>CM077464.1:140669502-141109502 GCA_039654755.1 Calcarius lapponicus
CCACCACACTGAATAAATTTTCCAATCTACTCAATGAAACATTGAATTTTCATATATTATGCCAATATGTGTGTATAACATTCATCTATGAAAATAACATAGTGTCAACATCTGACAGAATTACTTGTTGTCTTTCTTCCTTTTTCCATCCCTTTCTCTTCCTTTATTTTCCACTAAAAAGTTAGTGATTAACATAAAAACATTTATCTGATTTGCATAAAAATAAAACAAAAGTTATGTGTAAGGTACAAGGCTTTTTTAAGTTATACCATTAAAAAAATCCTCAAACTGTCATTAGTGTAAATCAGCAAATGATTCATCAGTTAATTCTTATCTTAAGGGAAGCAAAGAGCTGCTAAAGCTTTCAGTAAAGGCCAAGGTCTCCAGAAATTTTCCATATTGCATATGCAATAACTCCAGAATATTTACAAAGAAACATGAATAACAAGAAGAATGAAACTGATAATTTTGTTGGTCCTGTCCTCTAAGACAGAGAATCTCTAAATCACAATTAACACTAATATTCATCAAATTCTTAATGTGGCAGGCTGTCCTGTGACTATTTTCACTGTTGTCAGTCTGAAGCCTGGTTTATGTTCCTGACATGTCCTCAAAAGTATCTTTATAAAAGTGTTAGTAGACTATCCTGGAAAAACACAAACTACCACTATTCTCTACCAGGTTTGATAAACACAACAGCTTCTCACACATCTTTATACAGTGCAAGTGCTATATCAAGAAAAGTAATGTTAAGTTTACATTATGTTGTGTCATATGACAAGCTGTCTGCAAAAAAAAGTTTTTTCAAAGCTATGCTCATATTTTATGAATAGCAAAATATCTGATGCTAAGTGTTGAATCCTTACCAATTTATCTAAGAAGGTACAGAAATATAAAGCTACATTGTACATGGGAAACTCTTTTTCCTTGGGAAGTTTGAGAGAGAATAATGAGTATATTTCACCTTTATCCCAACATACTGTGTATTTGCTATACATAAAAAGATTTAGGCAAATCGAACAGAGGCAAGCAAAGAAGTGACCAAGCTATGAAGCAAAACCCTCTGCAATTAAGGAAGTATTGTGTTTATAGTTCCACATTTTTGCAAAATGCAGTTTTCTATTACTGCATTACACTAAAGACCAAAGGATAATTATTTTAGAAGCACTGAATCTCTGGACTTCAGTTTATTTAGTTCACTAAAGTTTTCAAAAGAGTTGAGAGGTAAGAAAGATTAAAACATTTGAATGAACGAGTGAAAAGGGATGTTTCAAGCAGTGGAGAGATTTTATTCGACTAACGAATTTGACTGGAAAAAAAAAAACTAAATAAATTTTCCTGGTAGTATGAACAAAATGATTTTTTGACACACTTAGCTGATAGGAGAATATTTTTGTTTTGGGTAATTTCTGTGTAAGCCAAAGATAATCTTTCAAGTTTTTTTTTGTTTTTTTTTTCTATAGTGGTTTGGAAAGAATCCCTTTTCTTTAGGTTGTGATTTGACTTTTGACTTCTGTATTTTCCTTCAGATTTTTCTTATGTGTTTGTTACTTGTCCATATGACATTTTAAAGATCCAATATTTTAGCTATATTTTACAGTAGTTTGAGATTATCGCTTTTTGTTTGAAGCTCCATTTCCTTGGGGATTTTTTGTTTGGTTGTTTTTTTTTTGTTTGTTTGTTTGTTTGGTTGGTTGGTTTTGGTTTGGCTTTGGTGGGGGTTTTTGGTTCTTTTTTTTTTCTTTTTTTTTTTCACCATTTTAGGCGTTTTTGTGGGGGCAGAGAGAGGAGTCTGTTTTTTTTTTTTTTTTTTTTTCTTTTGTTGTTGTGCAGAACTGGAAAAGAGAGTCTGGAGAACAGAACCACCAAAAGGAACCTGGGGGTCCTGGTCAATGGCAAGTTGAACATGAGTCAGCAGCATCCTGGCAGCCAGGAGGTCCAACCCTGTCCTGGGGACATCAGGGACAACATCCCCAGCTGGGCAAGGGAGGGGATTGTCCTGCTCTGCTCTGCACTGCAGCAGCCTCACCTCGAGTGCTGGGGGCTGTTTTGGTCACCACAATATAAAAAAGACATGAGACTGTTAGAGAGTGTCCAAAGGAGGGCAGTGAAGATGATGAAGAGTGTAGAAGGGAAGCCATAGAAGTTGCATCTGTGGTCACTTGGTCTGTTTAGTCTAGGAAAGAGGAGACTGAGGGGAGACCTCATTGCAGCCTACAGCTTCCTGTTGACGGGAAGCAGAGGGGCAGGTGCAGCTCTCTTCTCTCTGATGAGCAGTGACAGCATCTAAGGCCTGAAGCTGAGTCAGGGGAGGTTTAAGTTTGATATTACATAAGGGGTGGTTAGGCAGTGGAACAGTCTTCCCTGGAAAATGGTGAAATCACCAGCCTGATGGTTCAAGAAGCACTTGAAGGTTCTCAGGCACATGGAGTGAATCTTTAGGTATCTTGTTCAGGGCCAGGAGTTGTCTTTAGTTGATCCTTGTAAGTCCCTCTAATTCAGGATATTTTATGATCCTGTGATTTCCTGTGACAGGGATGGGACACATTTTACCTCTCCTGGCACATATATAAAGTAGACACTCTGAGGGATCCTACAGAACTTGTATATGGTTACTCTAATTCTTGGTGATCTGAGGGAAAGTGCTTAGTGCTTTATCTTCATATTTAGAGCTACCTCCAGAATATTTTTTTATCTCAGTGAACTTTATCAGCATTTACAGCAAATTGAGAAATTCTGTTATCTACACAGAATTTTCACTTTGGTCATGAAAATCAATACTGCCTATGTTGATTAGATTTGGACTTCAATTAACCTTTTGACTTGATAGTTGTCAAATTTGGAATTAAACCTTATCCCACTCCCTATATATATTAGAATTAATATTTTTATTACTTTTTATTTGTAATGTAGGAATGGCTAAAATTGTGGAACATGTCCCTTAGAATGTTAGGCAGTGTCCTAAAAACAAACGGAAAAAATCCAAATGAATGAGACCTTCAATCCAACAAAAAGACCCCACTCCTTTATTTAATAAGGAAATGCATTTCCTTATTAAATTTGAAAATTTAATAAGGAAATGTATTTCCTCCAGCTCTTAGAGTAACATTGGCCCTAACAGTTAAACTAGGACACAAGTAACTGTCACCATGGTGCTTTTTTTTTCCTTGTTTTTTTTTTTTTTAAGATGTTTATTCCTTTTGTAAAGCAGATGTAAAACAAAGAGGCAACTGTTGTACAGCCTTTGATCTTTCTGTAAAGGATCATCCATATAAGTGATGAAATATGTTATATGTAAATATATATATACATTTTCTTAATTATTGTTATAGTCAATGAAAATATTGAAGTATGGATGTAACTAGTACAATGAAAATTTCTATAAGGAAAAACCTCTTGGTTCATGTGTGTTTAAACCAAATCAAGATCAAAATTATTTATTGATTTATTGATTATTCATAATTAGCAATCAATCAGTGATTCATTTAGGATTGATATCAACAGTACAATGTAGAAATCTCCATGTTAGGAGCTTAAAAACACGCCTTATAGGCAAATCCAAAATGTTGTAACCTCACACCCATGCACATGCACATGTAGAATTGATGCACATTCTCTCATAAACCATGTAGGCTGCAGTCACAAAGGCCCCCTTTCCTGAGCATATGGGTGCATATCCCACTCACACACCCCTTCTGTGGGCCATGTGGGTGTTCCCTCCTTACTTGTACCTATGCTGCTCCCCAGTGAGCATGTAGTCACCCATGGATGACAGGATTGAAGTTGTCACAGCATCCTATGGCTCTGGCTGGCCAAGGCAGAGGTCCTGATGTCTTTAGGAGATTTCTAACAGTGAATAAAAGGATTTCGAAAAGTGGTCTTTGCACTTCTAGGTCTCTCCCTCACAAGTGTTACGACTTAAAATTTTGCACATTCTCATGCCACTTCTATATATCTTTTCCAACTCAATCACTCTTAATTTCTAAAATCTCAATATAGTACCTAGACTACTCTAAACTGTCTGACAGTCACTGTCACCTTAAAATGGATGAGTTTGGACAAAGGTGTCCTCAGGAAGTTTAGGCACTATTCACACACCTGTCTGAACAACTGCCAGGCCAAGGGTGGTCAGTGGAAGTATCCCACAGCAGCGACTAGCATTACATCTAAGAAATTACTTCCATCTACCTTGCAGTATCAGAAAAGAAACTGAAGCCTTAAAGATTCAGTTGTGTTCAAAGTCACTAGAGTTTTATTTTAAGGTATAGACAAAGAAACATCAAAAAAATACTACTATTATTCTCTTCTTATTATTGAAGACCAGATCCTGAAGATCTCTCCCAGTAAGATCTTGCTTAAACACTAAACTGGCTTGAAAGGAAAGGAATGACAAGGGGATGCACAGTTTCTTCCCATGACAACCTTTCGGACAGAGGCCACAAAACTATCACCACTTCCAAATTTTCCTAACATTTCTTTACTCTTGATGGTAGTATCAGACTTGTTGTAGTAACAGCCAGCTTGCATATATTTCATGTGCTTTATCCTAAATCCACGTTGTCTCAAAAGTTCAGATACTCGGTTTAATCATCCATGTACTGAGAAACAACATTTTAGGTTTATTTACCAAACAAAAAGATTATCTTCAATAAACCCTAAGTCTCTTTATAATTCATATATGCATACTGCCTGAGAAAGAATAAAGGAAAAATGATCAAAAATTTTTGTTTGTTCATTGATTTTATTGAAAGTAATAAAAGCCTTTCAACCCTGTAGAAAATTATTGGTACAGAAAGGTTCAAGAGAAATCATCAGGCACACAGATAAGGCATTTATTCTCTCTGACATGCAACACTACCAATAAAAATTTAGGACAACCCAGATGTATATTTGGAGAATCTATATGTGACTGAAAGAGAACTATTAATCACATAGGATTATACTTCTTTATTTTTTCTCCTTATATCTGTTTTAAAGTACTCTTCACTCTTTCCAATAAGTTGTAAGCATATATCAATAAATTATATGACACACACAATTACAGCATGACTATGATAATAGCAGCTATCTATAAAAGTGGATTGGGAGCAGAATGGAAATTAGTAGTTGGATATAGAATCTTCATTAAAGTTATGTACACTAGTAGCTCGATGTGTGTTACAAAGGAGTAACAGTAAGAACAGAAAGACGCTTTATTCACAGAGCTTATAATCTAAGAGATAGATACAAAATTAAATAAGTTAAATAATAGGCATTGGTAGGCACAGAGAACAGAAAAGACTAAAAAAGGTATTTAAAGAAACTTCAAAACCTATTTCAGGTCCCAGGTGTAGCAGAAACATCTGAAATAAATCAGAAAACAAATAGATAGGAAACAGATTTTTTATTCTGAATGCTAGTGAAAATATATCTTAAAATATGATGATGATAGAATGAATTTAGTAGAAGAAAAGCACCTATTTAAATATTTCTATGTAATCAGATTCCTACATGTAGAATTTTAAAGTGGTCTCTTCTAAAGTATATCTGATACACCTTTTAGATAAAGAGCTGATTTTTTGGTCTTCCAGAATTCAGGTCTGTAAAAGTTAAGTTAGCAGTAAATTTAAGTTCTGTAAACTTTCTTAAATAAAGTTCTATAAAAAGGCATCTTATGATGAGATTTTTGTGAAAAGTTCTATGATAGCAGCATTGTTCATTTACAGGTCTACAAACCTCATTACAGTTTTCAGTTTTATGTAATGAAGGTTCTGTGATTAGAGACTAGATTGCAGTGGTTGTGGCAATATAGGTACATAGGTTTATTTCTTTTCTGTCTGAGTGTAATTTTTAACTTGTGGCAACTAAATAGGTAATGTTGCTATGCTATGTTTCATAAAAAGAGCATGAAATGCTTCCTTACTTCAAAGAAGCTTAAGCAAGTTAAAGCACCTGATAGGGCTATATTACATATATGCATAGATTTGGGGCAACTGCCAAATTCTAAAAAAAAAATTCATTATACAAACCAGTAACTTCTAGTCACCTGCCTTAGGATATTGTCTGGCATCACATTGGTCAGGAAATGTGAGATATTCTAAATGCTGTTGCCTATAACACTTTATCATCCTGGCTGCAGACAATAAAGGATGATCCAATATGTTGCAACTGATACAAGGAGTTTTTTGGTTGACAGCTGGTCCAAATGTCATTTGAAATGATGCACTTTTTAATGTATTGCAAACTGCAAAGCAGTTTCAGTTTCACACACATAGTGTGTTTTAGACTTGTGGCCTTTTAATATTTGAAAAATATGCTTACAGTGGTGTAGTGTGATGTATTGTGGTTTCAAATGCTACGTAACCTTAGTTAACCCTACACGTTCTTATGTTCTTCTGTTGTGTATGGCAATAAATCAAAAGATAGCATCCTTGTAAGTTTCTTTTTTCCCAAATTACCTTATCCTTGCTATTTTATCCTATGTGGCCTCTCATCCTACTCCACTTTTTTCTCTTATTTTCTTCTTCTTCTCTTCTTCTTCTCTTCTTCTTCTCTTCTCCTCTCCTCTCCTCTCCTCTCCTCTCCTCTCCTCTCCTCTCCTCTCCTCTCCTCTCCTCTCCTCTCCTCTCCTCTCCTCTCCTCTCCTCTCCTCTCCTCTCCTCTCCTCTCCTCTCCTCTCCTCTCCTCTCCTCTCCTCTCCTCTCCTCTCCTCTCCTCTCCTCTCCTCTCCTCTCCTCTCCTTCTCCTCTCCTCTCCTTGTCCTCTTCTTTCTTTTTTCTCTCTGACATCACACTCAGTTACTTTAACCTTTTTTGTCTGTAAATTAGTCCTGTTAAGCTATTTGCCTCACAAAAAATGCTTAACCTTTTATTCTACAATATTTTACACAATTTAACATGTAAAATTGAATCTCATTAAAATGTACTTTGAAGACTGATTATCTGAACACTTTCTACAACTCATCAGGAAATAATGCCTACATTTTAATTACTTGTTTGTGACTGCATGTTTGTTTTGTCTTAGAATGTTTGTACTTAATAATCTGATATGCTCACTCTGATGGAGTAATTACAATGGATAAGGATCAATGTGTTTGCAACACATAGGCAGAGTTGGAATAAGAGGGCTTTGCAGATCAGAATACAGATGCAAATTTCACAAGAGTCCAGTGTTTTCCAGCTCAGTCACAAGACTGTTTTATTGTTCTGCCAGTTACCTAGAATTATATGCATTTTGACAGTTTTACATACAGAGTAATGGTGGCAAGTTCTTAGCTTGAGTATGAACTTGTCCGCTTCTCAGAATTTGGCAACTATTACATAAAAGAGAAAATAGCAAAAGTACACTAACAGAAATATTATAGGAGAAACACAGAGAATGTTTGGTGGAGGTACCAGAAAGTTTCTCTAAGTACAAAAATCAAAATATAGGCATTCAGTTTTATGAAATCAGTACCTAGGAATTTCACTGCCTTTCCCGGTAAAAGGAGATAATTGTAAGAGGCAATAATGCAGTGCTGAATACAGCTTCCTGGCTCACAAGCTGTCATCTGCTTTGTAGCTGTCCTGTTACTTACCCTGAAAAACTCAGTTTCTGGAACCACTTTTCCTTCCTACCTCTTTCTTTCTTTTATTTCTTTCAAAGCAAATAACTGTGATGAATATTCTTGTGTCAGTAATTCCAGTTAGGGAAAATTCTTTTCGTCTCTGGCTTTAGCTTTGAACTACTGCTTCCTTTCTCAAGATGAAATTTCTTCTTTCAAAATATGAAAAGGGTAAAAAGCGACCCATTGTTCCCTTTGCTTAGCCTGAGTGAGGACAGCTGCCCTCCTCGTCCCTTTTAAAATGTTACTGGTGTTTTCAAGTATCACCTTCCCTCTGGAGAGTATCTTTCTTGTCTTCTGCAACAGACTGAGCACATCCTTGTATGAATTTTATTCAATGGCAAAACTTAAATGTACTTCCTTGAGGTCAGGATCTTTCTCTAAATAGGCAGAACATGGTATAAGCATTGGGATGATAATAAATGCTACCCTACTTGTCATATTTTACTTTTGTAGATGTGCAGAAGAATGAGCTGACACTTGATATGTTGCAAGCATGTAGCAGGGATGTTTCTAACTCAATGATGGCAGCAAGACAACTTCTGAGCACAGGATGATGTAATGTGCATAGTTATAATCCTTAGAGCAACTTTTGTTCCATGAGGTGTCCGAGTTTTAGTTAAGCAGACATCCTGTCTGTAGGTCAGCCTCAAACATTTCACTGCAATTTCACATGCAGTAATTTGGCTCTATAATTTGAAGTCCTTAGAAATACATCTCCGTCAGCCCTTATACAGCTCTGATTTAAGGTCAAAGCACTTGCCCAGTTACTTTGGCGTTTCACCTAAGACAGATCTGCATATCCCTTTTACATGATCAGAGATGCTCTATTTACTCAACATGCTGACCTATGGAGGAAAAATTGCTTAACCAAGGAACAAGCATCCATAGAAGTGAAAAAAAACCAGATCTACCATTTGGGACTCAGAACAAGGTGTGAGAGATCTGGTAGGATTAGATATGCCAAAGGGAAAGTAAATTGTATAGATTAACAGACACTCATGAAGGAGTCTTAGGCCTCAACCAGAACAGTGTTTAAATTAAGACTTGGGCACTTTCTTAAAGAAGTGTTGTCAGGCTAGACTGGGTAGTCACAATTGCTACTAGCCATGCGAAGCCTCATTGTTCCACTCCTACAGATTAACATCAAATTTTAATCACAGGCTCTTTTAGTTAATCTATTTGCATTTTAATTAGAGAGAAACAGATATGCGCTTGCACACATAGGCCTAGTGGGAAGCATAAAAAATTTATTTTAGACCAGGGCCTGTCTCCATTCTCTCTCCATCTCAGGATTTCTGCTGAGAACGCAGGAAGAACCTCATAAAGCTTAGACATCCTGCCTTTCTTAACTGAAAGTGACAAATAACATGATTGTTACTGCCTGGAATTCCCATGTGCTCAGCCTAACATAAATAAAGATTTGGGAGCTATAGTATCAGACCTAATGTCTACCAGAACAATTATCTTGATTCTTCCATTTATCAGAAAAACTGCATAGTAGGTAAAACAGAGTGAGCTGCCACAAACACTGGAGTTCTGAATCCAGGCCAATTCTAAAAGCTTTTAAAGAAAGTAAATATCGTTGCCTGCACTGCCACCCACCTGTATGGCTTTTGCTGAGATACAAACTACTTAAAAAACACTTTTCTCCTTTTGTTTGCATGCCTCAGGGAAATGATAAATACATTTTAAAAGCCAGTGAGTCTTGGACACAGGAGTATCAAAGAAAGAACAAGTACACTATCCAGGAAAGTCCAGGCAAAATATTAAACTCTGATTAGAGATCTACTGTCAAGAAGGTCCATCTCTCCCAGTGATTTACCAATAGTTAGTGTCTATTTGTACCCTGTGTGTTCCAGAAAAGCAAGCTTGACAACAGTATCCCTTTAAAAATTGTTGATTTGTTTGGGTTTTTCCCTCAGTTTCCTTTCATTTTCCTAAATACCATTGGTATTTTAAACCTTTGCATACTTACAACACTACAGAATAGCATGTGCCCATAAAAAAAACAAACAAAAATAATTTCAGGCTTATACAAGTTCAGTCTGATCTTCTGCTTAAATTTCCCCATTTAAAAAATACCTTACAGAGCTTTTCAGGCCATCTAATTACATCATCATTGATCAACACTTTAATAATTAATGAAAACTATCTGTGATGGCTCTGCATGAGGATGTGAAAGGATAGAACCACCAAGTCAGGCTAAAGATTTAACCTTGTTTCTTTCTCCAAGAGCACCAGCAGATATTAAAGGAAAAATATCAAGGGATATCTGCCCCACTGTATCCTACAATCACTTCCAAGAAGCAATCACCATGCTTAGTAATCTGAATGCCTCTTCTCAATTAGTCTCCTTTTAATTTCATTCATATTTTTTAGACTTAAGACACTATAAAGACATGAAATACATGAAATGTGAAAAAAAACCCTTTTTACTTTATTTCTCCTCGTATAAATTTCATTGTGTGTATACTGATTCTTGCATTTGACAAAATACCGATTGTTGCTTATTCAAATTCTTTATTATGTTCTTGATTTGGCAAACCAGCCTCACATCTCCTTTTTACTCATCTGTTTTATTTTCAGGCTACCCTATTTAATCTTAACTTAATCTTCACTTATCTTATGCTTCCAGTTATCTACTTTACCTTCTTTGCCTTTTGCAGTTCCATTGTCTCTCTGTCCTTGGGTGACCCTGGGAGATGGAATAATCAGAATTATATTTTCTATTTAGCATGTTGTTTCATTATGGGCTTATATAGGGAAAGAAGGATTTTTCCCCCCAGTGTACATAAAGTGCTGCATAGTGGACCCAATTTCCACAACATTATCTCTTTATGTCAGAATAAAAGAGAGGAAATGAAATACATGATAACTATAAGAGTAAGTTCTTACCTAGTTTTTATTAGATCTTGGGATTTTAAAAACAGAATTTCTCATGAAATAGAGCTGAGGCCAGGAATTTAATGGGAAATACAAAAAACAATCTGTTTTTTTTACTCACAAGCAAATACTGTCTAATAAACAAAGTAACAGTCACTGACCTAAATGTACATAGAAAAAAAAATGCAGGAATTGACTTTCTCTGTGAGGTCCACAGTAAAAGAGAAGAGCAACATACAGAAAAAGGTAAATGCTTAACCAAGAATATATGAATTAAAGAGACTAAAATGAACCAGTTGAATAGAACTGACCTAAAGCTGCTGCAAATCTAACCCATTCCAGCCTCTCTTGAACTGTTATAGAATCCATATCTTTCAGAAGACATTTCCATTTTCTCTAGAAGTGAATATATGAATACGTAATATTCATAAAAATCATAAACATAAATTTATGACAAATTTATAGTGAATATTTCTATGTGACACATTCTATATATAATACATTGCCCACATTATTTTATTCTTTTTTAACATATTTATAGTATTTACATAGTAAGTTCAGGTATATACACACAACACATTTTCAGGCTTGTAGATTTTCATGCAATGTTTTGCTCATAATTTATGTGAGATACAGCAGTAAAACTACTCTAATGATCAATCAATTTGTTTAAACCTCCAGTACTGACTGTGCTGTGGCAGCTCCCCTGCTTTCCAGCTGGTGGAAATCTCAGCTGGCAATATCCTTCCTGGTTCAGTGTGTACTTTCTCTTTGGGTGTGTGTTGCCAAGATTGGTGCTGGCATTTGAGTTTTCTCTGCTTAATGCAGGACGGAAATGAGATTAAGAAAGATTTCATAGAGAATTGTAATGTCATGCTAGGGATGGATTGTACTGTTCCCAAGGAAAATGTGCCCAGCAATCAAAAATGAATCAAAACAAACCAGCTTGACTGGAAGGTTCCAAGTTTAGTTTTATAAGATATTAATTCCATGTTTTCTTTACTTTTGATCATGTTTACTTGGGGTTTATGTAGAATTTTTTCTTGATTGATGTGATAAACTCAGGATATATTATTTTAGGATTTTCATCCAAAACTTTTAAAAGAAGGAAGAAAATAAGAAATGCAGAAAAAAGAAAAATTATGGAAAAGTAATGGAAAGGCAGAAAGAAGGAGAGTATATTTAATGGTGCTGCTGTTTGGAAGAACATCTACATTTACTGTGAAAATAATTATTGGATGTGTTACATGCTATAAAGCCATGTTAAACACTATGTTCTGCTGTAAGTTTAATTTCTGAAATACTTAGTCTTATCTGACATTGGTCAGAAAGCTGGAAGTCTGGTTTCAAGTCATGTTCTGAAGTTTTCAGATGATGGAGCACAAAGTACAAAAGATTTTGATTTCTTCTGAACCTGTTGTGCCTTTGCTTGTTTCCTTAAAAAAAAACCAAACAGGCCCTCCCCTGAACCTATTAGCATAGAAATTGTAAATTTTAGATATTTTTTTCATCTTTTTCTCCTCTTATAGTCACTCACATTCAGGAGCTCCCCAATCTCTCCTAATCAGATCTCTGTGAAAACCTAGACTAAGAAAAATAAATTGCTTAGAAATGAATTGCATATACCAGAAAGCAATGGAACATGCATGACAAGTTTTACCTTTAATTTCTTTTATATTTGTACTATTTTTCTCTTTACTCTTCTCTTTCCTCTCTGATAAGGAATTACACATTGTCTCCATTCTGTCTGCAAGGTCAAGAGAGCAGTAGCAATGAACCAGTGACAGGCTGAATGTTTCAGCAACTAAAATTTAGCTGTGACCTTCATGGAAAAGCTGAGTCCTCCTACAGCACAGAGAGGAGCAATTATGGGGTACAGGTTAGGGTAGTGAATTATTTTATGAAGCCCATGAAATTTAGCTTGAGGTTTCAGGGAAACAGGTTTGCCATGGGAGGAAATATAAAAAGATAAGAGCAAATAACAATAAAAGCCATTGCTAAAAAACTTCTCCCATGCAAAAAACCTTTTGTAATACATGTTGTATCTGTGGACACAAGAGCAACATTTTGAAAGTCATTGGCAGATGTTTTCAGATGTTCTGGAAAACTTAGTTATTGTTTTGTTCCTAATAAGTAGTAGCCAGTGCCTGCACAGATTATTAGGTGATATAGATAAAACATGACAGAAGGTCACAAAAAGGAGCAGTATTTACACTTGGGGACTTTGTTTCCTTACCCCAACAGCTCAGCAATCACAGGCTGGGGGCAGTAAACACCAGGAGATTCTGGCTTACTCCAGTGCATTGATGTTCTGCCGTCACAGTGTCTCACATAACCTGGATAAACCACCCAGATGCCTTCAGTCTTCCTGCCAGTCGTTCACTGTTCAAGATATTACTGAAGCCATTCCAGTGCAAGTGTAAAGTTATAGATTCAAGTCCTTTTAGCAAACATTTTTGCTCTGTGTATGGGACGTTTATGTCTAGGTTTTGACTGTGTGGGGGATGCAGTGCTCTCTCTGAGAGGCCAGGAGCTGCCCTATGCCAGACACAGGGACATGGCTAAGCCCAGAGCCATGCTGGTGGCTCCTCTAATGATAACATATTTAAGAAATGCCCAAAACACCAGAGAGAAGAGAGAAAATTAAGTGAAAACAAACAGTGAAAACACCAAGGTCACGGAAGAAGGGGAATGAGGTGTCCAGGCACCAAAGCACGCACCTGTGGAAGCAGGCTGATACAACAGGAACTGCATCTGGTGAAGAGTCCACCCAGAGCAACTTTATCCTGAAGGACATGGGAAGGACTCACATTGCAACAGGCAAAAGCGTAAAGAAGAAGCAGAGACGAACAGTTATGAACCAACTGTATCCCCATACCTTCTTGAGCTACAGCAAGGACACAGATGGGTTGTGAGTGGAAAATGTGATGTGAAGACTAATAAAAAAGTGGAGGCAGGGGTAAGGTATTGTTTTAATTTGTTTCTATTTTTCACCATACATATATATTTTAATTGACAATTAATTACCCAACTCCCCTAAATAATGTCTGTTTTGCCAAGGAAAATAATTTCTTACTAATCTTAATCTACCTGTCTAATTCTTGAAATCCATGATCTTTTAATTCTTATTTTCTCCCCTTATCTTTTTGAAAAAGATGAGTGAGAGAGCAGCTGGGTGGGCATTTGGTAGCTGGTGCACCATGTCAGCAAGTCTTTAAAAAGTTCTGACAAATATGATTTATGTATATATCACTGAAAGCTAAATAATCATCACAAAATTTTCAGGCTTCACATTAAATGTTCCACATTTGCAAAACTCCAGGGAGCAGTGGAAACACATTTTTACAAGAAATTACCTGTATTCTGTTGAAGTTCAGTTATTAATTATTTGTAGATGGCCAGGAAGAGGCAGGAGGATTCTTTATTTTGATGGGGAATCAAATTTTTTTTCCCAGCTCTATTATTCAGTGTCTTTAATTGTGACTTTGACTCTTTCTGGATTAGTGATTGTGTATCTAGATGATTTTTGTTCTTAGTTTTGTGTTAAACTTTTCCATAGGCACGGAACACATCACAGTACTGAGGACCATGAAACATATCATGTCTTTAAAAATGGATTTTCATTGCAAAACAATGCCTCTACACTAGTAAGAACTAGCAATACAAGTATCTAAACCATGAGAAGTGAAAGCTCAGTAGAAATTGCTTTCACTGTCACTTGAGTTTATTCAACCCTTCCCTTCCTTTCTCTCTGGTTTTTACCAAAAAGTGGAGAAGTTCAGAGCTACAGTAATATCCCTGAGCCTATAACAATATGCTATTTATAAGAAATGGCCTCTATTTCCAGTCCACAGCAGTTTTTCCTATGTCATGAATCTGAAAACAGACAATGGAGACCAGTTGTTCCTGTAAACCTACAAATTACTTCAAACATGAGAACAACATTTGCTGTGGAACAGAATTTTAGTCCTCAATGATACATATACATCCTATATTCTTTAAATAGTCTCTAAATTTGGGTTATTCCCACTTGATTTTGTCATTTTTGCTAATAGGGTTTTCCCATTTTCTTCAAATTTGGCTAAATATATAGTACAGTGGGCATTTACAAAATGCTCAAGTGAAAAAATAGTGTTTGGTTACTATATGTACATGTAAAATATTATATCCTGTTATTAATAAGCTATTCCATTAAGAAAATGTTGACACGTGTGTCTTCATATACCTTTATACAAATGTATGTAAAGAAAAATGTCCAGACCAGTCAGGGTTCTGTCTATTAAATCATTCAATATGAACTGTTCTGTCCTTTGTGGAATACAGTCTTCCTATTAGTAATTTTGATAGATTAATTTCCTTTGCAAGCTTTTTCAAAAATATTTTCCTTGTTGAAATATCTAAATAGAAAGTATTTAATTTTTTCTTGCTATTACTATAACTCTGCTTGCATTCTAAATTTTCTAGTATTGAAAGCACACAGCAGCATATATTGATCAGGAATAGAGTTTCTGATTTACAGTATTTTGTATTTTGCTTACATTTGAATATATTTCCAAGTCACTCAAAGTATCTCTTTCATTGTCTCCAATTGTCACACTAATATTAATTAATTAACTAGTATAATAGCATAATGTGTTGCTACAAAAAAAAAAAGTGTTATTAAATAGCAAGTTCTTTTTCATACAGTGGTCCTCTATAGCAAAATCTGTTTTAAACAGAAGAGAAATACTAGATTTAAAACAGAAACAAAATTTAAAAATAGTTGTCTTATACCTGCAGAAAATAATTTTGTAAATGTCACGTATCACTTTCAGAAATCATTGGATCACCCTTAGTTTGGTCTTTTAGCTCTGGAGCTGAAATATCCTTTAAATGAACTTCAGCTGGTTAAAGTTAATTTGTATGAGTTTTGGTAATACAGGAATAAGGCAGTACTGCTGTTAAAAAGAAGTAAGCAGGAAGGAGTTCACCTATATCTCTTCTAAGTAATTTTTAAAAGATAAGATACAGGAACCTGTACAATCTGTAAAGTGCACATTTTATTAGTTAATTTGGTTTAAATAACTGAAAAAATTGATATTTCCCAAGGGCTTGTCCCTCTGCATAAGCTAAATATAGCAAATCTTTTAGTTAAGGAATATACTTTAGAGCCTGGTTTGGAGAGTATTGGTACTAAAAAAAAGATGAGGACTAAAAGCCTATTCGGCATGCAGTCACATTTCTATATTGTACACGTCTGCAAAGTCTTATAAAATTCTATTACAAAGCTATCAAATTTAATCAGCTAGTCAGTTTTTAGCCAGTCTTGCACTCCCTACATCTTAAAGCTGTCATACTAATACAAAGCAGGTGCTGGCTGTTTCCATTTTTTAAACCTTATTTTGATCACATAAAGAAGTAAAGCAAAAGATTGCCTTAAGCCAGGCTGGTTTTCTTGCTTGTCATAAAAGCAACCATTTCCCTTCAGTCTTCCTCTTCTTCACAGCTCTGTCACTGCAATACATTGAGACTGTCTGAATGTGTAGAAAGACATGCATGGCTTAGTGCTTCAATGGAGGGATACAGGCTCTCTAGAAGGAAAGGTTTGGGAGGGTGAGAAGAGGGATTTGTCCTTTATGTGAAACCACTTGATTACATGAAGGTCTGTCTCTATGATTTGTCCAGGAATTGGTCAAGAAATTATGGGTAAAGACTAGTGGGCAAGTCAACACAGGCTGCTTTTGTAGTCAGAATCCAGTATAGACCTCCTGATCAGGAAGTAGATAGGGCCTCACATTCACAGGCCCTGCTTCTTATGGTGGATTTCAAACACCCTAATCTATGTTAGATAGACTACAGCAGGACCCAGGTAATTTGAAAGAATTTTATGATATGTTGAAGACAACTTTCTGTTCCAGGTAACTGAAGAACCAGTAAGGCAAAGGGCTCTGCTGGATCTGATTTTTGTGAACAAGAAAGAACTGTTCAAGGATGTGAAAGTCAGGGTAACCCTTGGCTAGAGTAGCCAGGAGATGGTGTTTTGAATCCTAAGAGGAAATAGTTTAAGCTTTGGTTTAGTCCTTGGTGATGGAGAAAATCTACCTGGAATCTAATTCCAAAAACATGAAGGACAAGAAGGTGATCAAGAGTAGCCTGTATGGTTATGTGAAAGAAAAATCTTATTTCAACAGCCTCCGTGAGGTGATGGTTTAATAGGGAACAGCAGTTCATGCTGCTTAATCTCAACTTAGCAAAACTTTCATCATGACTTCTAATAAACTTCTTGTAGAGAGGCTAACAAAGATAAGGATACAGTGAGGTGAATTGAAAAGCCACTGAACATTCAGGTGTGGAGAGTTACGCTGAGCAGTGAAGGGCTCAGTTGGAGTCCTGTCACTAGTGTGTTACTATTGTCCCAAGGGTCAATACTAGGACCAGTCCTATTGCAACTTTTCGTTAAGAGCCAGAGGAGGAGATGGGGTTCTCTCTCAGCAATTTCAAAGATACAGAACTGAGGGAACTGGGTGGTACACCAGGTTGTTGTGCTGCCGCATAGAGCAGCAACCTGCTCCTTGGGTTTCACAGAAAGAGAGAGATGAATCGCATAAAGTTCAGCAAGGGGAAATGCAAAGTTCTGCACATGAGAAGAAATAACCAGAGATACCTGTGCATACTGAATAGATTACACTGGTTGGAGAATTTTAGTCCCTTTTAGGAGAAAATAGTAAAACACATCTTCCACTTATGTGTCTTAACTGCCTTGTTCCATTTTTTTCCTTGGCTCTAAGGTAGCAAATATCTTCCAGGCATGGTGTGCACTGGTGTAACGTAAGTCCAAAAAAGATATGGTAGAGATATTTCCACGTTCAAAATTGATGCCAAAATTAGTAGATGCACTAGGTAAAGACAGAAGATATCCCAGCATCACTATGCAAACTGTGTAAGATTTGAAACTGACCTTGTTCCATTTAGATCAGTCTTTTCCTCTCTGATATCTAATTGCGACATATCTTTTTAACACAACACCAGAAGAAAAATTGGACATTTTCACATATAGGTAAAATCTTACAAAATAAAGGCCTTGTAAAATCATGGTTCAGGCTTTGTTACTTCAGGTAAGTATAGCTAACAGCTAGCCTGATAAGTTCCCGTGAGAAAAGAATTGTAACAGTGAGAATCAGCTTGCATATCAATCTATGCCTGTGGGAACTGATTGCACCTGTGAGGAGAAAGACTCTTACCTGTGAGAAATTGTTCTTTACCTGGGAGACAAATATGTAAGCATGCTTAAAGAGAAAAGTTTTGATGGACATGTACACTAGCCATTACCAACCAATGAACTGAGTTACAACAAGTTGCTGACCAACTGGAATTAAACATGGTGCCCTCTGATAACCATATTAATATGAGCTGCGTGTAATAAAGATTCAGCATGGTGCATGAAGAAACAGGTGTCTTTGTCCATCTCTACTGAGACAGGATGTGATAAGAGTTTTCCACATACTTAGTCAGAAGGAGAAGAGAAGGAACCAGCTGCAGAGTTCCTGGAGGTAAAAGAACTTGTGGAATTCCTTTCCTCCTCCTCTCTGTGTCATATCAGGCTATGTCTTATAAGGCTGCCACTTAAGATTTCTTTCCCACATTCTCTATTACCAGAAAGATGTAGGAAGCTAGTGAGAGTGAGAGATGATACAACAAAGTGTATTAAGCTTGGAGGCGAGCTGCAGAACTGAGCTCAGAAATGTAGCATGCATTTTTTGAAGCAATACCATTCTAATAGCTGTTTTGATTGAACCCGATCAAATTACATCCAATGTGCCAGTGCATTCGTGTGAAGAATGCAATCCTTAGCTAATTATTCAAGGAAGTTCATACTAAAGCAGTCAGGCCACCAAAGGAGAAAGCCTGGGCTGGACTGGAAAAGGCAATCAGTTTCAGCAGCTGTAAAAGACAAGCAGCCATTCCTTTTTATTTTAAAAATTTTAAATGAACTGTTCAAGGATGCAGAGAGAGAACAAACAAGCTATGAAGAAAAGAAGGAGGAAGGAAGGAAGCAAAAAATCAGTGTACTAGAATAATGAAATTGGAAACTACATATTGTCTGCTAGGCACTCAAACCTAGGAAATCTAGCAAATAAACTTATACAACAGCTGTGCCTAATCATAGCATTTCTGCTGCTACCCAGATTAAATTTAAAACTAGGTTATCACATGCTAAAGCATTTCCACCCATACTTTAAAAATATGTAAATCTGAACATGATGTCTCATATCATGCAATAATGTGTGGTCTGGAGGCAGAGAAGATGAAATTGAAATATTTTGTGTTTTCAAAATGAATTTTAAATGAAACCTGAATACTATGTGAGTCAGACACAAAGTGAATTTATTCATTATATCTGTCAGTTCATTTGGTCCCATTTTTCAGCCAAGTAAAAGTATTCCCAGAGTACCTATTTTAAAACAAGTATCCAATTTTTTACTTAAAAGGAATGCTTAAGGACTGTTTTGGATATCTCTGCTCCTTTAAAATCATACAGCACTAGTTGCCACAGCTCTAGGGAGCAAATGCTTACTAGCTGATAACATCTCTTGGGCCAGTAATGGTTTGGGAAAAGCATTTTCATACCCAAGCAAACTGTGGCAACCACATATTTATGTTGCTATTTTTTTATGTTCCCAGTCTAATTTCAGCTTCCATAAAATATTTCTTAGGGACATGTTGCTATTGTTGTCAAAATAATTTCTTTAACAAACTTAGAGATGATTCTTGATTATTTGATGTTAAATTTTATCTTCTGTGATCTGCTCACTTGATAACCAGATGCAGGAAGAACACATTTCTTCTCCTGTGAGAAGTGTAACTATCGGGGAAATAGTGTAAAACCTCCAGCATCATGCTGTCACTTCAGGTTCACACAGGAAAAAAAACCTGGGATGAGGTGAAAATTCTTTGGGATGTGTTAAGGGTTTCAAAACCAGACAATGCTAGTAGCTAAAAGCAGATTCTGGCCTGGTCTAATCCAGTTCCTATTTTTCTTTGTTTTCTCTGATAGAGAAGTGGTTCAAAATATTTCTAAGCTCACCTTTACATCAGCTTTGGTCAGTTTAAATTCAACCAAAGTAGACAACAATAATATAACTACAAATTGAAGGCATCTTCAGAAGTGGTAAAAGGTCATGATTTAAAACCATTTTCTGTTGAACTTAATACAAGCTTTCAGAATAGGATTTCCCCATGTTTTATTTTGAGCCCTAAGATCCCAGCTGCAGTTTGATTCTATTCATGTCTGTAGAGTGACCACTTATTCCATTCTAGGACTTATGTTGATATTCTGCCAGAAAAATTATGTTTCCTCAACATTCCTCAGAGATTATTCAGTGTACCTTATAGGAAGATACTGGATAAATAATTTAAGAATTTAAAGATTTTTTCAGCCTATATAGTTCAAATTTGGCCCATCTAATAGCAAGTTTTAGAGCTTTATTTTCAACAAAAGACTGAGACTGTCAGACCAATATTGATGAGAACTTTGATGTGGTTTTACTTAGGTTTTCTTACAAAATTTCTTTCCAATAAGGAATGGATAGGGAATGGGATTTAAATTTTGACCTTTCCTTCCATAGCTTAGGTGGTGAAATAACTAGTAAATCTTATAAAAATGTAGTATCTAGGTTATAATGATTCAAATTTATGTTTGATAATCCTATCTTTCCATCTTTGGAAGAAAGCATTGACAGCTAAATTAGGAAATTTTCTTGTCTCCAGACAGAGGGACTGAAATATCAGATTATGATGAGTTTTAAGTGTAATTGGCATGGAAAGCACTGGATGGTCATTCTGTGAAATGCTTCAGGGTAACAGCCAATTTCTTCACAGGGAACTGTGCGCCCATAACACCAGAGACTGATAAAAGTGTAAATGGTGCAAATGTCCATCTCTCCAGATATTCAGAACCTATGAAAATGTGAACTCTAGTTGTTTCCGTAGAGGAAATGAAGGGTTCTTATTTGTCACCTGTGTATTCAAGATGTACACAATGGGTCTAATTCCCTCTCAGATATTGCTGCACTCTGAAAATTTTCTGAATAGATTTACTTATCTTTAATCCCTGTTAATTCCTCAGAAATATTTATATGACAATTTCATTTGCTGTTGTCCCCTGTATGTGTGACACAGTCACATGCCAGGATGTCAAATTTCTCTGCTAAACTAAAGAATCATATATGGAAACATTTGTCTAAATTTGACTAACTTAGAAATTAGTTGTAATTTCTACAGAAGCGGTACAAAAATAATGTATCTGTAGGATGTCTTCTCTCTTATTCACATTGTTTTCTCTCATTCTTTCAATTTAAATAAATGGCCTGTTATCTAAAGGACAATCTTCTGGACAAGGTTTTGTATAATGAGTTCTTTTGCATCTGTCATTATTTTCCCTTTTTATTTTAATTTTGAAATCAATCTTTCTTTAAAAAAAATTAGAATTTGGTGAGATTTATTAAATTTTCTACATACATTTGCTTAAAGCAAACACAGTTAAAATAGTTATTTATTTTCTCATATTCCAGTTCCATATCTTTGGACAGCAGATCAAATTACCAATAATTGGATTAAATGGAAGTCATTATATGTAAAATAGGAAAGCTCCTCCATAATACAATAAGAAATGGATAAAATTCAATATATGACAAAATAATTTCAGAGGCAATTGCTGAACTCTGAAAAAACACTTTGCTTAAATATACATGTAATTATGTTTATGGCATAGTTAAAGAAATATCCATAAAAATAGTTTATTTCCTTGTAGCTAATTCTGGAAAACCCCCTGGTAGGATTTTTCTCCATATTATTTTCTCAAAGAAAATTTGTTATTTGCCTAACATTCAGAAAAAGAACCAGCTACTGAAATATCTTCCATACTGATGTGTTTTTGTAATGCACAGACATTTTGAAGGATTGCCTACTCTGAATATTATCTTTTGTCTGCTTCTTACAGCATCAGTGAGGAAAAAGTGATTTAGGATTTCCCAAGAATTCCACTTTATTTTCCAAAAGTGAGTTTGTATCTTGTGTGTATTATATAAATAAATAGATAATGTAGAAGGAGTAATTTCCAAAGAGAATGCCACCTTTCCACTCGTCTTTTTGATTGCAAGTAATTATACTTGCAAATAACTGGTGGTTTTTCGCAAGTACTTAGATGTCTAAGTACCAGATTGGGCCCACCAAAGAAGTAATTAGACTCAAATGCGCAATAAAATGAGTCCTCAATTAATTGCAGATTTAAAAATGCAAACACAGGAGTGGAAATTTAGCTACAATATAATTGAATAGGAGAAAGAATAGAAGAAATCCTTATATGGCAAATCATATATTCCATTATATCTGTCTAACCGCTATATTTTTATTTAGGCATTCCACTTAACAGCAAACAACCACAAAATCCTATCCTAAGATTCTTCCAGGAAATTAATAATCCTGCATCTTATAGTAATAAAGCTTAAAACATAAATAGCCTTGGCATTCCCCTAGGACTGTGCAAGATACTAGGCAGAAACAATTGCAATTTTCCCACAGAAGTTAGATTCAGAAATTGCATGTGATGGTTTTCTTGCCTTGTACTTGTGAAGGTACTGACACGTCTGCAGAGTGGTTGTGAAAAAGTTATCATTCAAAGTCAAGGATATTTTAATCTTGATTCATATAATTACTAGACAAAGGGTAAGAAAGAGAAGTGTGAAAACATTGTGTCTGCCATGCACTTTTCTAACTGTAGAGGGATATTAAATCAGCAACAGTTTTTGATACTTCTAAGGGAGTACCTTAACTAGAATCCTTATTCCTATAACAGGGTTTATTTCTATAGTTTTCTTCTTTGATTTCCAAAGTTTTCTCCTGTACATCAACCACTTCATTCTCAGAATCATCTACTATATAAGCCAGCACATTTATGTGCCTGCCAATGTCTCAGAGGTTTCTTCTGTAATCACTTTGCAAGAAAGTATTACAATTTCTCATTTCTGGAGACAAATGTCTCAGGCTGTTCTTTTACCTAACGATCACAGACTTCCCATGTGAGCAGACACTATTAACTTATGTGAATATCATGCTTTAAGAAAACCATTATATACTTGTTGTTTTACAGCATCCTGGTTACCACATTTACTTCCTAGCAACAGAATAATATTTCCCAGTGAAGTGAAATCACCATCAATAGTGGAAACATTCAAATGACAGAAAACTGATCAGAAGAAAGATTTAAGACAGCAGTATCAAGCAGAGTGAAAGATTTTTGAAAAACCTCCCTTGCTTTCTCATGTTTTTTCTTGGGCTCCCAGCTAATTTCTCTGATTTTCCTCTGAGCATTTGCTGAGTTTGCTGTCCCTCTACACCCACCACTTCCTCTACCAGTTAAATAGACTGATGTGAAAACAGGAAGGAATTTTTCAAAAAAATGTTTTTCCGTTAAGTAACGTGATATATCAACTGTAACTTTAAGTGGTAATATATCTGTTTTGGTGAAAATTTCACTACAATAGTTCCCAGGTGTGAAGTCAGAAAGAGGAGACAAGACTCATTACTGGAGAAGCGCACTAATGATCGGTGCTAACCTGACTGCATTTATGTGGGTGTGGGTGTTAGCCTGCTGCCCTGGCAGCTCAGAGCAGCCCAGCGATTCCCCATCCCACTGGCCATGAAGCAGGGAAGTCCTCTGGCTGCAGCACTGAGTTCCCACCACTCTCCCATTGTCCAGATGGGGATGCAGGGCCAATTTACTCCTCACATCTTGGGACTTACTCCAAAACACACAGCTGTGCAACCCCTCCGCACTGCAGATGTGGACAACTCTGGTGGAAGCATTCCTTTTGAAGGAACTTTCAACTTGCTCTGTCCTATCCCCCAAAAAATTGCTTAACCATAGAACTGTTGACTGTGAAGAAGAGGAATGGAGGAAGCAGTGTCATTTGCTTGCTTGTTTTTGTGTATGTCGGTGAAACAAACAAATAAACAATTTTCTGTGACACCTGAAATTTGGGGTTGAGTTTATTTTATTATTTTTCCATGATGGAGCATCCCTGTTATCTAGACAGCTGTAGTTAATATGGAAGACATACTGACAGCCAGTGCTTCCCAAACTTTCAAATCCAAAAAATAACAACTCATGCAGTAAAATCCGCTGAAAACATATCCCTGAATTTATAAAACATTTACAGACCTATATTCTCACACTGAACAAGGAATTGCTGTACCAGCTTTGGATGATAGATACCATATATAGAGACTGTCTACA
Source organism: Calcarius lapponicus (assembly GCA_039654755.1). NCBI lineage: Eukaryota > Metazoa > Chordata > Aves > Passeriformes > Fringillidae > Calcarius > Calcarius lapponicus. The sequence goes on from CM077464.1 coordinate 140,693,244, forward strand.
TCCATTCTAACTTTCTGTCCCGTCTTACCTGCTTGCTCTCTATAGTGAAGTGTATCTGGTATATTCCATTGGCAGTGGATGTCTGTTCACCAGGTGATGGCTATACTCAATTAAAAGATTGTCCTGGTGCCTGCAAGAGCAATTTGTAAGGTATATGGGCCTTGATTCTAATACAGAAGTCAGAATTGCACTTTTCACTGAACTCAACAGGCTTTAGACAGAGCATTCATTGCTGAAAAAGGATCTGGCACAGTGAATTCAAATGGAAATGGGAATGGTTACAAATGTATGAATTACCTGTGGAAAATGCAAAATTGCCCAACTAACCGTGCCAATAATCCAGTTGCTGCAGTTGGAATAAATTTCATTATTACTTACCAAAAGAAGAAAGGAAGAGAAAACAATGCATTCAACACAATTTTCTATTAAAGTTTTTGCCAATATGTTTTTATAAAAAATTGCAATTATTACTTATGTACTGTGAAAATTATTCCCCTTCCTGCACTTTTCACCTGACCTACATTAAGGTTGTGTCAATGTAAGACCAAAGCCTCTCACTTGGAAAATAGAGCTGAGACATGAAGGCTTTGTTCTTCAAGGGCACATTGATGCAGAAGTCTAGTGCAGAGCTGATGCTGAGATACAGGTATTTGTTGAGGTCATCCACCTTGGTACAATGGCTTCCCATAATAGGAAAACATGAATAATTTACTTATGTATGAAGTAGCTGATAACTCTTTACTATAGTCGTAAGTTGAAATATGTGTCTGATGCTATCTGTTGCTGAACATTGACTGCAATTACCATAAGATGGCCTTACTAAAATCATTGTTTGATATATTTTTTTAACCTTAAGACTAAACACTTGGACAAAATGTCCTTTTTTTCATAATTATTTAGTAGAAGCATCCTTTCTAAGACACTGAATATTTTACACATCTGTTTTGTGTAGAACTTCCATATTAGACCATAACTGAAACTTTCATCTCTCTGCAAACCTTTGAAAAATTATTTTTTGAGGGATATAATTCTAAAATCTCCATAACAGGTGTTATGAAAAAAAAAGTATTGAATCTGGTCTTTACTTGGAACAGTAGACATTAAGCATTTTTCACAGTTCTTTGCATTAAGATATATATATAAACATATATACATGTACATATGTATATTTATTTATATATATATATGTATTTATGTATAAAGTTATGCACATAATAATTATTTAATTACAGCTCAAACCTATTGTATAGTATAAAGCTGATCTGGTACAACCTAAGACAGTATAGAATATAAGCCCTATCTATCCAGGTTGATGCCTTTGTAATTCACATAAATTTTAGTGCTCTGTGGTTTGGAGTCTTTTCACATTAGCTATAGGTCCCAGCAGCACCCTGTATAAAGCAGTCTTTGGTATTTCTCCTCCAAGCCAGGGCTACAGAGTTGTTCAATCTCCAATCACTTTGGAATGGTACTCCAAAGGAAGTCCTATTCTGTAGGACTGAAGAGAATATAGATTTTGGAGGGAAAGCTATGTCCAGATGAGGGAAATAGAATTCATAGCAGCAGAAGCAGCAAGAGCAAGAACTATCCATCCCCAAGAATAACATCCTTTTTATCCCTTCTCATCTTTTCTATGGCAGGATTTTATTTGCCAGTCTTTCTGAGAGGTCTGTAGCTAAGTTTGTGTGAACTAATGAAACAAAAACTGTTTCAAATATATTTTTGTTTTTATTCATAGAAACTTTTGATTAAAATTAAAACCTATTGTCACTGACATAATGGTTATAATTGGGAATGGAACAATAATAAAAGTCTGACTGTGCACCCATCCTGCTGTACTAGAAAAATTGGTGTTTTTTTCTTGGACAAAACATTACTTAATGCCATTACAAAAATATCCCTTGTAGAAAACAACTAATTCTTTACTCTTTAGACAACAGGGAATGAATAGCTAAGACAGATAATCAGTATCATGCAATTAGATCTTCAATATAAGTTTTATGCTCAGTTTTGCTGAATCCATAGCAATGGACATTTGATTTGTGGCTGTACCACAAATGTCTTGCAAAGAGATTTAGAGGGGAAAGGCATAACAGCTCTTTGGATGTTCTCTTACATTAACCAAAAATTCTAAGTAGACATGAAAATATTCACACTGCTACTTCTCAGGAAATGGAAAATCATGGACATTTTCTGTCAGACAGGGGAAAAGAGACTATAGCTATATATATTATAAATGAGAATTTGCACTCATTCAAAGTTTTAAGACTAAAAGCTAGTGAAAAAGAAAAAATATATGCTTCCTAGCCCAAGATACAGAAACCTTTTTCTTGTTCTGGCCCTGTTTTCTTGATTTGAACAATGACCTTTTCCTAAATTAAAACCAATTTTCTGCAAAATAGTGCAACATATGTGTGGGTATAGATTTTTCCTGGGGAAAGCTTGCTGCAATAGTAGCAGCCTATATTTTTAGGGACTGAAATACCCAAAATGAATTATTAAACATCACTAAAATCCAGTCATATGCCCTTTGACATGCCAACATCAAAATGTATTTCTAGTTCATAGTAGTTCTGAATCAGGACTCCTGGGCTCAAGCCAATTTTTTAGTTATTTTAGTTCAATGTGTTTGCTCATGCTGTTTGTAATTTCCTTCCACATTTTTGTAATAAGTGAAAAATACATACACACCTTCACCCACTTAGAAGATAGTAAAAAATTCCAAAAAAGAAATTAATTCAAGTTAGAATTACTGTTATCATGGGTTTCTATAGGTATTTTGACTTTTGTTCCTTAGTTTTAAAGGCAAACTTGCCAAGCAAAGTTCAAAGGAAGAGGAAAGAAGTAGATGTCCTTGGGGAAATTGAGGAATGTCTGTCTCCACAGCATGCTTTCTGCCATGGATAAATTTGCAAGCAACAAGCAAGAATATATCAGATATATGAATAGCTTCTGCTGCCAACATGTTCTGTGATGATGAAAGTGTCATTCACCAAATTGTGATCCAAGAGGTTGCTTCCATTGTTAGGGGATTGATAGAGGTATGAGGACAGAAACTGTTCTTAGATGCCCTGTTATGCCAAGGTGTCCTGTTGGCATTAACCCATTTGCTGGGCTTCTGCCAGGTCCCACATGCCCATTACAATGCTGAAGTTTTTCTCTAGCTTTTCACCACAAAGTGTGAGATGCAGGAGACTGAACAAGCTTATGAGCTACATGGGCATGAGAATTTTCAGAGCAGGAAAGAGACTGCTCTTGTTCCAGAGGCAAAAGTATTTGTTTTCTATCCAGCTGAAGTCCAAAAAATGCATTTTCCCTGTATTTATGTGTCCAGGAGGAAACTGTGGCCACGAGCACATGAAACAGTACAGCTTTGCAAAGACTCCTCTTCCTTATTCCCCTCTAGGACACTTCCCAACTTAACTTCCTTTCAGACTGAAATCATACTCCCAGAAAAACCACAGCAACAATAGACTTTGTCTAGCACTGCTTAAATTTGGGTAGTATTGTGCAGTATTTTGGATTTCTGTTGTAGTCAGTGTTTATTCTTGTTTTTTTTTTCTTAGAAACAGATGTTTTTTCTTTATATGACCATTTTTCATTATACTTCACCCTGCATAGATTTGCAAAAGTTCCATTAATTTTGGTAAGAGTAGGATAGAATAATCAACCCAAGGCTTAGAATTAAATTTGTTCCTGTTGCATTCAATGTCATTTCAAATTGTGCAGAATTTTAGCTGAATATAAAAGGTGATTAGTCAGGTTCTTAAGAGAGGAACTGTGATTTCTCAATTATCCATAAATACCTAACACAATGCAGATCAGTGATCCTAAGTGCTCTGAGGTAATACCGGGACACAACAACTAAATAATAATAAATGTATGTTAAAAACACTTACTGTAGCTAATAGACCTACTCATATAACCACTCCAATAATTCCTGTTTAGGCTCTTGTTTTTCATCAGAGCTGAAGAACTTTTACACTGGGTTATATTCACTTAATATTATCTTTGCATCCTGCCTTCTGTCAGCTTCATTTTTTTTTTCTCCTTACAGCTCCTGTATTTGTCTGTAAATCATATTGTATATTAAGAAATAATGCTGAAAATGTTTACAAATACCTGAAATGTTAAATCCAGTTTGCCATCTTTGGCATCTCTTTTCTCCATTGTTTGATTTGATGCAGTTATATAGTTTTTAAAAACAAAGTAAAATAATCAATCAATATGATAATCCTTCAACAACTGCCAAAATTTCCTTTGAGCTGTTTTGAATTGTAAATTGTGCTAATTTGCTCCAACATTCCATCCAAATAGCTTGCTGCAGAAGATGTTTCCTGTTACGAATTGAGCTTGATTTTCTTTTAATGGGTGTAGTTTGTGTAAATCAGAACATGAATAAAGGTTTAACTTTCTGACATAAAACAAACTTTAAAAAAAAATCTATACAGTCTAAAATGAAAACAGATGAAATCCCAGCTCTGAAACTAGTTTGATAAGAGGAGAGCTCACCATTAACCAAGTTTGTCAGTATTCCACCAAAGTACCATGTATTAAAACATTTGGTATTCAAAGACCTGATCACAGAAAATTGATGAAAGTTCTCATTTACACCAGTAAGAAATCCAAACACTTTGAATATTTTGTTGGGTCCTTATTTAAAGGCTTGTGAAAATACAACATATGGTGGGTTTTCATCTTATATGAAACCTAAATCTTTGAAGCACTTTTTTGTCTAGGTGTGAATGAACTACAAAGAGAAAATAGGTTGTCTAAGTCCTCTGCCCTTTTACAGTTCATTTATTGCTCATACACAGAATAAGCCTCAACATTTGCTTGTTATTAAAATACAGAAAGTGCATGGCCTGATAATGTATCAGAAAACTTGAGAAAGGTAGAGAGGAAGGAAGGAAGGAAGGAAGGAAGGAAGGAAGGAAGGAGGAAGGAAGGAAGGAAGGAAGGAAGGAAGGAAGGAAGGAAGGAAGGAAGGAGGAGGAAGGAAGGAAGGAAGGAAGGAAGGAAGGAAGGTAGGAAGGAGGAAGGAAGAAGGAAGGAAGGAAGGAAGGAAGGAAGGAAGGAAGGAAGGAAGGAAGGAAGGAAGGAAGGAAGGAAGGAAGGAAGGAAGGAAGGAAGGAAGGAAGGAAGGAAGGAAGGAAGGAAAGGAAGGAAGGAAGGAAGGAAGGAAGGAAGGAGAGGAAGGAAGGAAGGAAGGAAGGAAGGAAGGAAGGAAGGAAGGAGGAAGGAAGGAAGGAAGGAAGGAAGGAAGGAAGGAAGGAAGGAAGGAAGGAAGAGGAAGGAAGGAAGGAAGGAAGGAAGGAAGGAAAGGAAGGGAAGGAAGGAAGGAAGGAAGGAAGGAAGGAAGGAAGGAAGGAAGGAAGGAAGGAAGGAAGAGGAAGATGTCGCAGGTCTTGAATTAAAAAACTCACACCGATTAAAAATTGTGATGTTTTTGTCAGGGGAAAGGAATTAATTTAGGCTCACATGATCCACAGGGGGAGAACTGAGCAGAATTCAGCTCTGGTTCTCAAAAAACTTTTCATAAACCTCTGATTATTTTACAGTCTCCCAGGCTGAGTTTAGAATTTACTTTTTATAAACAAAATTCCAAAAGACATCCTTAGGCCAGTTGCTGTCATAGACAAATTAGGACATATAAGATTTTATCCAAACCCAAATGTGGCCCTACTTTTAGATGCCTTTCAGCCTCCTAGCCCTAGCAAATAGCAGCTCATTAATCCTCACATGCATTTTCTTGCAAATGAAATTGTTGTCTAACAGATTATGTAACTCACATAAATCTATACAAAAAGTCTATATCAGAGATAAAATAAGAAATCAAGCTTCCATTACACCCCTGGTATTCAGTGGAAAACCTGGAGCATTTCCCCCTAATTCTAAATGTACCTATATCTTTACTCATATTATAGTATCACCTTTTATTATAAATGTTTCATTATAAATGAAACATACAAAAATATCACCCTTTATCTAAAATTTTCACAGAAATAACTCTATCAAGATCTGAATAAAATATAAAGAGGGAAAGAAAAGTAATGAAGCTTTTAAATTTTTTTGAATATATACTAACTTTGAAATTGATAGCAAAATTAGCAAAAGGCATTTTAATCATAGTGTTATACATCAATCCACAATGAATGATATAAATATATTTTTTGTTCTTCTTCTTTCTTTTATTTATGAAAGAGACTTTTTTGGTTTATTTTTTACTTCATTTAAAAATGTGACCTAAATTAAAAAGTCTCAAAGTTTGCCATGTAAAGGGAAAATAATTTCCTGTCAAGCTTAATCATTATCCATTAAGACTCAAAACAGTTTAAAATTTTTTACATTTCAACATGAAAAGACCTGTTGTTGTGGGTCTCTAGCAGAAATTCATGGACTGGTAATTTTCTGAAATCAAAATATATGATATGTAATTGATATAATCATTATAGAAGTCATATAGAGTCAAAAAAAAATGTGTGTTGAAGCCAATCATTTGCCATTAAATTAGTGTGTGGTATGGAAAAATTAATAAATCATTTAACTTTCTCAAATATGATTCACACAATGTAAAATAAACCCTGTAAATAAATAAATATTTAGCAAGGGCATACTGATTATAAAAAAAACACCATTAGAATGTCTACCACATGTTGGTAGACATTCTAGTAGTGGGGTGAGTAGCTCTTCAAAAGGCTTAAAACAGAAACAAACCCAAACTTTAAAACAGAAACCTCCAGTGAGCATTGCAATGCTGTCCTAAACAGCAATTCTTTTTTGTTTTTCTCAAGCTTTCATCACCAGTCTACAATCTGCAACAGCATGTTTTTAAGACTGTCAGGAAATTGGTGCTGATGTTAAAAATATATAGATAGACAGATATTTCTGTAAGTTGCCATCTTGCTTTTTCTCTGCATTTAGCAATCGCTGTTCATTGGCAAGTTGTTCACATAGTGCATGCAAAGACATCCAGCTCAAAAATTTTATGGGAAATTATCTGCTCATGAATTTATTTGAAACTCCAAGCTTCTCTGTTGTGGGAGAAATTGATTAATATATGTTTGCACATATTTAATGCTTATGATATAATTTAGTGTATTCTTTGTCTGACATTTACAAAGGGAAAATCCTCTTGCAACATCTCAGTTTAGTTATTTTTTGTATTAAATGATGTGCCTTATTTGGGAAATCTTGGGTACTGAATAAAATTAGCAATCAAGTGTTCCTGTAAATATATAAATTTTAAAAACAACACTGCTTATTCTTGTAAAATCTAATCAGTTCTATGAAACCTTTTTTTTTTTTTCTTTACCCTAAATCACTGTAGGATGCAGCAATTTTCTTTTGGGACATGCAGTTCAGCCAAGATAAGCTATCATGTTAATGATCAGGACAAAACAGCAGTGGATATGAATCAGTGAATTGAATCTTATTAATTCTAAGAGCTTTTCTTCCAATAACACTTACACTGCAATTCTTAATGCATAATCCAAAAGAAATAGAATAATTGAATTGGCTTACAGTGTCAGATATCTTGAAACTATCTAACCATCACTAGCACTGTCAAGTTTTTGAAATTCAAGAAGATGTCTGATTTCCCTTGGGATAAAAATTTTAAAAATATGTTTGCCTGCTGATTTTTATTAATTGCTTTTGTGTTTGAGAAGAGTTTCCAATGCAGTGTTTGTAACCTGGTTTCACAAATTGAAAATCACAAATGTACATATTGCTCACATGAATATATTTATACATTAATAAGGAAAAAAAGGATCAAGTTTTTAATTTGATAGTGATACTTAATACATATTCAAAGAAAATTATATGAAACAGATGTCTACAATATGCAGACTATGCAACTCGCTCACGGAGTGTTTTTTTCTAACAATAAACAATTTTTTTTCCTTGCAGGAAGCCACTTTATTGAATGGTCATAATAAACCAATTTTCTTGTCTTCTGAACAGGGAGAGAAAAAAAAAAAAAAGAAAAAATGTAAACTTTTCTCTCCGTGTGAAAGTCCAAAAATTTGGTCAGCAATTCCCACCTAAATACTTAGGTGCCTAACAGCCTGCAGACAACCAAATTGTACCAGAAAAATGTTAATGCCCAAAGTTTGACAATATACTTACTCAGAAGATCTGTCATCTTAGCTGAACCAAGCAGCTCAGAGATTTAAAGAACCAATGTCACTGGCTTCAGGTCCCAAAGGAGCTAAACTGAAAAGAGCAATCTTTGTACATTTAGTACTCTCTGAAAGTCTAAATAATCACAATTATTTTTATTAAAAACCCTCGTGGAAGGGTTGTTGCTTACCTCTTCAACAGTGGCCTAGAGGATGCCACAGATGGCCACCTTGAACTACAGAGCTAAAGCATTTACTTCAAAGAAGATCTGGTATAACCGTTGTGTTTTACAAAGGTGGAACAGAGACATATCCCATGTTCCCTTCAAACCCGTGCCAGCCTTCAGTTATATAAAATTCAGTGCATAGCTTGGAAGCCTAGAGGGTACCCTAATTCTTTGTTAACTTGTGTCAACACAAAGAGCAGTCACTGTGCCCCTCTCTTCTGGGCTCCAAGTTTCAGTTCCACATACTCAGGTTCATCTAGGTTATTATTGCTAGGCAGCTCTCAGCATGGAAAAAGAAAATAAGTGATTAAAAATAGTAACTTATGGTAGGTAACTACAAGATAGGGCTTTTTAACAAATACATGTATTTAACAGGGTAGTTCTTGGTCAAAAGTCAGAAAGAAACATATAGTAGTGGAAGAACTAAAACCTCTCATGCACTGTTTTTTGATGCATTTTTTATTTGTAAAAATCTGGTTTATATAGCATAAAAATAAATGGAGCACCATTTACACGGACTAATTATGTGAACAGTGCTGCGATGAAACCTGGATCTCTGCTTCAAATGCCTTTTGCTTTTACTTTTTTATTATTATTGCATTCAAGGTATGCAGCAGCAAACAAAATGGTCATGAAATGAGCTAGTGAAATAGTCAGACATGAATATCTGTCAGAAATGGACTTGTGGTAGGTACATCATGTCAGATAATCTGTGGCCTGGTACACCCTCTGCTAGGAAATTTTTTATGATCAGTCTCTACCCTGTAGATATCTAAAGCTGAGTTGGTCTTCAAGACTCTTTTCTTAGCTCATTAAGAGAAAAAGGCCTATTTACAGTCAGATACTTTTCATCTTGCTGCTGATGTCTAAATTGAGGCAGAAGTACTGCAATGCAAAAACATCCTGCTTCTTATGAGCAACTCTAATTTAAATCATCTTGGAATGATAAGATCATTGCAGATAAGTAGAAGCCCAGTCATTTGACTTGTCTAACAGATGTGAACAAAAGCATATTCGTTTCTTCCATGTGAAAGCCTTTGTAATGACCTGATGCAATTTAATCCTCTGACTACAAATAAGATGCCTTCTACAGACAGCTTGTAACAAAATTATGAGGTGGAAGTTGTACAGTATTTACACCCACAAATCCAAGGAGATTTTTTCTTGTGTCATCTTTTATTTGTCTAATCTAAAATTAAAATACTATATGAACACTCATTGTTTACTCTCGCATTGAGATTTTAAGGTCGTTCAAGCTACCCTCTGCTGTTGACAGATAATATTGTTCAGTATGTTTTTCTCTACCAGTGTTTAGCACTTGTCTGGTAACCTTGGGAGTGCTTTGTCTGACAGCTAAATATTCCATGTATTGTCATAAGCAGGCTGCAAGCCTGATTGTGAGAAAACACCCTTCCAGCAGCTGTTGTCAACATAGAACATCATAAACGTCTTTTCAGATCTGGAAAGAGCTGGATTTGTTAACAAGGCTCCTCACAGTGCCTTTTTTCTAGATTTTGCCTTCAGAAAGTTCTTTGACAACTAGGAAATAAAACACGTTTCTTGAGGCAGAAAATCCTAATCCCCAGCATTTGTCCTGTTGGAATATTGCCATTGTAGCCAGCAGATAAGGAAGCTGTCAGGTTATCATGGAGACTAGGGATGGGAAGTATGTCCATATCCAATTTCTTGAGATGTGAAAAGAAATAATGATGTTTATTTAAAAAGCAAAAAAAAAAAAAAAAAATTATACAATATATCAATGTGACAACATGAACAACCCAAGTAGAATGAAGACTAGACCATAAAAAAACAGTAATTTGCACAAGATTATGTTGTTTGACCTGTCAACAAATGCTCATGTCATAAATGCTCTCCAGAGGTCACCTATTCTTGTCTCTGAAAATCAAACACCAAGGCAAAAATGATTGCAAGCTTTGCTATCCTCATAGATATCAGTCATCACTGCCCTACTTCACACCATTTTCCCATTATATAATTGGATACAGGACAAATAAATGGAATTTTCAAGGCTGAATCTAGTATTTAATTCCTGCTATGGCAAGGTCAAACATTCAAACAACTGTGCATTGATTAATAGAAAATTATCTCTGTCTCATATGCTGACCACATCACAAAGCTGTTAAAAATCGGAAAAACACCTGAACAAATTAATATTGATTTTTTCATGTTCCTCTTAAAATCAAATATACTCAGCACTTGTTGAGGGTACAATTGGGTAAAAAAATGAAAAAGTAAAATTCCTAAGTTGATTTTTTAGGACTTTATTCAGCTAATTTGGAAGAAGCTGTTATAAAATAATGGGGAAAAGATCTAATATTACATTATGCACTAACAATGAAGTATAATTTCTTTCCTTATTCCATTGTCACTGAGGAATAACTTCATTAAATTATAAGTGTTATAATTTGATTGGGTTAATCTGGATAAATGTTGGTGACTGCAATGTTAAAATCACCTGAGGTCCCTCACTGTTGGCAAAGAATTGATCAGTGTAGAAACTAAGGTATAATTCACTTCTTTCTAAATTGAACTTCTACATCTGGACATTGGATTTAAGACTAAACTCCAGTGAATATGCTGATTAGACCACTGTTATCTATAATGGGAAACTAAGCAACTAATTCCAAATGAGAGACCTACATTAAGATACGTAGGTTTGAGTGAAATGAACCCTACACACAAGTGAATCTGAATCCATATCTTTCCATGTCATTAGAAAATAATTAAATAATTGCATTACAGCAACCTCAAATTACTTCCATATTTCATAATTTATATCTTTTGTGAGACTGTTTTCAAAAAATGTCTGAGGGAAGGTAAGATTATAAGCCAAATTTAGGCAACATTCTTGATTTTCTGCAGGTCTAAACCTGCAAAGTGCATGCGTATCTGAACCTTTCCAGGGACATCCACTAAGTTTATTTTTTCCAGCTTTGAAGATCAATCCACTTCTGCATGAATAACTGTCTTTTAACTTGGGATTTATTTACCCTTCCTAATTTTGAGCAGTCAAGTATAAAAATGTTGGAAATAGGTCATTATTTAGTCACCTAAATACCACTTTGAGCATTAATTTAGTGGTTTGCTCAGTGGCGTCATATGCAGTCAGGCCTGAAAACTGGTCTTTTAATGCCAGTGGAGCAGCAAACTGGAGCCAGCCTTTTATATTAATGAAAAAATAAGGCAAATGTTAGAAGCTCTGTGTTTTCAGAGAAATAGCAGTCAAGCCACCACACTAATTCTCTTTATCAATTCTTTCAAGAAGCATGTGTTTTTAAGTACCTGAGATTTTTGTTACAGTATTTTTAAAGAGTTAATTGAAAACTGAAATACTATGTTCTGTTTGGCTTTTTTTTTTTTTTTTCCCTCTGGTTTATTTTTAATTGAATACAAATCCATTAGCTAGCAAGGGAATAGAGAACACAAAATATAGTCAATGTGCCCTGACTTTAAACATCTCTTAGGGATTGTTTTATAGTGTTCCAATGGAAAACTGTATTTGTTTGAGGAAAAGAGACCTTCCACATAAACACCATTTTTCTCAAAGTTGTACCTGAAAGGCTGATAAGATTGAGTCTGCAATGTGATAATGACAGATGCACACAGTGAAAATTTTCAGCATCCTGTGGATATTAACAACCCTTCTTGGCCCTGTCCAGCCCCACCTGTGGCCTCCCCTCCCACTGCCCCATCAACAGTATGAGTGGCCGTTCCTGTCCCCTGGATGGACATCTTGAACAAACACTGTAGGCTCCTCTTCAGCGCCCTTCTCCTTTTGCCCCCAGCTTGGCTCCTGGAGGGATCCCAGCTGCTGCCAGCCCAAGTCTCTGCCTCCCTGTGTTCATCTCCCATGGCATCCCTGGTGAGAGCCCAGACTGAGTGGGGTCACCCTTGGCTTGCCGCCTCATGGGGCAACTTGTCCCTCAGCTCTCCATCACTCATGACTGGGGCCCGTCTAAAATACAGAGTCACACTCCTCAACATCAGGCATGAATATTTTGGATCTTTCAAACTATGCCATGCTTGATTAATTTTGGCACAAGAATCATGTTTTTAATTAAAAAAAAGTCTTTGTTTCTGACACTTTCTGAAAGAAAAAAAGGCAAAGAGAAATGGTTCATTTACTATGTTTTTCTATCATGAAGAAATTGGAGCTCAGGATTCAGTTGCTGCTCGTCGTTCACAGCAACAGAATTCACAATTGTAAACCTTGTTTGTCACAGAAATAGCATCTTTTCCAGATAAAATAGCTCAATTTTATAAGTAATTGTCACACCTAATGAATTCTTTTTTGTCGGTTCATAAATATGTCCACTTTTTAAAATAAAAAATCTGTCAAAATTTATTCTTAGGACACTCAATTTAATTACTGGGTTTTCTTGCTTAAAATTCCACATATTCATAATTTCAGCACTGACAAACATGAAAAGATTGTTTCTATATATGTGATAAGTACCTGCTGGTGTTTCTGATGCACCTGGAGAAGAGACACAAAAGAGGAAATCTTTAGGTAATTGAGGACTCATTTGATTAAATGCAACTCTATTATTTTATCCAACCTCCCAACCTTGCATGTAGGTACGCAAGCCACCAAAACTCAGGCAATCCAGGTCAATAGAATGGCCACTACTATAAACAACATAGTTCTCCTGGCTCAAAAACTAAAAAAAATATAATAGATTGCAGTAAGAATGACAAAAAAGAAAGGGTAATTTGGTGCTAAGAAAGATGTTACTGGGCAAAGATATCTCCCAATCTCCTGATCAGTCAAAGCTAAGACCTTGTGTTATTGTAGCCAACTAATTTATAATTGATTTTTTCCTATTCTAAGAAGGAAAACATGCTATCAGGAAAAGAACTTGGAGTTAACTGCTACTAATTCTCTCTTGGATGGCCAGCCTGTCAAAAGTTCTTCTGCAGAAATCATTAAATATTTTGAAGGGGGGGCTTGGTGCCATTTAAAAGGAAGATCCAAAAAATAGCCTTACAGAGCACTCAGTAAAGCAGGCCAGAAGAGGAAGGACCATAAAGTAAAGGAAAAAGAACTCTTTCACTAAGCTGAGGATTTTCTGCTTCTCCATCCAAAACCTGGAGTAAGAATCAAATATATAAAACATGTAGGAAAACATGGGCAGATATGTGCAAAATTTGATTACAACACAGGCTTCTCCTTGTTGAATGGATTTGAGACAGATTTCTGCAAATGTGAATATAAAGGAAAATGTAAATTTCTGATATTTTGCTTGCTATTTCAGTATATTAATTCTTGTAAAGTTTAGGGAAGTGGAGTGGAGAATTAATTGTTTTTAGGTTTTACTCAGTGGGAGAAACTTCAAAGACTTGAAGTTATTTTTTCCTTAGTCCAATTGTAACTAAACTAATACATTTATTTTACATGGCTTAAAATAAAACCATACCTATAGCTATTATTCTTCTTTATATTTCATACTTTATTTGGGAGCTTCTTTTGCCCCATTCTACTTTCTTACTGCATTTCTTATCCTCCAGACCTGAGCAGTTACACCACCTTATTCTGAGTAGAAGTCTCATAGCAATACAGAATACAGTCTTGTCTGCAAGGTAAATATTTAATTTAGGAAAAAAAATAAGAAGGGAAATAATTATTGAAAAATTTATATAGACATGTTTAGAAAGTAAGTGCAACTTGTAAAAAAGACTCTAAAGAAAAATATAGAGGGTGACAGAGAAAGAAAATGTTAAATGATCCCCCAGAACAAAACCACCACCCCCATGCTATAGGTAGCATTTCCTTATCCTCTTCTCCCACTCATAAATTGTTGCATACAAATCTCATTATTTATTAACCACAAACCAGCTCCAGTGATAGACCTGCACTGGATGAGTCTTTAATGACAAATTAAAACTGTTTGATGGTGCTCAAACAGAACTAAACTGTGTTCTTGGATCTTATGACCTTGTAAAACTGAGTGTTAGAAGATCATTGGATCCATCTCCAGTTTAACTAACAACCAATTGCAGTTGATGCAATAAATTGTGACAACACCTAAGAGCAGCTGGTTTTCAAATCATTAATCATGTGAGCAATTAATTGTTGCAGAGAATTTTGAAAATTAAAGGAACTCAGTATTTGCTGTGGTTGGTTTGGAGACTGGGGGCTGGGGTTGGCTAGCCTGGAGAAAAGGAGATTCAGGGGTGACCTTATCACTCTCTACAACTGCCTGAAAGGTGGTTGTGGTCAGCTGGGGGTGGGTCTCTTTCTCCAGGCAGCAACTGACAGAATGAGAGGACACAGTCTCAAGCTGTGCCAAGGGAAGTTTAGTCTGGATATTAGGGAAAAGTTTTTTAGGGAAAGAGTGATAAAGTACTGGAATGATCTGCCCACGGAGGTGGTAGGGTCAGCACTGTTAGATGTGTTTAAAAAAACCTGAATGTGGGACTTGGTGCCATGGCTTAGTTGAGGTGTTAGGGCTGGGTTGGACTCGATGATCTTGAAGGTCTCTTCCAACCATGTGATTCTGTGATACATCCTGTGTACTGTACTTGTATTTTCTTCATCACAATAGAAACTGAGATTATCAAAGACACTAATGGATTCTATTAGCAATGCTTCTTTTTCAACAGACATTAAAATAATGTTAGGGGCTTATTTTTCACTTTATTTTGGGGTTTTTTTTTGGTACTTGTTTTTTGTTTTCTTTTCTAAGAGATATTGGCTAAAAGGTTTTAAAAAACTTTTCAGAATTACATAGAAAACCCACCCAGGCTTGATGAAATAGTATTCTTCATGTTATATGATTCATTGTCTAACAATAAATCTGTTCATCTTTTCAATTGCTGTAGATTTATTAAAGAATAACATCAAGATTTAAAAAAAAAACACTTCAGTCTACTTATATTTCTAATTCTACTTTTTTTACTCCTACTGTATTTTGTTTGTTTTTTTTTTTTTTTCTGTTGGCAAAGAAACTGTAGATACCAAGAGGAACTCTTTTAAAAGAACAGATAAATCCTTTTCCCAGTGTTCCTCCTGAAGCCAAGGATATTTTACTAAATACTTCTATAGAAATAGAGATAGGCAGGGGATTAATACTTTTTAAATTTTCACTTATACCCTTTATTAAATGTACAGTGACTATGGCGGAAAAAAAACAGTAAAGCTGATGAAAAATAAATAAATAAATACCAGCACCACAACAAAATACCCAGAGGCACCAAAAGAGCATAATCTCAAGATCTTCATAGCATAAATTCAAATACCAGAATTAAACATTAATTTTACAGAACTCTTACACAGAACTCTTACACTATATATAAGGGAATTGTCAATATTTGGAAAGATCCCCACATTCTAAATGAAATGGTCCTTGAAAGGTATCTTGCTTTAATGTTCAACAAGGAATGAAAAATTATAATTCCAAGATAATCATTCAGCAAAATTATTTATCTTGCTATAGAATTCTCTCATGCCTGATAGTCTGCCACAAAACACAACCTTGATATTTTAATCTGTATTTAATCCATTCAATTCAAAATTAAAATACTTTTTTTTTGCTTTCCTTTTTCTCTATGGACTCTCAAATATGTCTTTCTATTCTTATATCCTTATCATATATTTGCCCAGGAATTTGAAATGTCTAATAAATTCATATCTTCTTTGAAATATTCTAAAACCCTGATTTAAACTTCAGGTACATAACTTTAAATTAATGGATTTATGAATCAACTTTAAAAAAAGACAATCTCTTGATAAAACTGAATAAATTTTAAATTTCAATTCCTTTTTTGTTGTTTCTTATTGCTATCATTGTTTTCCTCAAGTAAAAGTCCTAGGAATTTCATCTTCGTTAAAATATTGAATGACTATTGACTTCATAACATACTAGTTCCAGGAATTAAATGCCTTTGAATTTGATCATGTGTTATAAGTCAAGGGTAATAGGGCAGAAGTCACCAGAATTTTAACAGTCTCAGAAAAGAACAAAAGGATATTAATCTTTTTCTTATAGAACTGTTGTAAAAGAAAACAACATATAAGAATTTCTCCCATAGTTTTTATTTCCTAAGACTGAAAATTGAAAAGCTTTTCTAGTTCTACCTAATTGTAGCAATCAGTCTGATTGAAATAAAATTGGTTTTAAGTCACTGAAACAGAACAATTTTTAAATTTTTATCCTTGTAGATCTTGATTTAATGTGCTGCTATCCTATAGTAGTTTCTGCTAATTTAAAAATAAATTTCAGAAAATGTTCAATTTTTTCTTGTTGAAAATAAACTTTCTTTTGAAATCTATACATGCACACATTTTACAGTGGTTAGTGGTGTATTAAAATGCTCTTCTATTCATTCATAAAAATTAAATATATTTATTACTATTTGAATATTGTTTCAAAATAAGACATAGCAATGATAATATTCATAACATGCTTCTGGTTACACACAAATAATCCTTCAGCACTCATCATCATCAGTAAACATCAGTAAACGTAGTTTGGAAGTCTAGATGATAATTTAGTAATCAGCTTGGGTTAAACAATTAGCTGTCCACTTTGAGATATTTTTTATTTCTGTCACCATTTTATCACAGTCATCTTCTCCAGTGCAGGAAAAGTTATAGTCCAAATATCTCTAATGGCTTCAAATACCATTTCCTAAGGAAAACTTGTCACAGTTTAGGAGACTGAGGAGAAGAAAACTTCTCCAGACTTAGGAGAAGAAGGACACAGACTTAGGAGAAGAAAACTTCTTTTGGCTTAAACTTTCAGCTAATTTCTCTTTTTAAATCGGTATTTGCAATTTAATGATATGAAATTACAACTGCCCTAGAAAATAACTACAGTTATTTTACATAAAGTTTTATTGTTGTCAATATCTCCAGTCCATTTTCTCCTTCTGTTTGCTTTGAGACTTTGATCTTCACCTGTACTGTCTTCTATTTCTTTGTTCAAGCTCTGGTGATTTTGTTAACTTTTTTATTATTCTCTTGACACTGATTTTTCCTTTAGCTCTGTTTTTTCCTTTGCTAGACTTGACACTTTCTTGTCCCATCAAAAAAATTTCAGACATCTCCTCAGGCCCCAGCATCCTAATTAAAACTGTGTATTGATGTACTACTTAGTTTCATTTAGTGGTACATCGATAGAGAACAGGTAGGACGGCAAAGTCTCTCTGAGAATTCTGAGCTATTTTGTATTGATTTAAATTACTTCCTACAGAGCAACTTTGTACTTCATCTGATGCAGGTCATATTATACTCTCTCTGGAGCCATTAGTATGATGCTGATTTCAGGTATTGTCAAAATTCTGGTCCCTTTTGCAACGGGAAGCTTCAGGGGTGAGAAGCATGCAGGCAATCCTGGCTCTCATTTCCTTTTTTTGAAGCCAGTGTGAGAGACTGGAAGGATTTCTGGCTCTAAATATTTCAGGTGTGTGTTTGGGTGATGGGACAGGTCAAGTCTTGTCCTGGCAGGGCAAGGCCCTGCTCCACCCAACCTAGCACCACCCACCCACCCTAGAGCCCAGACCCAGGGTGGCCACCAAGCCCTGGCAAGCTGCAGGCAATGCTCCACACCTGTCCCTGGAGCTCCTAACCCAGCTCCCCAGTGGCCCCCAGGCTGGAAGCCCCACCTGGAGGAAAGGCTCAGGAGAGCCAAAGGGTCCTTAAGCCAAAGCATGAGGCAAGCACATGCTGTGTCCCCAATGTCCTTGGATTGTATGGCAGCTGAGACCACACCAGAGTCAAAGATGCAGTAGCTATACCTTGCTTTTCTCTTTTTCTTTTCTTTCTTTATCTTACTTTCTACTCCTAATTTCCTCTTCTGGACATATGGGTAATTTAAGTTTGTATGGGTTGTCTGCTGAGTCAGTGTTTGATGAACTGAAGGAGAGAATGGAACCTGCTTTGAGCAGTTTAACAGCCTGCACAGAAGAGAACAGGTACTTGACCCAAGGCTTAGAATTCATCTGAAACTCTGTTGCACAAGCCAAGTTTGGAGAAGCTTCCATTTCATAGTTTTTCCCCACTGAGACGAGGAGAACTCATTAGGTCTAGACACCAGTATCATCAGCTTAGGAATCCAGGCCCCTACAACTGTGTCAGATCTCCATAGGGGCTAGTATATTTCTGAATCCTCTCTTGTTTTTCTCTTCTAGTCTCCACTGCAGCTGGTGCTTCATAAAGAAAGAGATTTCTGGTGGTTTGCAAGAGAAGCTGGAACCATCTGTGACCACAGACATAGCAAGACCTGGGATTAGAGAAGTCAAAGTATGGGAAGGACTATAATTATTTTGCTGCAGTGACTTTACCCTTCTTTATGTTAAGAAAAGGGTTTGTACGTAGGAAAAAAAAGATGACAACCTAGAAGAGCCTAAAGGATGAATTATTTGTGCAAGATTATATGCAGTAGCCTCATTTACCTGTGATTTAGTTGTGTTATACTGAGGGGAAAGGAGGAGCTGAGAACTTGCTATACATAAGATATTACTGAAAATATTTGCTTATCTTTTCATCTTTCTCATTTAGCAGCATCAATTCTAAATCTGAATAGTTATAAAGTAGCACTCAGCAAGGGTTTTTTATTATGTTCTGAATCTAGGAACAACTTGATGACCCTTTCCCATCACGGCAGTTATCCTTTCTCAGGATAGTACTGATCCAAAACACGTTAGCAACTTAATTCCTTGTCAAGACCAGGACTTTCAAGCCAAGTACATATCACAAAGCTGCTCTGTAGATATTGTTCATACTAGAAATCTCACCAGACAAATGACAGAAGGAATTTGGAGAGTGAATTGTTTTCCTAACTTTAGGTCCTGTTAAAATGCAGATGAAGTAAAGGATGTCCATGTTTCAGCTATTTGTTGACTAAACTGTTACTAGAACATGATCTTTCTATGCACTTTAGGTTCATTACTAAAATTGAGTAGAAGCCTTTATAATTACCACTTGAATCTACATAGCAAAGGTTGTACTTCAAAGCCTGTCTTCTACCAGTACTTTTTTTCCCACACTGAGAGTTCATTTATGGAAGTGCAGTTTAGCAGAATATATGAAATACAGACTTGACTAGGAGACTAATTCTATTAGGATCTCAGCTGAATGCTTTATATAGCATTTTTATGGTTATGTTGAAGCTAAATACAGAGTGTCTAGTTGGGAACTGAGTGATTCCAAATTTATTCTGTAGTTTAAAGTTCCCAGTCTTGAATGACTTACTGTCCTGTATAAGGTCAATTTACTCAATAGAGAGGATACTCATGGGAAAACTGTAATATAGTGGGGCTATTTATAATGTTGAAACAGTCATTTGTAAAAGTAATCTCTCCTTATATAGCAATAACAAAGATACTGAAGATTCTGCTGAATAAATGCTCTAAAATGTAATAACAAGGCCTAAAATCAAAGGTCAGTGACAGTCAGTGTCAGGCTGATCATCTAATTTTTCACAGAATTAAAAGATGTACAAACAATTTGGTCAGTGGATTTGCTGAATATTTCTGTCCATATAATTTAAAATAATTAATTAATGTGGTATCAAAAAAGAAGCCCAAATATTTCAAATATTATTCACTAGCTTTGGTTGAATTAAGCTTTTTCTCTCTAAAATGTTTCAATGTTTGACTGTATTTCAAGTTGACCGTGGTTAGCACCATTTAATTACAGTGATTTCATCAGGAAGAAGAACCTAAGGTCATTAATCAACTTAACATGTTTCAAAATTAGTCTCTTCTTACTTTTTCAATCACTTCCATGTGACTCTCTTTTTTGAAAAACACATACTATGATTTATCCACCAAGGTGATTATACCAAATTATGTTAAATTTTCTGTATGGTCTTGGGACTAAAATAGTCTTTAATGATTATTGGAACAATAGCCTAATGGAAATTCCAAACAGAAACTCTCATTCAGAACTAAGCTTACCTGTATGATCTATGCTGCATTTATTTAACTACTTATTCCAAGAAAGACATTAGCAAAAGTTGACCGAAAGTTTGGATCCAAAATTTCTGTTTTGTGTGTTAGGTGTTAGAAGGAGCATCTAAAATCAGAGTGAGCAGTAGAAGGCTGGAAAAGCATTATATCTGCTAGCAGGAAGCCTTGGAAGTCAGAACACAGCTGAAAATAGGACTGTGGTTATGCTTTGAAAAGGTTTTAAATAAGGGAGAGCTTCTATTGCTTCTGAGAGTATAACAGATTATTGGAGAACCAGAATGCCACAGTTACCAGAGTTCTGTACTGATTGGTAGACAATGTTTAAGAGCAACAAAAAAGATTAAAAATACATACAAATTTGTCTACAGATTTATGGTATGTATGATTCATATTAACAGAATTTTTACAATCTTATTCTTGTGTTAATAATACAGTGTAAAGTAACAGAAAGAAAATGCCTCTATGTACATTTATGGATACATATGTAAGGATGTATGTATATACATATACAAGTATAGGTCTATATGACTAAGTATTCTTGCATTGTAGACAATATTGCAAAAGAGAGCATAAGCAAACTTTGTGGTCATCAAAAATCATAAACTAAGTTAAATCTTCTGTGGGAATACCTGGGATGTGGTGGGTTCTTCAAAAGAGGTATTACCTGTTGCCAAGGAACCTGTTTTGTAGCTCTTCCAGACATATATCTCAGTAACCCTATTTTTCTTCCTTAGAGGACTTAGCCATATTTTTTTTTCCCGTTATTCCCATTCAAAGAAAATTATGCAAGGATGGCCACTTGTTTTCCTTGACAGGATTATGCCCAGAAAAAATGCTTCACATTAAAATGATGAGCCAACAAAATCCCAATTTTCTTGAACAGACATCAACAGCAGCTGTTATGTTACTATCAATGTATAGCATGGATGCAATCATGATACAGGTTGGTGGTGTTATTTAGCCTAATAACTCCTTCAGAACATATGCAGTGTAACTGTGTGGCTTCACCTGGAATATTGTGAGCAGTTTAGTTCATCACAATATAAGAAAGAAATTAAGCTGTTAGAGAGTGTCCAAAGGAGGGCCATGAGGATGGTGAAGGAGCTTGAGGGGAAGCCATATGAGGCTGAGGTCACGGGTTCCATTCAGGCTGGAGAAGAGGAGACTGAGGAGTGACCTCATTGCAGTTACAACTTTCTTGTGAGGGGAGGAGGAGGGGAAGGCACTGATCTCGGTGGTCAGCTGTGGCAGAACTCGAGGGCATGGCTTGAACTTATGTCAGGGAAGGTTTAGGTTGGACATTTGTCACTCTTGCGCCGAGGTCAGGGCAGGAACAGGCAAGAGGCAGGATCGCAGAAAATGCAAAGAAGGCTTTATTCAAAAGAACAATGTGGTTTTTGTAGAGCAGTACGATAGATTCTATTATATTGGCTAGCTAACAGAAACATCTTTCTCATGGACTGTCTTTGAGAGGAACAGAAAAATGAAGTAGAAAAACACCACTTGCAAATTGTTCATAGTCGGCAAGTTATCACATCTTTCCCGGTCCCTAAAACTTCTCACAAATCGCTGTGAGAAACACTTGCCATTTCTCTCTCTCTGTCCCATGGCATCCACAGACATTAGAAAAGGGTTCTTCACTCACAGAATGGTTTGGCACTGGACAGGTTCCCCTGGGAAGTGGTCACAGCTCCAATCTGACAGAGCTCGAGATACTCTAAGGCACATGGTGTGAGCTTTGGGGATGGTGCTGTGCAGGGCCAGGAGCCAGACTCGAGGATTCTTGTGAGTCCCTTTCAACTCAGCTTATTCTGTGATTCTTTGATATATCTCTGCAAGGCTGTTTTGAAATCAAGTCACAAAGTGAAAGATTTTTGTTTAACATTAGTATTTGGTAGATGTTACTTGACCTGCAATGTTTATGAAAACAAAGCAAAAAAATATCCTTTTTACTTTTATGTATATTTTGTATAGGTGTTCCACTTAGTCTTGTTAAAAGTCCATTTTGAAGTTCTCAAGTTTGATCTAGAGAAGAAGACATTGTTGAGTAAATGAAGGAAATAGATTATTTCTTTCCTCTGTCCTCCATGACTTAAAATCCATGATTTTATGTTAGCTCTCAGGGGGAAAAAAATTAAATCACAAGTTCCTATTGTTTCTTTCTTTTATTTCCCACAAATATTTGGGCTATCAATTTGCAGAAAATCAGAAATTTAAATGGAATTTGTTTCAGGCTTTCATGTGCAACTATAGGGAAATATAAAAGTAGCTTTTTTTTATAGATATGCACTTGAGAGAAATGAGAAACTTGGAGGCTACTAGAAATAAGATGACCCGGTCCCTGTATTTTTAATTTGGTATTAGATGTAGGTATTTCCTATATTTTCAAATAATAAGATCATGAGTAGTTGAAAATAGCCTAAAGAAAAACTTTCCTCTAAGATTTTTATATGACAAAAAACTCAGTTATTTAAGATATTTCACTCCTTCACTCTTATAGGTCTCTCTCCTCTCACTTGAAATGGTAATGTCAGTGGTAGAAACAGAGCTAAAGTTAACTAAAGTTTGATTTCACTCACCTGTCACTCCCATGTGCTGTCTACAAAATGGATTAACTTAATAACTCTAACCAAAAGAAGAAGATACTAATTAATAACAAATTGACATTAATGTACTCATAGCTTACTTTGATGGAAGCCATTATGTTCATCAAAATACTAAATCATATCTTTAAACTATTTTCTCAATCGTACTTAAAATTATACTTTCTAATTGTCAACTTCTACCCAGCAGTACTGCAATTGTCAAGCTGTGATCTGGGCTATATTCAGCTTGCTGTAAGTAGGGCCTGTGTGTACACCAGGAATAAGAGAGAAAACATGCCTTTAGCTGTCTTTATCTAACATGAAAGTACACTGAGGCTTCATATCTGTAAGATACAATTATTTTGGAAAGTCATAGTGCTGTAATTCTCATAAATACTATTGCGGTAATGTGTGCCATTACAAGTGCTGAAAAAAGAATTACTATAGGAAATTTATAATGTCTGCTATCACAAGTGTTCTGTTGCAATTGCATTTGAAATAGGATGTGCTTCATCAATTCTAAACATTACACAGGTAATACACTGATATACACAAAGGAATTATTTTTCTTAACAGAATTTTCAGTATAAGCTGCACTTAGTAACCTAATGTTATTATTTAAAAATAAATAATTGTTTTGTTGTTCTTTATATGTTTCTGGTTTTCATAAGATACTTCTGCTGTTCAGAAAATAAGCTTTTCTTGTCCTCATGGGACATACAAATAGGCACACTCTGTCTGAGAGTTGTATGATCCTGATGCTTTGTACATATTTCCTGTGACAAACAAGCTATGGTAAAGTGACTGCATGACCTTTGTGTATTATATAGGTTATCAGCAAGAGCTACCACAAGACAGCCTTGGATATGATTTGGAAATTGTTGCAGTGAATTACTTAAAGCATTAGACTGTACATGCAGCATGGTACTAAATAAGTGAATGTTTCTTCATTTAAGCATTTGGCATTTTGCAACAAATTAATTATTAAGTTTTAGCTAACTGGAAGGTAGTTTACTTTCTTGCATTTGCTTTCCTAGGACTTGAATTTCTCCAGTATTCCTAATGAGCTGCACTGAACAAAAGTGCAGCTGAACAAAAGTGAGGCTGACCTTGACAGGATCACAGAAGATGTGTTTAAATAGAAAGTCTGCACCCTGATTTGTATTAGGAACATGTGACTGATTGCAAAAATATACTGAAGAAAAGAAAGAAATGAGGAGCAAAAAACGTCTGTTTGCATTTTGTAGATATTTTTGGTTTCAAATTGAGACAGTGTCATAATATGTGTTGTTTCCCAAAGGGTGTTAATAGTAAACGTGTGTCATAAGGTTAGTCTGTCTCCTGTAGACATTCAAATAGACTCATGATCAAGGAAGAATGTGTGCCTATTTCATATCACTTAGAGCAGAATGAGATTTCAATAACTTTTCAATAACTCAAATAGCTGTTTTAGAGTCATGAAGTTATGTCAAACTGCATGTATGATAATACAGGAAAAGAGTAACTCAGGTATGCTGAACTATTGGGCAGGCATCATCACACACTGCAGAGGTTTCTGTAGCCCTCTGAATGGTCCACCAGGATACTGAGGTCCTTTTCTGCAAAGCTGCTTTCCAGTTGGGTGTCCCCAGCATAACCTGGCGCAGAAATTTTTACCTCCCCTTACTGAACTTGATGAGGTTGCTGTCCACCCATTTCTCCAGCCTGCCGCTGGATTGCAGCATGACTCACTGGTGTGTCAGTCCACCACCAGCAAACTTGCTGAGATTTCACTCTTCCCCATTATCCAAATCAATATAGATGATAATGAAGAGGACCACACCCAGTATTGACTGTCAGTTTACCCTGGTGATGCCTCCAATTAGATTTGGCCCTGTAGATCATCCCACCCTGGGCTCAGCCATTCAGCCAATTTTCAGTCTACCTCATTGACGGCCCATCCACCCCACACCTCATCAGCTTCTCTGAGGATCTTATTATGGGACACAGTGGTGAAAACTTTCTCAAAGTCAAGGTAAATGATATTGACTGCTGTCTGCTCATCTAGTAAGTAATTTTGTTGTAGTATCAGGTTGTTCTCCACACCAAAGTAACTGATATGAGAATTCATAAACAGTGAGGGAGAAAAGGTTCATAATGCAAAATACAATGCTATTACAAATACATTTAAACTAGACATTGGAAGAAGTTTTGTATTAACAGAGACTCTATTGAAGCTGACCATTACATATAGAGAGAAAAAAATTTCTATTTTCTGTATTTTCCTTTTTTTTTTTCTTTTAATAATATAACTTGAAACAGGGAAACAGGGAGTGGAATTCTCAGCTCTATCTCAAAAATAGTCAGTTACTGCATTTTCATGTTTATAATCATAAAATTAAATTTTGTTAGGCAGAGGAACATGGCTAGAGATCATAGTGATTGGTGCCAACTACCTGAATATCCAGTTAGTGTGATGGAAAATATGCAGCCTCCTCCACACTCCTCTCTGTTGCCTCGCTGTCCTTTATCCCCCACAACCTTCTGTTCCTTCTATTTCAATAGCTCCTCTCATTATAATTCTGCTTCCACTTCTCATTTGGGTTATCTCTGGCTTTATTTTTAAATAAAACCCAGTGTAAGGACTAAAGGTGCAGTGAAGCATTAATCTGTTGCAGAACACATGACTCAAGGCCACTGAAAGATGCAACATTTTTCATTTTGTTTCACTTGTTCTCCTCTTTCAATGTGATGTGGTTTATCTAAGGACTATAAGCTTACAAGTAAAACAGTTATATGGGAGTTTTTTTGCTTATACACCATTATTAAAAATTTTTTTAGAAAATTGTTCTTCCCTAACTTGCAATGTGTGCAATTTATTGAATTATACTCTAATAAAAAATAGCTTCTTCTGTTTATAAGAATGCAAATTGGTACAGTGGGTAGAGAAAAGCATCTTGGTTCTGCTTTTTTAAATTATTGAGCAATGATATTTTTCTTAATGCTAGCCCAGAACTGTCTACATAGCCCTTTATTACTGTGTTGAAAAGCTGAGGGTAATAGCAAAGTCTTCATGTCAGTGAATAGAACCACGATTTCGCAAAAAAAAAAAAAAAAAAAAAAAAAATCATAAATTATATATGTTCAACATAGGAATTTAGAGTGAGAGAGATGAAAAAAATACAGTAAAGGAAAACAACTTTACATTGCCAGTGGAGAATCATGAAGGTCAAGTGCTCTGGTGCTGCCTGCCTCTGCCTCTATGTGGTTGTGCACCAATATTTACAAAATACTCTGAGTGAAAAATATTTTTTAAAAATTATTTATGTTATTAGTGGAGTAAACAACATTCTACTTCAGGAGAAATTGTATTTTTCTTCTAAAACAGGATGTATGACAAATAATAAGGTTATTATTATTATTATTACATTTCTGTCTGGGGATCAACCTTGACATGTAAAGAATATCATTCAACAACTTTCTTGAAATACATCTTATGCCTGCTGATGTCGTAGTACCTTTTGTGTCCAACTACCTTGTGTGATGTGAGGGTTATGTCAGAGTGCAGTGAAGGGTATATCTATCAAGAATTGCATGATCCAAAAGGCACTGAAAGCAATAAGACAGTTCATTTTCACTTCAGTCAGCCTTGGATCAGGTATAGGATGGTCATTGCTGCAGCCTGTGGGTGCCGGCAGGGCTTCAGAAATGTGCTGCCAGGGCATGTTGTGCTGAACTGGGACACAGTGGAAAGGAGATATCTCTTTATGCCAATTACATATGTTTGATGGTTCTAGGAGACAATGTATGCATAAGTTCTTAGTCTGCTGCACTGAGGAGCGGTGCAAGCTGGTAGGATTAACATTTTCACATTTTCTGTACACTTAATAAGGAGATAAACTGTAGTGTCGAGCATGAAGCGTATAAGTACTTCTGTCTAACAGCAGCCCATTTCTATGTGCAAAAGGAAGATTCTTTTTGTGAGACTTTGCTGATGTGTGAATCTGCCTTTTAAACTGTGTTCATAAATGCAAAATTATTGAAAATAATTCCCCACAAATGTATACTTAGGCTGAGTAATTGTATTTTAGTTCTGCAGTTTTACTTCTCAGAGAAGGTTTTTTTTCCAACAGAATCTAAAAACAATTTGCTCAGTGGTTGCATGTAATTTTACAATATTTTTTAACTTGAGCACTCAGTGCTTTATTGTCTCTCTTTAATTATGCCATAGTCAACAGTGCTGCACATAGTCTTTACTGTATAATTGTCTGATCATTCCCAGAAAATACTGGAGATGTTTGTGCTGCAACCACAGGCCAATATTTCCAAAGCTGGATGTCTGCAGTTAAAGCTTTAAATCCTTATTAAGGCTTATAGATAAATATGACCTAATTTTCGTTCCCCTAGGTCTTTCCTTTGATTCATGGTCACTAAAAGTCTTTGAAAAGCTAGAAAAATTTATGTAGAAGTAACAATAAGGATTTTAACATTTAATTTCAGAGGCTTATCTGAGGCCTAAAAAATGTGTTGCCATTCCCAATATTAACATGACCATCATTATAACTGTCTTTTGAAGGCAGGTCTGCTTCTGTTAAAATCAGTGGGACCCGTGCCAGTGCCCAGTTGGGGAAGGATTTGGCATGTTAGAAGGAAAATGTTTAAATGTGAAAAATAAGGGCTTGAAAAATATGGTCCAATTGTGGTGTTACAAGAATGCAGATAGATAATTTGGGGGGATTATGTGTTCATAATAAGGGAATAGATATTCATTAAACTTTTGTGTGATCCATTCTTTGGCAGGATGTCGATGTTTATGAATGAGTCTTCATTGTAATCCCATGTGTTAATATGCACTCTCCTGCAATTCAATCTGACAGCTACTCCAAATTCATAGATTGTCCTGCTAGAGGCTTCCAAGGTCATAGTCCTTCAAAGCACTGTTTGTCAAATTGCTCTGACACACCTCCTGCTGGCAAGCCTACTTTCAGGGTGTTAATATTCCATTACAGAGCCACAGGACCTTGAAAATTGATTGCAGGCCACAATAGAAATGTCAAAAAAGCTCAGGTAGATGAAGGTAACTGGTGAAGATGACGGCAGGGAATCTGTTAGGAGAGACAGAAAGTGTCTTCAGAAGAAGCAGACATTGCCCAGACATTTCCAAAGTCACCCACAGGATGTTTAAAGAGCAATTAAAGTTTGTGGCACAATATGTAAACCATACATTTTTTGTAATATGATGAGTGAAAGCTCATGCTGAAACCATGAGATTTAGAAGCGCCTGTTAGCACTAGCATTCCTACAGAATTTTACCTAGAGAGAAAATGTTTCCAACAAGATAAAAGAATGTGCCAAAAATAAAATCTTTGGTTTTACAGTAACTAATGTTATCAGAAAAATAGTCCAGTATGTCAGACTTGGTTTTATTTTCATAACTACCTGTAGACATAAGCATTTAGGAATGTTTAAGTTAAAGAATTATGGATGTGCAAGCCAGATCAGAATCAGATCCTATCTTTTTAGCAATCAGATACAAAGGAATTCAGAAATTTTAAGTGGAATTGAGAAAGCTATTGCATATAGAAGCAAAGGCACATTTTGAACTTACAGTTTGGTAAGTTCTTATTTAATATGGAAATTCAAATGAATTTGGAAATATTCAGTCTGCATCTGTTTTATGCATCTTAAAATGAATGCTGGTAAACTAAAGGTGGTTACACAGTTTCTTGTTGCTCTAAGACCCTCAAAAGAGGTGGTTTTCAGAATTTGAAATGCATGCTTGTTTTCAACAAGATCTAAAATGAGGCAAGTGAGATCAAAGCAGTAAAGTGAATATTTATGCAGCAAAACGCATGTTTAAAAAGTGAATCATCAGCTAAAACACATAGAATTGCTTGTGGGTATATTTCATAGTAAAGACATAATCAATATGACAACCCAAGTTAAACCCTGTACTAACAATAACTTCAGAAGTATCTTTGAACTTTGCTAGACTATAAAACACACCATTTGACTAAGGCTACTCTTCATTACATCAATACAAACAACACAAGAGCTTTAAATCTCATCAGCAGATTTTTAATTTTAGTAAAACAAAGTTGCAAAAAAGTTTTTTCTGCCTTTTTATTTTTGTTTTTTTTCTTAAATAAGCCCAAAGTATAACTGTGTTTCTTCAAAGATAAACTCCCTGACAATCCATGTCTCATGTTATTAATTTATCTTCCATAAGTTTTTCTCTCTGTCTTGTCTTTCACTCTCTCTTTTCTACAACTCACCCCACAAACTTGGCATCACAGTTTCTTAAACTTGAATGCACACCTGCTGAACTTCTAGGTAAGAAAAGTAACTTTGTATGAGAAAATGTCAGGAATGTCAGAATCTGAAATTTATTAACCAAGATATGGCAAATGTAAATGTCAGCTTGTGTAACTCTGGGTACTTGAGGTTACAATAGATTTTTCAGCTGTCTGGGCAATGAAAAGTGAACTTTCATTTCAATGACAATGAAATAGCACTATACCTGATATGAGAAAGAGCTGTAGCTAGAGGGCATATTTCAAGCAAATTGGTTTTTACTTACCTATGTCTCAAAGTTTTCACATTAAAAGTAAAGTTAGTATATGCAAAACACAAAAATGCATATTTTCAATTATTATCCTTCATACTTCACTTATTTGAAAAAATAAAGATGAAGAGCTATATGTTAGCATGTGATCATATTAAATATATTCTTAAATCTTTTCTGTAAACTCTTGAATACTGCTGACTGAAAACTTCAGAACAAGTCAGATTCAGGAGAACTTAATGGACATCAATAGAGAGGAAAAAAGCAATCAATGAGTAACTTGTCTCTCCAACCAACACTGAGAGAAACACAGGTATTGAAAGTGAACTCTCAGTATTGTAGTTTAAAAACATCCTGCTGCTTTAGTACAAGAGAAAAAAGCCAACCACAAACCACAAAAATTCTCAACAAAAAACCAACCCAAAAGCAGTCTTAAAGCACAGTGTAATGTCTATTAGTACTCTATTTGCTGGTCTAAGTTCATTGTTTGGAGTACTGTCTCCATTTACAGAGAAAAAAACATTCCTTCAGAGCTAAACATCTCATTTTTGTGGTCATTTCAATGAGTGTCAAAACAGGTTTTGATTACAGAAACATTAATCTTTCCTCCCATGAAATGTAAAATCATGTTATCATAGAACAATATAAACTCAGCTGACTGCTCAGAGCTGAATTTCAAATGAATGGAATTACTGTAGGCAAATTTTAAAAAAGTCCAACCAAAACCAATGGCAACAATAAACGTGGTAACTATTTTTCCCTCTCACCTCATATATTTCATTTGGTAAACAATAGAGCTGATAACTTCATATCTTTGCCCACCTCCTCCTTTGTCTCTCATGCATGAGTACATGCACTCCATTTACTACTGTACAAATGCACAGTAGAATTCTCATAGAAAATATTTTTTCTTTCACAGTTGTATTTACTAATTGAAAGTAGAATGATATGAAAAAATATTCAAAATATAATCCCTCTCATATAAATTAAAAATATATCAGGTTGTGTGTGCTGCTTTCCTGGTTACTGTCCTTCAATCACTGCTTTGCATTTCATCATCCCAGTAATGGCAATGATACTGCGTTAGTTATTAGCCCTTGGTCATTTACTCACTTTTTATTGCTACTGCCATAATTCTATTTCAACAAAGAGGAATAGTGAAACTAGGAGTGTAGTACTCACTGAAAGGTAAAATAGGTATTGCAAATATATTTTCTCTTAGCAGAGCTGTGCACTACAGTTATAACAATACAAAGGAAACCAGCACATAGAGAGTTCCCACCTCTGTGTGCTGAGACGTGTGCACAGATGCACAGAAAAAACAGCTTTGAAAAGAACCTTATAGTAAATGTGGTGATATTTTTTAAAAGTTTGCTTCCTCTGTCAAGAGAGTAAGTATAGCTTTCAACTCAATTTTACTGCTCAATAGAGGAGCTCTTCTTTTGTACAATAATTACATGTGTTCTCAATACTAGATCACAGAGAATAGCTCTACCTCCACAGAACTACTTTAAGGTAAACAGATCTTAAGATAATTGAAGTCATATGTGCTTCAGAATCATCAGTAATGCATTCAGAAATAATTTATTTGTTACAAGACAAATCCTATATCAGATCATTTAAAATTAGTTTCTAAGAAAATTTGTATCTATGACCTCTACGTATAGATGTCTCCAAAATAAGATGGATGATGGTAAATAGAAACAAACATGCACTTTAAGTCAGAGAGTATATATAATAAACATTTCATTTACAATAGACATACACTAAAAAAATCTCACAATTAGTTGACTAATACCATTTTGTGTCTTCGCAAGCCAAGGCAATTACTGTAAGAAATAAGAATCTATAATTAAATAAGTCCTACAGTGCTTATAGTAAATATAGAAGTGTATAGTGATAAAATGCTGTAGAATATTCTTGTTAATAGTAATGAAAATGCTATTTATGTATTTCAATTGGCCAAGCTTAACACTGTAAGTTGCCAGACATTTTTGATGATTACTATTTTTTTTAAATAAAGTTATAGCTCTTACTTGAGTGTGAAAACTCTGCAACATTTTTACTTCTCATTTGACTCTGCTGTTATGTTCTGCAAGATGTGGGGAAAAAAATTATAAAGAATGGGGGAGTGAAACATTCAGTTCAAAGCCAGTTAATAGCTTGCAATTCATTCCACTTTACTTCCTAGACTGGCATCATAGCTGAGACTAAATGGTATCACTTTTCTACATCCAGTTAGGTACATGGCTAAGAATTAGAATCAGAATGGAGTTTGACTGAAGGCAAGTTAGCAATTGAGATGTCTAAAATGAACATTGTAACCCAAATCCAATCTCATCAATGACTATGTTAGAAGTAATTGACTAAGTGTCAGAAGTACAGACAACTCTTTATTCCCCTTCTTGTAGATTTTCCCCCATACAATAAAAAATGCAATTATTTTTAGATGATTCATATTTTCTTCTCTAGACCAGACAGTATGTGATTTTTCAGCTTAGTGTCTTCTGCACTTATGTGGAAGGAAAATATTCTGGGCTCCTGCACTTAGGAGTTTCTTCTGTGATGTATATCCATTTGATGAGATACACAAACAGGATTGTATCAGGGATCACAATCTCCAGAGTTAAATATCCCAGGATTCACACTTCTGACAGGGATTGATCAGTTTTACATAATTTGTTTTCTTTGCTGCAGAAATTTTTCAGGAATCTTCAGTTTTTCAGAATGTGCTTCACATATTTAAAATTTACATGTTAAGCAGATCAATCTTCCAGAAAAAAAAAAAAAATCTAGTGGTGTTCATAGAATCTGTTAAACTGAGAAGGATGCTGATCCTCAATGCCTGATTTGAAAACATGCTTTAGACCTGTGACAATTATTTAAAAGGAGGATTACAACGCCGTCACCATATTGCTAAAACAGGCTGTCATTCTATGTGGAGTCTGTCACAGTACTGAAACTCCGAGGAGCAGCTCAGCCCCCACAGTGGTGTTAAACAAAAGTGCACCTCATTCCTTCACCTTTAGCAGGCTAAGGTGCAGGTTGCCAAGCTTTTAAGATAGCAAGTTTAAATATAGGCAACTCAATTCTACCTACATTCTATTTTTGGTATTGAAGCCTTCTGTCAGATTGAGCTCTAGGTTTCTGGTGGAACTGAGAATACAATAACTGCAAACCTTTCAATCTTAATTAGGGTTCATGCCTGAAGAGAGCACCTGCCTATATTTCAATTAAAGCTCAAAAAATAGAAATAGCTTCTAACATGGGGAAAAGAAAAATAAGGAAAAAAAAAAAGAAAAAAAGAGGAACAATCTGAAGCTTTTAGTCAGAGGAAAAACTGGAGGCTGATTTAAGATACTAAAGAGACTGAGGGCAACAAGCCAAAAACAAACCTGTCAAATCAATTTTATGACTGGTCTTTTCTGAGAAATTGTTGTCTTCATATGCAGTTTATTTTTGAGCATTCTGACAATAAAATTACACAAGAAAGTTCTTCCTTCCCCAAACTTATTTGTAAAATTATTATTGTCAACACAGACATCTCATGTCCATCAGATTGTCTATTTATTAAGATTCTGCAAGCAATTAATAAATAGGAAGTTTGCAAAAAAATTGCATAAAATGATTTGAAGTATCTATTAACACTGCTTATGTAAGTAAGCTATTTTTAGGCATCATCTCTGGCATTGTTTTGTTTAATCTTAAATAGAAAACTCTAAAAAATAATAATAATATTACTTTTGTTGAATTTTTGAAGAGAAATAGTAAATAGTGATAGCAGATAAAATATATTTTTGAAATTATTTATTTCAGTTTCAGTATAATCATATTCAATATTTGAAAGTAAAAATTAAAGATTAAAATATCACAAAATACTTAGGGTTTATGGAACTTGATTGCTGAATAAAATATCTTTTTAATTCCTCTGATAAAACTTTTTTTCCCACATTCATAGTCAACAACAAAATGTTTAATTCTAGAATTAAATTTAAATTATATCTTTAAATTTTGATTATATGTTCATATTAGATAATTTCACTTAAATTGGGTCACTATATTTTGTGATACTTTTTTAATATACAACATTATGGTCTTGCCTTTTTTCCCATTCACAAAATCTTAAATTAACTAGAAAATAATAACTTCTAAGAGGAGAAAAAAGAAAAGTTCAGTTCAGTAAGATCAGATGTGTACTTACAGGTGGCAGGAGAAGAAGTAAAGTATGCTCCAAAAATTGTTTAAAATACTGAAATTGTGCTGCCATTTAGCACATTGATTATAAACTAAGCCAAATGTAGTCCTCTAATAACTTGGGATTAGGCACTATTGCTGGTCACTGACTCAAAAAATTGTTTCTGCACTTTCTATGTATAGAAATAAATGGAAAGGAGAAAATGAAATGTTCCAAATATCAGCAGTTTCAGTTAAACTAGTTAAACTTAACTAATTTGACAGCTGAAACTTCTGCAACATATTAAGTATAGATAGTCATTATATGTGAAGGAAATCTTGAGGAGTGGAATCAGAAACCTGGACACAGAGGAAGGAAAGTGAGAAAACATATGCTCCTGGATAAGAAATGAGGTAACATAGTTGTCACTTAATACATTTTCAGGACTTTTTCTAAAGCAAAAAATAGGAATTATAGTTTCCTGCCTTGTGCTGTGAGCATACCCCCTGTGTATGTGAATGGACAAATGGTTGAAACACCACTGAAAACCTTTGACATGATGCAGAGGACCACTAAGTAAAGATCTAAAGTTCATTCCAAAGAATATTCCAGAATAACCATAAAGAACCATCAAGAAACTTTCCAGAAAGATCATAAGTGTTCAAATTTGTGAAACTATTTTATACCCCAGCAGTTTTAACTCCAGTGCTGACATAAAGACAGTGACTTTGGAAGCCAATTTCTGAAAGTAGTGACTTTCTGAGATTGAAAATAATAAAAAAAATATAAATTTACAGACTTAATTATTTCAGTCTAATCACACCAACACAATTCACACGTGATTTCCTTTAATCAACAGTTATATTATACACTGCATGAGAAGACTTCTTTGCTCCATTTCCTGGCCTACATTCTAAAGAGCAGTAAAATCTAGTTTTATAGATCTTAGGGGATCTAAAACAGGTTTAGAGGTGTTGCACATATAATTAATTTGCTCTGAGCAGATCTAGCTTGTTTGAGAGCTCAGCAGCTTTCCTGAAGAATCCTTTCTCAGCACAAAGTTTGTAGAAACTCCGATGGTATGTGTACCCAGCAAAGCAATCACAGCAATCCAAAGATTACATGTGTGTAAGGTGGGCACTGGTTCAGGTGGGCTGGTGTGTACTGATTTGCTGGAGTGGCACTTTTTAGTATTGCAGTGACTGGCTTTTCACCATTTGGCTGCCTGGGCTGCACAGAATAATATATTTTTTCTTGCATGTCATGTAATTACTTTTTTCACCCCATTTTCCACTATTCTATAAATATAGCAGCAGCAAAAAAAAATTATAGTTAATTTGATTATTTAAAAAAACAAAATTAAGAAATTAATTCATAAATCTGGAAACTTTCCAAATAATAATGTATGTCTGGGATATGTTGGAATGGAACTTTCTGAGCCCTCTAAGATTTAAGTGAAAAAAGGCCATAACTAAATGGATTTTAATTTCTCCATTGTGGATTAAACCCAAGTAATAAAATGTCACCAAGGACTACAAATATTCTCACTCACAGCATTTGTTACTAGCAGTACTAAAGTAATTTTATCATGTTTCCCACTTAGGAAAACAGATGACACTCAGCTTGGCTGAGGGAATTGGTGTTTTCTTGGATTTACTTCAAGTGATCTTTCCGTTATATGACAGCTGATTTGTCACAGAAGAATCCCAGACATATACCTGAAATACCACTAAAATTGAAATTATTGTTATATTTGCCATTTTTTCCCAGATTTGAGATAAATTTGCAGTTTTTATTTGAAATGTGAGGGCATTAATGATATTACATTATTTGTAGCATTCTGTAATTAATGAACTTTCAATTTTTTTTTTTTTCACCATTATTAGACACAGCTGAAACTGCCTCTTCCTACTTCCATTTGCTCTTTTCCTGGTTTTGGTACTGCATTGTTACCAACTCTTTGAAGAGTTGCTCCAGCTGTAGCTTTTTTTGAAATGTATGAGCTGAAGATAATTGCCATTTTTTATATAGTTTTGTTGCTATAGTGTCTCTGTCTTGCCAAAATTTGCACACATTGCCTGTTATACATACAACCTTTTCATCCAACCCTAGAAGACAAACAACCTTGCCTATATGTTTTAGTATTCTGAGCAAAGGGGATATCTTGAGATTCACTCTGATTTCCAAGATTCTTCTTAAGTACATATCAGCTTCTTTTTAAATAAGGTAATGGAAAGTGGGGGGTGGGGATGTTTCTACAGAATATGAACTTTTGCTTCCATTTTTTCTTACATTGGCTTTGTCATTGTGCTCTTTCAGAAAGAACCAGCCAAATGCTGGAGCTTGTGGTGCCAAGGGTTTATCTGTGGTAAACTCTCAGAGAAGATTAAACCTTTTGATATCAATTATCCAAGATTTACTAGAGAACATGATAAAACTTTATGAAAAGGAAAAATGGGCTTTTTTAATTCCTCTGGAAGCATGTAAACCAACAAGAAAATTCAAAGCAAAACTCCTCAGACACTACCAAATCCCTGCTGCTAGCAAGTAAAGTATATCAAAAGCTAATGCAATCCTCTTTCACTACTCCTCTGGGAAGAAATTGAGTTTTCAAAAGCTTAGTTTGAGTCAAAAAGTCCAGTACAATGGTTCATGAACTTTTTAACAAATCTGGACTGAGTTTTGGTTTTATATTGGTAGAGTTCATTTTTTTGAGTATGTGGTGTAATCCTCATGACCTCCATGTTTTGATGATTTTGCAACCTTCTTTCTTCTTGGTTTCTACTCCTGTGGAGTATTTAGGGTCATCTTTGTATGAAAGTTTCTACATAGCCCTTTCTACCTTTTGCATTTCTACTTATTGAACCTGTTACAACGGTTCAAAGCTGAGATATTCCAGAAAATGTCTGTTCAACATCCATGTAGACAACTACCCAGCAGCAAAGACAAAATATCCCAAAACTTAGTATTCAGCGCAGCTCAGACTTACTACATTTTGCATTTGCCACTGCAAAATGTCCAACTCAGAATTCCATGTATCCAAGACCACAAATCTTAAATAAACCCTTTTTAATTTTTTAAAATTTATTTATACTCTTTGGTATAAATCTGCAACAAGCTGAGGATAGCTATTTATACCAGTGAAGTGTATTTTGTGCTGATGAGTAATCAGCTCTATTTAGTCCATACAGATTTTAACACCTGCTTATCTCACTCTCCAAAAGTGAGTCTTCTAGAAGCTGCCAAGTTTTGCAACACAAGAGAGGCAAGGTTGTTGCAACTTGATAATCTTATGTTCAGCCAGCAGTGAGGCTGAGCCCGTATTTTAAATAGATATACTCTCTCTCTCTCTGTGCGTAAATTTGGGCATGGTTCAACATATATGGATCAATACAGATACAAACCATACCATACTAACTCAAACACAACAAGCAGGAACAGCCTGATCTTGTTTCCCTCCTGGCTGATCAAGGAAAAGCATCAGTGGAAATTATACACATATATAAACAGCAGTTGTCTCTGGATCCTATGATAGTGCATGGCCAGCACATCAACACATGAACTCCTAAATGGTCACACAGACCCACTCCAGTTGTTGATACCCAGACATAAACACAAAGCCCTGGTCACATGGATGCAGAGACATATGACCCCTTAATTTCCTCCAGTAACAAACCTTAGACAGTTGTCCTGGGTTGACTATATGATGCTTTTATCCCCAATCGTCCCATTCTGAATGGTGAGTTTTGCACCTTTAAGAGTGCCTCGGGGAGTGAAGGGGGGAGAGAAGAAGCGGCAGGGTTTTTTTCAGACACTGCATTCATTCCCCCACATTCCTGCTCCTGGACTGTTGTCTGCGGCTGGACAGACGGCGGGACAGAGCTCTCCTTTGCTTTGAGTTAGTTTAGCTAGCCGAGGCAAAGAAGTTCCCTGGATTTTTTTTTTTTTGGTTTATTTTCCTTTTTCTTTGGACCTCTTGAAACCTGCTCTGGACTGAACATCAAGGGGAGCACCAGCAGCTCACACCTGTGGCCCACCGGGCCAGGCCTGGCCTGCGACATTCCAGCACC
Source organism: Calcarius lapponicus (assembly GCA_039654755.1). Classification (NCBI taxonomy): domain Eukaryota; kingdom Metazoa; phylum Chordata; class Aves; order Passeriformes; family Fringillidae; genus Calcarius; species Calcarius lapponicus. The sequence goes on from CM077464.1 coordinate 140,730,901, forward strand.
GGCAGACTTCATCAGAGACTGAGTGAGCTGAGTCACAAGCCGGGGAGGGACTTTTCTCAGTTTGTCATCTCTTTGGAGTGGCAAGGGATTTTATTGTTTGATATTGTTTAGATTTTATTGTTTAATAAACAGTTTTTTTCCACCTTTCTCCAAGGAGATATTTTCTCCCGGACCCGTTGGGGGGAGGGGCTGATTGAATCAGCTTTCCTACCGGAGCTCCTTTGGGGGGATTCTCTCCCAAATTTGCTCTAAACCTGGACAGACAGTCCATTTAGTAGCTGTCTCATGGGTCCCCACATTTCCTCGTTTGCCTCATGCCCAAACATGCCCTCTGCATGAGTGGAACTCATAATAGGTGGTTTAGATCTCTGGCCTTGCTCACAGCCCTCCCAGAGATCCCTGACTTCAGCAGCTAGATCAGACCAGCTTGTCACTCCAGTAGTCAGTTTCAACACCCCTGAACTCTCCTGTACGTCAATAAACTTATGGCACTCCTGATACCTGAGCCTCATCCTTTTTATTCCACTCGTTATCTAGTCTACCCTGAAGTTCTCTAGGAAATTTCAGGCACCTACATGCACACACACTGCAGTGTGCAGATGTTCCTGTCTCTTCTGCTTCTGGCACCACAGACACAAGGACCCTCTGATACTCCAGCTGCTGCACTCAGACTTCCACATGTGCACATGCATGCCCAACAGAGTCCTCACTCAGGAAAGTAGATAGAAAGACAGTTTATTTGGAATAGAGAATTGACCTCATTGACCAGGAACAGGCCAGGTCTAGACAAGTATAATCCCCTTCTTATAAAAGACCAGCTCATTTTATCTCCTTATCCTATTTTCCTACTTTTCTAGCCACCTTGATCCCTCCCTTGCCCCACTTTTTGCTCCTCTCCTAAACATTTCATTATCTTGTGCAATCAGTCCCACAGCACTCTTTCTTGGCACAGTGAGTTCCATCTCCCAGACCAGGGGGCTGCCCCTGTGGACTCACAGTGCTGGGACTCACCAAGCCCACAGGTCTCATAGTGCTTTCTTGGGATAGCCCCAGGGGACAATGGAACAGGGGCTCATGTCTCTGACTCAGGATAAAGAGATTCCTCTGGGCAAAATTATCCCATGTAAGCTAACAGAAACACCTGGGGGGAATTTATTGTGAATCTCCTGGTTAGATTGAAAACAATATATATTCGTTAAATTGTATGATCACTTCATTTCCTCTTTGCAGAGAAACCCATGAGGAGACTGAAGATAAAGCTCCTATCATGATGGTGACTTCTATAGACTCTTTACCTTTACTGATAGTAAAACAAAGATATTTTTAGAAGAATGGCTACAACAGCATAGGTTGAGCATTGGTTCAGAAACTCAATCAAAATTGCTTAGTTTCTATGAACAACTTTTGAAAATTAACCTAAGTTATATAACAGTATTTTTGAGCCCTTCATCAGTTGATAAATGACTATAGGTCTGCATTAAACAGATTATACACAAAGAAAACCAGATTTCTATGATGTATTCAAATATTATACCTTGTACAGATTCTTAGTCAATGAGGATAATTGAAATTAATTGAATAGAATTTACTTCTTTCTGTCCGTACCTTACTGGACAGAAACCATTGTGAAATATTACACTTTTGATAGGTAACATTCTGAAACGTGGAGTAAAAAATACCCTTCAAATATATATTTTATCAAGTCAGTTCATCAGACTTACTCAAAAATGAGTAACAAATTTCTCTCAAATTGCAAAACATAACAGAATGTGGTCTTCCAGAATTATTCCATTCAGTGAAGATTTTGTGGAAAAAAATTGTTGACAAATATGAAAAGCAGATTAAATTATTATGCAATGATATTGATCAGAAAAATATACTATAGTGGGTAAAAAGATTAAATATGTTTTAAAATTCAAGTAATTACAGAAAAAAATTTTCATGGGGCGTATTAAGACAAGTGTCTCATGTTTTTCTGTGAATAAATGTTCAATGCCTTTGATATCAATGGTTTTTGTGCTTCTGTTTAAGAAAAAGGCAGATAATTGGGTTATAATGGCAAGTAGACTTACAAAAGTGGTAAAAAGTTCTGAAAATAAGATTTCTACAAAACCAAAATGATGAAGTTGTTCAGGCTGGAGAAAAGAATATGAGGACATATGAAGAGTGTTAGCACTCCAAATGAAAACAGTGTTTGTTTAAGAGCGTCTTCTGCTCAGCGTTTACTCAGAAGAGCACAAGAATCAAGTGGCAGAAAGGGAAATTTAAATCACGTGTTAGAGATAAAAACCCACAACAACAAAAGAAAGAGACAAAAACCTGAAATAAGTGAGTTGTAGAATTCCTGTTACTAGAGGTTTTCTGGAAGCAGTGTAACAAATGCTTTGTAATAATCCAGGTGTCATCCTAGAGTAAGGTAATAGACAAGCTCTTCCAGCTGCATACGTATAAGATTTCTGATTGACAATACCTCTCTAGTCTCACCATTTTTTCTTCCAAATGCAATATGTTTGCAATTTGATTCAATAGAGTTGAACACATGGATCCTAAGTGTTCATTCAATGCATGCTAGAAACATCTCAAGAAAAAGTGTCATAATTAAATATGACACTCATATTAAAATATTTTTTCATGAAAAAGCAAGCTTTACACATGTCTGCCTTCAACTTTTACTTCCAGTACAGGTGATTTAATTGTGGGCTGTAAAAGCTCCCTCATAACTCCCTTAAGTTAAAAAATGAAAGGCTTAGAATTATCTGGTTTAGACATTTTAGGGGTGGGACCAACTAGTGGCTTTGCTTCTTTAAGATCCATTTTTCAAGAATGAGGTCATTACCTTTAATGTTTTCTCTGTTATCTCCGGTGATTAATTTATTACTTTCCTGGGACACCAGAGAAACCAAGAACAGGTGCGCAAAAGTTACACTAAGGTAAATATTACATGTAGCTTTTTAGCGGACCTGAGTGAACAAATCTCAACATGGTATATTCCTTGATTTTCTGAGAGCAGTTCACACACAGTTTAGACATATTATTTATTCAGGGGCAGCATTTGAGTAATTCAAGATTTGATGTTAGAATTTGTATGAGTTATTTGAAAACAGGATATTTTTAATATATACATATATATTTATATCTCTATATATCTATATATATGCTTAGAAGTTCACACAAACTTCATTAGCTTAATAAGTCTAATTGTATGATTTCTAGCTTTCAAATGAATTACAACAGTAGCAATTTGCTAAATATTAACACACTTAAGCTCAGTTTTATTTAATGGGAAGTATTTGGGGTAATGGTGGTAAGAAAAAGTTTAAAAACAAAATTTTATTGGTCATGAGAGAAAATAAGGTTCAAAACTGGTGTTAGAATATGCGTACTTCTTTGCTAAGCATTTTTATTCCATTTTATTTCATTGCTGATCTGTTAATAAACTATTATATACCTTTGATTTGAACTTGTTCCACATTCTTTTGTCTTTTACCAGCAGAGCAGACATGACAGTTATAGTGAAGAAAATGAAAAAAAAAAAAAAAGCCAACCAAACATTTTGAAGGCTGAAAATAATTTTTTTGCTTATTTGTCTCTTTTTCAGTTTTGCCTTTTTTTGTATCTCAAGAAGCAGACTTGCTGAGTCAATGAAAGCTCCTTGCTACGTTTCATAAATTATTCCTGTTCCTGAGGATAACCAGAGAAGTGAAAATTACTCCAGTCCCATATATCCACTCTCACAGCAGTGTCTATAATTCCTAAGGTTCTCAGTCTTGCTGGGGGATTTTTTTATGCATGTCTCTCTCTAGCACAATATTTTAGCATAGAAAGACATCTGATACTGTGGGATTTTAGCATCACTCCTATAAAATGCAGAAATGCTGCTGTTCTGTACCATAGCACAGGGAACTGAAACACAAAGAAGCTGTTTCACCTCAGATCAGTGCCTGATCAGGTAGCTGGGGTTTAGGAGGAGATGCTCAGGGTGCAAAGGGTTGCAAAACTCAGGCTTGCTAAAGTATGTGCCTCAAGCTCCTTGTATTCCTCATTTAACAGAAGAACTCAGCCATGATCCAGAATCTTTAGGCCTTCATTTCTTTCCCCAGAATTAGCTCACAAAGTCCAAACTGGAGTAAAAATGTAAATTGCCTTGACGACAGATGGAGAATTTTTGCTGATTAACAGCCTGAGAAATATTGACAGTATGGAGATATTGTGTTGTACAGCCAGTGTTTAAACCTGAACAGTCAGCCTGTGCCATAACCACGAAATCCATTTGATAAAATAAAAAATTTTCTGAAGAAAATCTTTTCAGCCTGGGAGAAGTCATTGATCCTAGTATGGTATTCAAGACAAGCAGTGACATGTCTGAATTAAACTCTTCCTGAATTTGAATTTCACTCCTCAGTATGGGTGAAATTCTTGGCTATCCTTGTTCAACTGTAGTTTTATTCTTGAGGTAAATGGAGAATAAATCTTTCACTTGTCACTATACCTTGTCTTATGTCCCTCCAATAACAGCTCCTTCATTTTCTTGTTTATGATAAAAACAAAGGCTTGTATACACATCAGGTTTAATAAAGAAAAGGGCTTGCATTATCCCATGTTTCTCAATGATTTCTATTCTTGAATCAACAAAGTCTTTTTCTGAAGAATGAAAAAACATTATTGGGGATGTTTAATAATATCTTGGAAGAGAGTGAATAGAAAAATGCAACTGACATGAGGATGATGACAATTTTTAATGGTGTTAGGCAAACAGTTCAAATTTTGCTTTTTTCCATATAATTGTAAACCCAACCTTTCCTATAAGCTTATAATACAACTCCTCTGTATTGACAAACTTTGACTATAATGTATTTCTCTCTTTTTTAAGAGAGAAAAGTTTAAGTCTCAAACTATGATAGGTACATCTGTTCAGCAAAAAAGCTTTGACATGAAATGCTGCAAAACTTGCAGGCATATGAGTTTTATTTTAATGATATTTGGAGGATCTATAGTTATTCATGAGCTATTAAACCTATTAATAGATGGGGAAAATTTCTAGGAAAATGTATTTTGACTTAATATTTTGAAAGGGAGAGTAATGGATTTACAGGATTATTGACACTGCAATGAGTACTATTAACAGATTAAAACCTGACTGTGAAGGCTACTGTACAGACTATTCCAAGGCTGTTCACTGAAGTGTTGATTAAAGTGAGTCAGGTTTCTTAAAAATTTTTTATCTTTTTCAAAGACACTCAAAAATCTCTTGTGTAGAAATATAAGTGGAACATTCAGATTTATTCCTAGCTTGTTTCACGTTTCTTATGGGACTGATAATTATCAGCAGGACATCATAAAATTTATAAATTTTTACCCAAAGTCTTGTTTTTAAATAGATAGGATATTTTTGATATAAAGTATGAAGCTATAAAAAATAATGTATGCTAACTTAAGTTTCAATTAATTCCAAAGAATCTTTTCAGAATGAGTTATAATATTGACCTGTGCTGCATCATATGGCAGAAATTGAGCTGAGAGGAAGTACCTTAGTGGAGAGAAGCAGGGCATTTTGTTTGGTTTTGTTTGGTTGGTTGGTTTTTGAAGGGCTAAAGAAACATCCTGGGATTCAAGCCAAAAAATAAAAAAAAAACTAGTCAACAAAAACAAAATTCAAATGGTCCCATTAAATTAAAAAGATCTTGATTATAGTATTCCATCTGTGTTGATTTCACTGTGCAGTCTATATGTATTTTTCTAAAGGCACTTGCCAGGGAGATAATCAAGTTAAGCTGTTCAATCATAAGAAAGCTACTATATATTCCTACTCATACTTCCTTCAAACATGACACACATTCTTCGCTGGAGTCATGCTGCTGATTATAGCCTGAAACCACTTTCAAATTAAGGTTTATTGGATCAAGGTTGTAGGCTTTCTGTTGTTGCTGTTCCTGTTTTTTGGTTTATTGTTTTTTGTATTTTTTTTTATTCCAGAGGAAGTTCACAAGACTTTGGAGGTGTGTCATTGCTTTGGTAAATGGGGTTGTTGAAAACATATCTCTTCTTGAGAAGGATCTGGATTATTGTCATACAGGGGGTTTTTGCACATTTTTATGTTTTTTGCTACATTCTCCACTGTGGACAAAATTTTTCTTGATATGAATACTGAAATATAATATGCATAAGACCTTAATAACCTTATATTTAAATACATTGAGTTTCTCCAAAATATAATATTTGAATGACAAGAGTAAGCAATCTTCTCAAGTTTACCCAGATTGAGAGTCTACTAAACTCTAGCAATTTAAACTGGTACTCTGAATAAGTAAGATTTTCTTGAAGTACAGATTAAACCAGAAAAATACAACTCACTTTTCACATTAGCTAAGCATTGTAGTTACCATTTTGGTAGTGCCTTCCAATCTAGTGAAACTAAAAAAGAATTTACATGAATATTAAATCCAAAGATTATGAGTCTAAAAAACATTACTTGTTGAAGGAAATAAAAGAAAACAAAGCATTGTCATATCCTTTCAAATTTAGGATTGACTTGCTGCAAACAAACCAAACTGAGCATTTGATTTAAAAGGAACAAGTCAGATGTCTCAAATATAAAATCGACCTTGTCATTTAACGTGAAATACACTTTACAGAACCAACTGAGCTGCCTTATACTTACCTATGATTAAAATACCCAGAATGGGATAGTCAGAATGTAAAACTGGTGAGCATTTATAGGTATGGGAGGATAAATATTTTCCAAGTATCTCAGATATTCAGATCTCTAAAAATTCTCTAGACCCGTCTTTTAGTATTTATACTTTAGTCAGAATCTCATTTATAGTTCTAAAAAGAATGTCTACATTGGATAGTTTATGACATTTTTTTGTCATAAACATGGGTTTAGAAGCAGTTCTTGCATAAGCAGTCTACCACAGAAGTAAAAGTGTTAGACACAGGAAAGATGCCCTTTGAAAATAAGCAAAAGAGAGACTTGGAGTGGGAAAACACCTTCCTTTCTATATCTAATGGAAAAATGCACTTACATTTTGCATTGGTTTATTTTATATATGTTATACTAATCATTTTAGCAACTGATATGAGTCTGGGAATAAACCTTTATAAATATTTTTTATTATTTTTTAAAGTCATTGAAAATCCCAAATATTCACAGAAATTTATTTAAAATTGCAACTTATACTGAAATGAGTTCTACACACCACCCCTCTGGGAAACTGATTAAAAGTCCAAGACTCATAGAATATCCTGAGTTGGAAGGGACCCATAAGGATCATCCAAGTCCATCTCCTGGTCCTGCACAGGACACCTCAAGAGTCACACCATGTACTGGCAACATTGTCCAAATGCTCTGAACTCTCTCCGGCTTGGTGCTGTGGCCACTTCCCTGGGGAGCTGTTCCAATGCCCAGCCACCCTCTGGGTGAAGTACTTTTTCTAATATCTGACTTGTCCTCTCCTGACACAACTTCAGGCCATCCTCTCGGGTCCTGTCACTGAACAGAGCAGTGTCTGCTCCTCTGCTTGCCCTCATGAGAAACCTCTAGACTGCAATGGGGTCTCCCTCAGCCTCCTCTTCTCTAGGGTGAACAGACCAAGTAACCTCAGTCAAATCCCCTCTAGACCTTTCACTGTCTTTGTTGCCCTCCTTTGGAATGTCCTGTAATAGCTTTATGACCATTTAAAATTGTTGTGCCCAAAAATGCACACAGGACTCGAGTTGAGGTCCGAGATATGGTTGGCACCCTGGCATCTAGTGAATTTCCTGCTCCACTACAATCATCTATGAATATTGATATCACATATCTTGCATTAAGTACCTATAAGAAGAAAAAGCTCTGCTCAGTATCAAAACAGTGAGAAAAACTTTATAAAATATTAAACACAAAATACTAAATGTTATTAAATATAAATATTTATGAATATAAAAGTAAATTAATTTAATTAATTATATTAAATGAAATGAATCAATAATATTGTAAATATATTCATTACAAAAATATCGGAATAAAACCCAAAACATGTACATAGTGAGAGAAAAAAAAAGAAAATTTGTTCACTTCTATTGAAACCAATAACCTGTAATGGTAGCCCATAAAATTAATTTATTTTTGGCTACTGTAAAGGATGGATGGGACATCAATCAGGCTGAGGTACTTATCAACTTTTCTTCCTTTGCCTTCACCACAAAATACTCCATCCACACTTCCCCAGTCACAGAAGGCAGGGCAATGAAGGGAGAAAAAAGGACTCTGGCTGTAGAGGACAATGAGGTTCAAGGCCATCTAATGAACCTGAAGGTACACAAGTCCATGGGACCTAATGAGATGCATCCATGGGTCCTGAGGGAACTGGGGTAGAAAGGGGCTGTACTGCAATCAATCATTTTTTAGAAATCATGGAAGTTCACTGAAGTTCCCACTGATTGGAAAAGGGGAAGCCTAACTCAGGAAGGACATCAGTCTTTTGGAGTGCGTTCAGAGGAAGGACATGCAGATGATCAGAGGGCTGGAGCACCTCCAGTTGCCTTGTTCAGCCTGGAGAAAGGGAGGCTCTGGGGACACCTTCTAGCACATTCCAGTGCCTAAGGGGAGCCTGCAGGAGGGCTGGAGAGGGACTTTTGACAAGGACATGGAGTGATGGGATAGAGGGGAATGGCTCCAAAGTGAGAGAGGATGGGTTTAGATTAAATTTTAGGAAGAGCTTCTTTACTGAGGCACAGGAATAGGTTGCCCAAGAAAGGTTGTCATTGTTCCATCCATCTAATATTCACAGCCAGGTTGGGTGGAGCTCTGAGTAAGTTGATTTAGTGGTTGTATCCTTGCCTATGGCAGTGGAGCTGGAACTAGATGATCTTTAGGGTCTTTTCCAACCCAAACCATTCTATGATTCAAGGATGCAAGGTATGTTTTTTTGTCTTTAAAAAGTAAATAGACTTATATATTTTTTTAAGATTAAAAATCATGTCAACAATTATTTTCATAAATATTTTATGCAGGAAATATGAATTTGGTTGTGTGTTTTTTTTTTGTTTTTTTTGTTTTTTTTTTTTGTTATCTACAAAATTGTTTGAAAATTACCAAATTTTCTAGGTCTGCAATGATGAAGGCCTATGGAGATCATCATCACAGAAGCAATTTGGAAACTGTGTCATGATATGAAGGTTAAGAAATATTGGTTTTACTGTTTGATCTTAGTGTTTATATTAAATGGTCAAAAATATGAGAAAATTTAATAGTATTTTTTATGAACTAAGCACTTGTTGAAAAATTGGGTTTTTTTGAGTAAAATCAGCAAGATGGCAAGAAAAATGGAACCTGTTGATAAAGGAGTTTCACTAATGTGTGTCTGTGGAAAAATATATCAAAAGTTAGGAAGACAAAAGATAGTGGTTCTATGAGTGATTTTCTGTGCCAGAAATGTTTTATTTTCCCTCTGTCACCATTGTTGACATTTGCTTTTGAATAAAAATGTTCTTTCTCTTTCCACTTTAATGTTATTCTTTATTCTTCAGCAAAATCAAAACACTATGTTTATGACATAGTAGTATACTGCTTGAAAATAAGTGAACTGTCAAAATGTCAACATGATGAATTCATTGTAGGATCACAGAGAAAGATCATGTGGGTGTGTGAGGAAGAACAAAGCCCTGATAATTAACAGAGAGGGTAGAGAAAATATTAAAACTTTTGAGAAGTTAATGGCCCTAATTTCAAGGAATACAAATGTAAAGCATTCCCCACAGCATGAAGGCAAGTCTGCTTTGAAAAACATTTCTGATGCTCCACACAAGGCACTTGGAGTTCATCCAGAAGCAGAATCACTGCTCTGGGCTGTTGTACTGCTGCTTTTACTTTTGTTCATTGGCACTTGACACTTGCCACTTGAGTCTTTAGTCTACGATGCCAGAAGAAATGCCTTCCAACTGCTCTGTGATTGAACATGCTCTGTAGGACTGGAAGATGCTTATGGAGTTAAGTATACCCTGTATTTCCAATTTCCATGGGGCTGAAGCAAGCTTTAGATTTGAGAAACCAAGATATCTTGATAGGCTTGGAGCAGAGTGGCTGGAAAGTTGCCCAGAAGAAAAGTACCCGGGGATGCTGGTCAGCCACTGGCTGAACATGAGCAGCATGTGCTCAGGTGGCCAAGAAGGTCAGTGCCTGTCTGGTGAGAAGTGGCTGAGAGAGCTGGGGCTGTGCAGCCGGGAGAAAAGGAAGCTGAGGTGAGACCTTTCCTCTCTACAACTAACTGAAAGGAGAATGAAGTCAGGTGGGAGTTGCTCTCTCCTCCCAAGTAACAACTGATAGGACAAGAGAAAATGGCCTGTGGAGAGGAGGATTAGATTGACTATTAGAAAAAAATTTCTTCCTTGAAAGGATTGTCAGGCATTGAAACAGTCTTCCCAGGGAAGTGGTAGGGTCAGACCCCATGGAGATATTTAGAGGACATGATGTGGTTTAATTGTGGACTTGGCAGGACTTCATTTGCAGCTGGACTTGATCATACAGGTATTTTTCAACCTAAATGATTTTATTATTTTATGAATCTATAAGATATATTGTATATATAAAATATATATAATGTGTAATATATTACATATTACAGAATATATTAAAAGATTCCTTTTCATTCCTCTTCAAGAGTCATCATCAAGCATAGGACTTTTTCCTAAACTGTTTCACCCATCCTATGCACACAACATGAAAACAACCTGTAGGTAGGAACTAAAGAAGCACAAAGATGTACAGTGGGAGTGCACAGCTTATTTGCTTTACCAGTCTGAGCTGGAAAATTGAAACTGCTAAATATGAAAGGGGGAGTTTTTTTCCTGCCAATAGAAGTAAAGTACTTTCATCTCATCTGTTCATTTGATTAACTTAAGATTTTCCAAAACCTTTACTTTTCATTCTCCTTACAATTCATCTAAGATTGACTCCCAGTCTAGCAAATATTCATGTATAAATCTGATTTCATACATAAGAAAAATAAATGTTCAGATATTTTTGCAGATTCAGGAATCACTTGTTGAATAAGCCAATAAGAAATGAAAATCAATACTGCATGAACAGAAAAAAAAAAGGACAACTAGAAGGATGCTGAAAACAGATGAGAAGAAACAAGGAGGGATTAATTTTTTTTTCTGTTTTCCTTGTACACAAATCTCATCTTTTTATGCTGTTTGTATTCAGTAAGATTAAGGTGTAAAGTAGCTTACACAAGTAATTTCTGAACTGAATACCTTACTCTGCTAATGCTTTGTAAAATTATCCCCCAAATTTTTAACAGGAATTTAGAGACTTGGGCTATCTCTAAGAATCAGGAGAAATTAATATTACGCACTTCTTTGTGGTTTTTTGTTTTATTTCTTATTTTTCTTAGTTAGTATCAAGTACTGAGGCTGCCTAGGAGTGTCTTCTGTTTCTGTGAGTTAGACACAGCCTCCACCATTACAGACAGCTTCTGTGATTGCACAGCTTGTGAAGATGAATGCACTCCTAGGAGCCATGTAGCTGCACAGGCAAGTTTGACCCAGAAAATTACATCCTTTACGAGTGTTTTATAAAATATGAGGGATATTCTTTAACACTTGGGCACACTGAGATTAAGAATACTGCATAAATACAGAGTATTATTATACTGATTAGTTTTGTAAACTAGCAAAATACCTTACTTTGAAAGGTCTAAGAGAGAGACTTTAAATTTTATCTAGAGGTGAAAATTAAAGATTGCTTGTATTCAGGGAGATTCACTTTAAAACAAAGAGATGTGTGACTATGCAGCCATTAGTTGTGATCTTTGCTTTTGTTAAATACTGACTAGAATGCAATGAGGAGGTTTTATCCAAAGGAACTGCACTGTGGTTACTAGTCACACAATTAGAGCAATTGTCTGAAATTTTTCTGCATTAGTAAAGCTCTAAAAATCATAAAACAGCAGGGATCAGAGAGACATACAGCTTAGTCTTCTCTTACTGCTGCTTGCAATAAAAAAAATATGTTCATTGTTAGGATAAGCTGACTTCTGCTCTTAAGATTTTTCTTTTTAATGATTCCATGGTTCAGGGTCAAAATATGCATGAATTTTAAAAGAACTCAACTGAAAACTCATGTACATTTTATTCAAAGGATAGTGATCCTGCTACTACTCCACTGCTTTGTTGTCTTTCATAGTGCGATAAGGGACCTTGAAATGGGCACATATTATTGGCAGTAATAACTAGTGACTTTAATTCTGTGTAAATTATTATATATAATTCACAATGATGAAAAAATATGTGGCAGCTGCTACCATTGCACGCCCATGATGAAATATCTGCCCCATAATTACAAACAGCAATTGACAAGCAAAGCCAAGGTTTCAGCAATGTAGTAGTTCTGACATTCATCAGAAAGTATAAATACTTCTTATGGATTACGTTAAGAAAATCACCTGTATGGCGTAGTGAGGAGGAAACTGTTCTTGTCTAACATAGAAAAGCTGTTTTTCAGTGTGACACTATCCCTTCCTCTCACATTCATTATATGGATAGCTTAGGAATTAGGCGCACAAAAGCTGTAAGGACAGCATTTATAAGGCCAGAATCAAATCTCTCTGAGGCACTCAGTGAGCAATGAATTTTAAGTGATTTGTGGTTTTCATAGTGGGCTTTGTACATGGAGGGATAATAGCATCAGAGGATTTCCTGCTTTTCTTTCCTATTTGCTTGTATGCCAGATTTACTTCTATGTTAGTCCACAGAGCACAAGTGGAAAAATAGAAAGTTGCTTAACCTAAAGAGAGGTCCTTTTTATGTGAATAGAAACCTGAAAAGTACCCCCTAAAAGAGGTATTTAGAGTTCCAGCTTTATCTGAATACAGGCTTCTTCCTTTGCAGCACACTAAACTCCATATTTAGAACTTGTGTTTTCAATGACCATGGTGGAGTACAAAACAGTTTATTTGTATACAACTATGATCTGAAGCATTGGGAAGAATGAAAAATAATAAAAGTGTTCCATGTCTCTTAACAGATATGACCATGAATATGGGGATGAGAAACAAAAAGTTTAAACTTTACTTATTTTTCTGAGGCATTCTCTTTAAAAATGAACTGACATGCAGTAAAGCAATCTATTCCTCTTGTGGCAGTCTTGCTTCTTTAAATTATGTGTTTTTTCACACAGGGCTATGTTCTATCTCTACAACACATACCTTGATCAGAGGCAGGATATGATTTCTTCATCATAGCCTTCTCCATTTTTTTGGTCCTTCACCAAGCTAAATCTGCTTTCAAAATGTTTTTTTAACAGGACCTCAAGTTGGTTCCATGAATGTTTTCCGCTGTGCTTTCTCTTCTTTGTAGCAATCGTACATACAGCATTATGAACCAACAGAATTTGGCATATGTCCTTTTTGTTTTAGGTTGATTAAAACCATTTTCAATATTACAGTTAGTTGCACACGTGTATACATTTTTGCATGCAAAAAACCTCTACATGCACAGGAAAGTAGCTATAAGAGAATATCAGATTGACAGCGATGTTCAGGGCTTATTTTAGATGCTGTTCCTGTTTCCAGATTAAATGAAAAAAGATATTTCCTGACAGGCAATAAAATAACCACCTGAAGTCTCAGGTAAGGTTAAAAATTCCAAAAAATATAACGTAGAACAGGATACTACAGGTTACCTTATATAAATTTAGAAAGATAAAAACTGTTCCTTGGAACACTCAATGAATTTCTGTTATATATCTGGCAAAAGAGTAGAGGAAACTAGGAAATATTTATGAATTTATTTTAAAGAATAATGAGAGTGCAATTTGTGTATATGCAGGAATCTGAAGCCAACTTAATACTTAAGTTTCTGAAGTAAATATGATCCCAGCTGAGCACAGAGCTCTCCCCAGATAAGGGAGACCTGAACCTGGAAAAATGGAGACTGCTCTATCATAGCAAAACTCTTCCACAGACTTTTTGATGAGTGCTGATTACAGCAGTAGTAAACCTCCTGGTAGGAGTGTCAGCATGACCTTGCTGTATCTCCCCCATGGGTTTATATAAAATTTTAGTTTCATAGCATCTTGTTAAATATAAATTAAACTCTTTGTGTTCCAGCATTCTTCAGAACCACAAATAAATGGTGAGGATGTGGATCTAGCCTAGTCTAGTTTTGAGAAGTAGATTTGATTATAAATGTTCATATTCATATTTATTGTTGTAAATTGTGTTTTGCCATGTTAATAAAATACAGGACTTTGATATGTTTTTTGTGTTTTTCACCTTAGCCACAGTAAAAACCAGAAGTTTATCTGAAACACAGAATGACAGATGGATTCATGTTGAAGCAGACTTCTGGAAGTCATCTGGCCCAATGTGCCTGCTCCTGTAGGGCTGTGTGCAACAAGGCTGCCCAGATGGCTTCTCAATATCGCTAACAAAGGGCATCCCACAGTCTCCCAGGGCAACTTGTATCAGTTCTCAGCCACCCTTTACAGAAAAAGTGTTTCCTGACGTTCAGATGGAATGTCATGTGTTTCAGTTTTTTCATCTTGCTTGTTATCCTGTTTCTGGACACCACTGAAAAAAACCTAACTCTCTTTTAATTTTCCCTTCAGATAGTTTTATACTGAGATGAGTTACCCCTTTGAGCCTTCATTTCTCCCAGCTAAATATCCTCAATCTTTTCTTCTATCACAGATGTTTGCATTTCTTTATCATTTTTGTCAGTCTTTTTGGACCTTCATGGCTGGGCTCTTTTCAATATGTCCTCATCTCTCTTGTTCTGAGGAGCCCAGAACTGGGCATGAACTCCAGTCATGTCACCAATGCTGAATGAAGGGAAAGGATCAGCCCCTTATTCTGCTGACAACACTCCTCCTAAAGCATCCTCAGATAGTTTAGTCTTCTTTGCTACAAGGATAAATTGCTGGTTCACAGCTAACTTGGTGTCTAACCAAGACCTCAAGACATTTTCTGCAAAGCTGCTTATCCTGGCCCAACCCTGGCATGCACTGGTGAATGGGGGTGTTCTGCCCCAGGACCATGACTTTGCACTTCCCCTTGGATAGCTTATGTCCTGCTGAGCTGTCCCTCTGGAAGATGTAGATTCTCATACTGGTCAAACAGAAATCCATTTTTAAGGGATATTTTTAACCAATGATTGAGTTGGAAGAACATTAATTGATACTTTAGCAGCAGCAGCTGTTGGAATTCTGAAGTTGTCTGAACAGTGCACTAGGAATTGAGAGCTGTTATGTATTTTGCTTTGTAGTAACATCTATTTCTTCAATGGCTTTTGTAGGCCTCTGCTCAATTGTACTCAATGGTAAAAGAAGGTATTTATTGGCCTAAATTATGATTTCTATTTATAAAATGAGAGACTTTCAGGAAGAAAATTGTTTTGAAGAGTTCCTGTAAAAATTACTCTGGTTAATGCACTAAACTGGGACATAATCAATCTGGCTTTACTTCAATCCTCTGTCATGCACTTCCTCATATGTAATGGACAGTCAAATACTAATTACTCCTTACTTTCTCCAGTATAAAGATGATAAAAATTTTTGTTTCTTACGGTTTTTTTTCTGCTTTGTTCAATAAATAAGACCCCAGAATAGGATACTTTACCTCTTTAAGGTACCCATGCTGGTTTAGACTCTCCAGCTTTCATCCGCTACTCATTTGACTGAAACTACTTTGTTGCACTTACCTTCTTGAAACCAATCAACATCATATAGGGATGCTTAAGCCTGTATTCCTTCACCAAAGATGCCTTTTACGTAGTTAGAGGCTGTAGTGTTTCCTTAAATCCTTTGAAAATTCCTTCCACAAAGGATAAGCTGTATAACTTCATGTCCTGATTCTGCCTGTAACTCATTGTATAAATATCTGGATCTGAAATTAAAAATTATTCACATATACATTCTGATAAAAATAGCTCAAATGGCAACTGTAGTATTCAACATCATTAATTCCCTTATACAATTATTTGACAGACCACATCTTCCTACAGCTTCTATTATCCTAGACAAAATTTATAGTATAGGTTAGGAAAACTTAAATGTATATTTATTAATTAAGGAAAATGACTTGTGATGCTCAAATAAGCCCAGTATGTGCTTATTTAAATCAGAATCTTAATGCTTTGTTAAGGGAACACAGGATTGTATTTTTTCTGCAAATGAATACAAAATTCAATCAGCAATCTATTAATTCTTTTCTGTATTAACTATTTTTCTACTGCATTAACAAACTTCTTTGTACACAAGCAGTCTGAATATAATGAATATTTCTAAAGTACATTGCAGGTATTTTATAATCTCAAACATTATAATGAAGTTTGGAATAAAAATAAATGAATGATAGCCCAAGTTTTAAGATAGATAGTATGAAATAACATAGCCCCCAAATAAGTGAGTTTGTTCCTTTTTATATTATGTCCTTTACAGATCACCACTCAAAGCAAACACCTTGACCAGAGATAAATTTGGGCCTTTCATTCTTTTTAATCAGATAGAGCTGAATTTATAGTTCCAGACAGGATGTCAGGAAATATGGCTTCTAGGTCAATGATTTAGGAGGTTTTTTTATTCTTCACATAGCATAACTGCCATCTCCCTCCAAATCTCACTCTTTCTGATGTTCATCATGAATATGGCATCTTATTTTAGGGCCTCTGTGTAAATAAATGAAGTAAATTGTCTCCTAACTCATATTTTCTTACTTACTCTTTGTAAAGGTATTCCTCACTCTATACGATGGTGATAGAAGTCTACAGGAAATAGCTGGTAGGAATTTACAATTTCTGGTAGGAATTTACAATTTATTAAGGAAATGTTGTATTAAAAGAACTTCCTTTCAGTTTCTGACACCATCAAAATAATTATATTCATCATATTCTAATAAGTGTTTAAGCACTGATAGTCTATAAAGCAGTAAGATTTACTCCAAAGATTTTGAATCTGAGAAGAAAGGTTGATCTAACTCACTTGTCTTAATTAACTGGCCACTAAAGTACAAACTGTAATCATCCCTTGTAAAAAGATATTTTTAAACCAGTATTTTTGTGTTCTCTGTCATGGCTTGGATAGTTATCCATCAAAGTACTCAATTTTTCTCTTCCAAAGTCTTCTGTGAACTTTTATTTTGCTGCAGCCTATTCTATTAATCAATGTTGTCTCAGTTTTCTTTGCACTCCTTTTTATCATTTTATTGAATATTTTTAATTTTATTGAATACAGTTTTATTGAATATTTTTTTCAATAAAAAATTATAAAAAGTTTGAAAAATTAGGACCTCAGTCTACAGATTTCTTCTTTGTGCTCTATACCTGCATAGTGCTTTGAGAAAAATATTCTGTATGTGAATAGCACAGCTGGATGCTGTGAGAATAGTAAAGCAAAACAATAAGCACTATAGAAAAATAATTTTCACCAAAAAATTATTTCTTTGTGTGGGGACAAAGAATCTGGTATAAGCAGAAGGAAAGGAGTCCTACCTCAAGGTCAGTCTCAATAAAAGCTTGAAAGGAATTTTTGGCTTTTTCCAGAATTAAAAAAAAGAACTAGTTCATCAGTTTTCAACCAAAATTAACTACTTCAGACCTCTTATTAATATTTAAATATTTTCCATACTTTTAAAAGACTCAGGACTGCTCTACAGGTTAAACAGTTTCAGTCATCAGAAGATGTCAATTAAAAGGGAACATTTTCTAACAGCATAATTAACGGAGTGAAATTGCTGTTAAATGTTGGAGTGACACGAATCATATGGTAGTTACTTTGGCTTATTAACCTTGGTCAGAATTAAATTGTTACTTTCTGACTTCTGGCAGAGCTGTGACAAGATTTGCTGTACATAGGTTACACACAGAGGTACACACTTACTGTATACACAATCACAGTTACTATGACTGAGTTGTAGAAAAGTGGCTGCATACACAGTATGTGTCTAGTTTAAGTTTAAAGATTTTTCCAGGAAATGTTAGAATTGTCACTTCCTGAAAAGGAGGTATGAACACTTCTGGGATTTGAAAAGTTGTGACCATTGAATGACCTGCAGCAGATTAATGCCAGGCCAGAGAAGAGCTAAAAATTTGCAAATCCTAGTTAAGATCCACAGAACCCTGAAAGGTTATCCACATGACATTTTTGAAAATAAGGGAAACCTCGAAGGACCATACTTCCAGTCTAGAAGAACAGCTCTACATTTGTAGAGACATATTTCCTCATTTCAGTAGAGGCTGTAGTGGAAAATGGTTCTTCCTGGGTCCTGGGAACTGTTATACAGGGTTTTTTCTAGGGATAATATTATATGTTACTTTAGGAACTAAAACTTCTCATAGCAACCTACCCTGTTTTATTTAGTAAGCTCAGAGGTAGAATTTGCGTTAACATAGAAAAAGCAGGGGAAAAACATCTCAAGATTTTTATGGAATTGAAAATCATGTAAATAATTTTTTCCCAATTTTGGGATGAGAAAGAAAATGATTGAGTTTCTTGTTCTACCATTCTTCAGTGTCCAGGTCACTACCAATGTATTTGCTATTCCTCCTAAAGTATTACTCCTGATTCACTTTGCATAAATAATTGTATGCTAATTGGAACAAGGTCTTAACTCTCAGCCTCCCGCACAACAAATAAACGCCCTAATTACTGGAACTCTGCTCTGGTCCACCAAATATGTGATCTAGAAAAAAAAAAAAAAACAAACAGTTTCAAAGTTTTGAAAATTTGAAAGCATCTTATGTTATGTAGCCCTCCTATGATAACTCATATTGCAGTACTGGAAACAGATTTAACATTAACTTCATGATTTTTAAAGGTCTTTCTAAAGGAATGATTTTTAAAGTAACTTATTAGAAGAGGAGTAAAGTAACTTAACAGAAGAGGGTGTTACAATTATATGTAAAACTTCATAACATTTGGGAAAATGACCTGCAATTTCAGTTGTCATTTAAATAGTAGTTTGCAGGAGATATTATGCAATTAATCTAATATTTTAAAAATCAGTTAAGTGACACCCAGTAGTTCAGTTGCATATTTTAATAGTATACATTAGAACTGAATAGGGAATTTTTTCTTAGTTTTTACTGTCATTATGTGTAAGTTATATTATTTGAGCAGACCCATTTTAATTTCCGTTTTTCATTTAACAAATAACTATATTTATTCAGTGGAAATTTATTGTTATTACATTTGGGATTATATTGCAATTTTACAATGGGTAGTCGAGAGAACCTAGATATAAAATTAAAATGCATTATTAAAACATTCCCTGGTAGATTATCCCTGAAAATGTTGAGTTATGCCAAGTATAACTTTCTGAGGGTTCAGAACAAGGATGCGACTTTGATTTTGTTTTCCTGCTGATGGAAATGAGGTGATTGCTGCTTTTGAGTGCTGTTTCTTTAAGGATGCTAATTTCTTCAACACTTCGGAGCAAGTTTCATGCTCACTGGAAAGGATTGATTCACCTTTCCCCTCTCCTCTGCACTTGATTTTGAAATTTCCACACAAACTTAATGGTAAGCTGTTATCAAATTACATGAGACAGAAAAATACATAATAAAAAATAACGATCTTTCCTTGACCTTCAAGTTTGCAAATAGGAATGAATTGTTAATTTAGGTCTATACTTCAGGTCATT
The DNA here is from genome assembly GCA_039654755.1 of Calcarius lapponicus. Lineage (NCBI taxonomy): Eukaryota > Metazoa > Chordata > Aves > Passeriformes > Fringillidae > Calcarius > Calcarius lapponicus. The sequence continues at coordinate 140,750,523 of CM077464.1, forward strand.
TAGGAGTTATACTTTAGGCAAACAGACTGGGAGTTGTTCAAGCTGTTACCAAGGAGATGGTGAGTAATCCTGATTTTTCTAGGATCATTTAAGGGTGTTGATGTTAAAAATATTGGATATATAACTTATTCTGGAAGAGATCAAACCTGTTCAGCTTGTGTCTATCAAATTTGCTGATTTCCTTCTCATGTTTAGCTGGCTTTTCTCAGGTCACTGTCACTGAAGGCTTTAAGTATTTTAATGTTTTTTCAATATAGAGGTAAATATCTATCTCCAAACACCTTTTCTTTCTCACCGCATCTCTTCTTCAGTCCTCTTGCAACTTTTCTCTTCTCTTACTTTATTTTATAAAAAAATAAATAAATAGGTGCTTAGATATGCTGTGTGCTAGTCATGCTACATGAAGACTGAGTGCAACCCACTTTTAACAAATGGGACTTCATTGGCTGTATCTATTCCTTCAGTGATTTTTGTAATCAATTTTTACTTTTAATTTTTGCCTCTAAGTACAAAATGGGCCTTTTGTGAAGTTGTTTATCAAGTTCTTTGCCCAGCTTAAGTTGACAAAATTAAAGCCATCTTGAACATATGATACTGAAAACAAACAAGCAGACCTGTTTTTGTTATAATCCTATCAAATAAGAGATATTCATACTTCTGTTTTTTTTTCTTGATTCTGCTTTAATCACAGTAAATTTTTTTGAATGCCCCAGCAGTACAAGATGCTGTTGCTAGGCTAAAGGAAAAAAAGAAACAGACTAGAGAATCTCCCTGACAGAAAATTAAACATAAGATTTTCTTTGTTGGAGCTCATTTCTGTTCTGCCTTTTTGCACATTGTACACTGACAGGTGAGTATCTCAAATGAGTAGGTTCAATACACAGTAAATAGAGGTTTCGTGCTTATCACAGTTTGTCAAGAAGCTGCTGTTTGGGTATGTGCTCTGATCATCAGAGCTTGAGGATTTCTGAAGCACTTCACAAAAATCCTTTTCTCTTTTTTCCCTCCAGTAATTTCAAAGTTGTTTTTTCTTTTTCACAATATGTACTGCTTTTCTGCTTATACAAGATGGCAACTCCCTTGTAATTCTAATAGCTTCATAAAACCAGCACCTGTGGCATAATCTGGGGACTCCACATCCATTTGCCCTTTTAAAAGCTTAAGTCTGAACATATTTTTCTTACAACCCCTGAGACTTTTCTGAAGATCTACAGGAAAGCTCAGAAGTGTTACAGGAGTTCCAACTGTATTTTATGAAGGTTTGCCATGGACCTCCAATGAGAGTAGTGTGTGGTGTTAGATTATGTGGTCTGTTTTAAGTGAAACAGAGAATTAAGTCATTTGTGGTTTACAGAAAACTGAAAATTATTGACTTAGGAGTAACTCTGGCTTCAACTTTAACTTTGTGTCATGGTTTGACACTGGCACAAGGCCAAATGCCCCCATGAAAATACACTTTCCCTGGCGTCTGCTGTGAGATTTTTGACCAGGAATAAGAAAAAACAGGTTCCTGTTTAAAAAGAAAAAAAGTTTATTAAGTAAACTACAAAAACAATTACTAAACTACACACAAAAGAAAAAAAAAACACAAGGAAAATGAAAACCTCACAAAAACACTCTCCTCCTCCTCCCCCCTAAATTTCCAATACAATACATCTTCCAAAATCACCAATTCTTGATCTGGCACCACCCTTTGAACACTCAGTCCACCAAGAGGAGAAGGAGTCTTTCTTGGTGCCATAGGCTTCCCCTGGGAACACCATTGAAACCCTTTGTGTCTCCACGTCACTCTGGACACCGCCCGGTGATCATCTGCCATCGTGACCTCTTCCTTCCATGTGTAATGCTCTCACCATCACACATGGACCAAAACTGCTTCTAGGGTTTTCCTTTTAAGGATGCTTTGTCCAATTCCAGAACAGCACAGTCTCTCACCTTTGGGACACCAGTCCCTCCCATATTTATATACCCCCTGAGGCTGAGGGGTACCCACACTGAAACTTGGCTCTGGGACGTTGCTTCCCCCTAAATGCAGTCTCTGTATCACAGGAAGAAAAAACTGGTTCTGTCCATGGCTACACACGAAAAGTCCAGCCAAAAGGCCACTCCAGCATTCCCCCCTCACTCAAGAGTCTTCTCCACTTGCCTTGTGGCCCAGTCCCTTCTTATCTCACCCCTTATCTCTTTTCTCATTCAGCTCCAGGAGGATCAGCATTTATAAGGTTTCTGGCATGCAAGAAAAAGGGTTAAAAGTTTCAGTCTCTGCCTGTCCGGAGCTCTGGAACTCCCATGGCTACCCTGCCAGGCCCTTTCGCCCGCACCCCCCCTTCTCTCTTTCTCTCTCTCTCTCTGCCGGGGCGGGGGGAAGAACGGCTGCCTGATGTCTCTTGGTGCTCCTCCACCCTTCCATGCTCAGGGGCTTCTTCACTCCCACCTCGGTCCAGACCCAGGCCTACCGCGTGGGCTGCCCCTCCCCTGCCCAGCAGCCGCGCCGGACGGGGGAGAGCTCTGATCTCTGTCCCTCCGAAGTCCCAAGAGGGCGGCAGGGGAGCAGCTCCGGCTTTTTAACCAGTGTGCTCTCAGAGGCGGAACCAAAAATTTCAGTGGTCAAACTCAGTGCCAGTGTTAAAATTTGAGCAGTCATTGGCCTCTGACCCCACAGCATCCCAGAAATCCTGTTTCCGGATCAAACCATCACACTTTGCAAAATTAGAAATAGATTTCTAAGAGTCAAATGCCTTTGGAGCTGCCTAGCTTGTTGGCTAGGCAATTCTTGATATCGGGAAAACCTGGAGTCCTGACTACTTTCACAAAGATTCACTGACAGCTTTAACTTCAAAGCATGCAAATTCTAAAGATTCAATATTTATTGCTTCTCCCTCCAAGCAAGACATTGTGTAGAATTACAAATTCCTAAGCTGATATTTTATCAATATAGGTCTGAAAGGGTCAAAGCTTTTTCTTAGAAGTCCTCAGAAGTGAGAAAAATGAAAAAAAAAAAGTATTGTATGAACTACATAAAAAGAAAAATAAATCACTTTTACACTAATTTTACCAGCAATCATCCCAATAAGATTGTGGAAAATGGTAGTAAACTAACTAAATTCGTATTATATCCCTGAATTTTCATGACACGTCTCAAGTGACTATAAGGACAGATAAGCAAGTTTTCAGATTCACAGTGCTCTAGTTCTAATCTGAAAAAATAAAAGATTAATGAAGTTATTCACTTTGAAACAACAATGATATTTCAGAACCATCATAGAACTTCCCAGACAAAAAGGTAGGATGATTTTGGGCAGATATGTGGAAGGTGCAAGAAGTCAATGATGAAACAAGATGTTTAAGAATTTAATGTTTGTTTTCATAAAGCCATGTTTGTTCTTTGAGGGGAAATGGTTTGAAAAGATGAATGACAGAAGTGCATAATTTACTTTGTGTAAAAGAATTGATCATTGTCAGACCCCTGAGTTAGAGTCCAGAGACTTCACTGCTGTTGTTTATTAAGAACAGCTTTGGAACTGTTCTTCTTATTGATCTAGAGTATACAAATGATATAAGCACCTTCTGAAATACTGATGAAATCTTCAAAAAGACTACTGAGAAGCACCATAGGAGCTGCTTATGTACTTGCAATAGACATATTCTTATAAAGATTTAAGAGGCTTTGCCATATAAATTGATGTTTTTGAATTGAGGAAACAATCAGTAAAGTGTGAACTGAAATCTAGACAAAATGTACCGCTGAAGTTCAATTTCCTTTACAGTTTCTTACTTCAAATAAGTTCACAACTGCAAACTTGATGTTTTATCAAATGAAACTATGGTAATTCCCATCTTATTTTTGTTTTTTGGAAGAAGATTCTTTTTTAAAGCCCATATTTTTCATGGCAACTGTTAATCATGTTAACAAATTTTTAAAAATAAAAAATACATTTTCTATGGTTTTTTGTGGTTTTATTTTTTGTTTTTTTCCTAAATTCAAATTATTTTCAAGATATCGCAATAATTTTCAAAAACTGTCTGGATAGATTTTTTAGAAGTTACTTCAACTGTTTTTTTATGGGATTTTGGTGTTTATTTTCAAAAATACTGAAAATGTAAGCAGGTAAAAATAAGAGATAAATTCAGATAATAATGTAATTTGTATCTATGTTTTGATTTTCCCAAGCTTCGGAATTTCAGAAATTAATAAAATTTTGTTGCTTCTAAAACCTCTCAAAAAAAGCTGGGTCTTTTCTCCTATCCTACTTCCATCTTTTCATTCTCTGCTCTGAAAAATATGTAGACTCTTAATTTGATCCTTTTTTGTGGCAGCATTTACACACTGACACACTTTACATGGTATAATTATGTACTTCTTTTATCCATCTTGCTCCTCTGGTGCACTGTCACTTGTACTTAAGACATAAAACTGGAAGACTAACAAATCCCCTGACTGATTTTGCTGAAGACATTCAGCAATCTGTGGCCTCAAGTTGATCGCTGTGTTCATAAAAAGTTGGTACAAATAAAGCAACATATGCCATATTTCAAGAAGTAGCTTAATTATTTAAATTCCTTTTTCTGGTGTTCTCAACTTTGTGACTTCCTTATTCTCTAAACATTTTTCATACGAGTTTGTGGGAGAGACAAGACATACTCCTCTATTTGAATAATAAAGCTTCAAGTCACACAGCCAAACCTTCAATAATTTTGTTAAATAAACGCAACGTTATAAATAGATTTTGTCTCCTCTGATTCAGCTTTCATTTTGAATGATACTCTATGAATTTCTGACTATTAAAAAATGCATAATATATTCCTTGGAACTATCCTAATACTGATACACAGCATAGAGCACCTCATCATTTTTCATTGAAAACTCACAGAGTATGCTTCCTATTTATCTTGTGTTGATTTTATGTTAACAAACTCATCATAAAATTTAATGAAAATTACTGCTCAAGAGTATTTCAAATGCTATATAACTTCTAATTGTTGAATGCAATGATCCAGTTAATCTTGCAATTATGTGTGATGTCTTTTTCGTGTCTCTAGAAACAAAGTCTATGAATTTAAACATATATTCTTCCAACAGTAGATTTCAAAACCTTTTTAAGAATGGCTTTCAATAAATAAAAACTAACCTCAGAAAAATCTAGATTACAATCAATAAAATATGTTATTTTTCTAAAGAAATGGAAATAATCTTTGCTGTTAAAAGTTGAAATGAATTTACAAGGTAAGCCAGATGGCTAACAGAAAATAAAATGTAATTTCAGCTCCAGAGGTAAATAAGCTTGGTAGAAGTCTGTAAAAACCACAAGAAACTCAAATTTTTCCCCTCTCCTACAATTAATTTTTTATATTTTTTTCCCCATGCACAGTAATTTCCCTTCAACGTTATTGTACATTTTGCCTTTTGCTTTCACATTAATATAAACTATTTCCTCTCTCTCTCTTTTTCTCTCCTCCCACAGAAACACACAGAGAGGCCACCTGGGCTTGATGTTCTGGACAAGAAGTTCTTAGGTTTTGCCGACCAACACAATGTATCTGGAGAAACATTCAGCAGCAGTGTAGCCTGCAGGGCTAAGAACCTGTTTTAAGCCTCAGGGTACAAAAGTTATTCTTCAGAAGAACTCTTGGTTTTCATCTGTCAGTCTTCACCTCCTCTTTTTAAGTTTTGCTCATTTTCTATCACATCCTAAATACTCACATCAGTTTTTACTGAGTCTTTTGTATCTCTTTAGGATTTTCAATTGATGTATACCTTTAAGATTGTATAAAGTTAAATTAATGTCTGTCATCTATTTAATACCTGAAAATTATAATTTTTGCCTTGAGTCTCTCTATTGTAACTACAAAAAGTGTGCTTCCCTTGATTATTGCTTTATTTCCATGGGGATTTTTCTACTACCTTTCTTTATATAAAAGAGGTAGCAAATCATGAGGAAACACAAAGCTGATCTGCACTGAACTGAGCTAAAAACTTGTCACAATAATTTTTCACACATAGTGTCATCTTCCCAAAGATGCCCAAAATTACATGTAAAGGCAAAAGGAGGTGTGAATCATTGTCAGAATCTTAATTTTAATGAAAGCATAATATCAATAAAAAGCATGTTTTCATTTTTGAATGAATTTTAATTTCATATTATTTAAATTCAAATTTCATTTTAATTAGGAAAATACATGGAATAAATTATGTTGAGTGAAATTTTAATGCTAAGAGGGCAAAAAGTAGTGAAAAGCCTGCATGAAACTTTTCTTCTCTCTTAGATAAACAGCAAAGATTAAGTTACTTTTCCTTATTTAATACAATTTCTTAAAATATGAGAAATACACCATCACATTAAACTCAATCCCTAGAATAGGTTATCTGAATTAATTTCATGTCAAATAAAAAGTTTCAAGTAAACCTTCTTTGTACAAATGTTGTTATTTTTTAAATACTGCTATAGAGTAGGAAAAGAGCCAAGAAAATGCAGCCTCTTGGGTTCCAAGAAAAATTCCATTTACATGAAAGAGGATCAATCTGAAAATTAACATCTTTTTTCAGAATACAAAAAAACAAATTCTGCTAGCACTAATCTCTGGGTGACATTTTGATGTCTAATTGCAGAACCTACATCTCCTTAGGTTTCCTCTGCGTGGGAAAATATAGATAGGCATTTCGGGCGCCACAAGGTCTATCTCTGCTACATGCCTTTAAGAGCTGATATCTCCTCTGGCAGCCTCAGCTCAGGACCCTCCTGCCCAGGTGCCTGAAGACCCAGGCTGGAGGATTCAGCTGCTGCTCTCCCCTCTGCAGGGTCGACCATGAGCAAAGCTGGGCTGGTGGCCCAGAGACCCTGGCCAGGGGACACGGACGTGGTGGGTCACACAGACTGCCACAGCAGTGCTTTCAACAGCACCTACACACTGCACTCACTTTTAGCACACACACAGGCAGCCAAGTCCCCTCCTCTTAGGCTGGCAGGGAGAGCAGCTCACCAGAGTGGGCACCCACACAATTTTACAGTTGCACCGCCAGTATCACAGACCTTCTTGCTCATCCCATGGGTCTCCTACTCCCTGACTTGCTAGCAAAAGGACACAGGCACTCACATATGGAGAGTGAGATTTTGCAGAGACAGGTGAGAAAACAGTTACTGAGAATATAGAATAGATTGTATTGATCAGGTGCAGGGTATGGTCAGGCTGGCATAAGGGCAATCCACATTTTTCATGCCACCAACCCCTTTTATACCTGCTTTTTTTCTCCCCTATCCCCTTCCCCAGCACATTTCCTCATCAGCTGGCATAGTCCCCCGACAGCCCATCCCCTTGCCCCCAGCATCCTGAACCCTCCTTTATTAAATTATCTGACATTAATGTATTCCATGTGAGACATGAAGGAACTGCACATTTCAGATACCTAAAAAGAAGCCTTGGTATGAATTAGGCTAAGCCTGGCTGAGTCTTAGGCATTTGTGGATGTGAAAGAAAGCAATTTCTAAAAACACAATTAAGAACTGGAGATAACTACACAGTTAGGAAATCAAGGGTCTAATAGAAAGAAATTAATGATTAAGAAAACTATGTTTTCAGTTTTAAAATAATATTAAAAACCTTTATGTCTCTTGTGGAAGTACTTGACAATATTTTCCTTTGGAAAAAGTATAAGAATGTGAGAATAACTCTGATCCATGGATTATGCATTTTTATGAACTACATACAAGATAAAGATATTGAGAAACTACTTTTTTATGTGACATCGTTAATGCTTACTGTGGCAGTCCTCTTCATGCTGGCTTCTGTTCGGGAATCCAGTGAATGGATCTCCTGCTATAATCAGTGAAAGCATAAATATTTCCGTTATTTATCCCCAGTCTGAACTTAAAAACAAACTAGGACTTGTTCTTTATATTACAGACTGTATAGTTCTGCCACCTGCTTGATGTTCTTTTATATGTGAACCTCTATGCAAGGATATATGGCTTAATGCTCACAACAGATTGATTTTGAGGGGCCTTTCAGCACTTTATAACATCAGAACTGAAAAGTACCTGAGTTGTACTGAAGGAGAGGTGATAGAGAAGAGAAATTACTGGAATTCATCAGAACACTCACTTCTGTGTCCGGAGCAAGCTAAACAAGAAGTAGAGTTATTGGGCCTTTTCCTAAGATTTCCATTTCTGTGTGCTAAACTATGCTGTTATGCCAAACTTTCTCATTTTCTAAAAGAATCACTACTTGATGGTATACGACTTTGTAACATTGTTTAGTAAAAGCTCTAACTCTGAGCAATTATATTAAACCTCAAATTTCCTAGCATCACCTTTTCTTTGAAAGCACCATTTCTGCAGTTCATTTTCTCAGATCTCCTGATTATAATTCAGTAGTGCTCTGGATAAGCAGGTAAGATCTGTCAGAGCAAGAAAAGAAAATTTCAGGAGTGACAGAGTTTGACATAGCATCAGTTTGCAAAGGTTAAAATTCTTTGAAAAGCAGGTTTTGGAAATGCTTCTTATGCACAGAGATGAGTGCTGTTCAGCTCCAAATGAGTGGTAATAAAATGTCACTTATTTCTTCATGTGTAGTTGGTCTGATTCTTTCACACATTAGTAGAACGAAGCTATTAAGTAAAGATCAAACTCTGAAATGGCAGATGTTTTCAACCCAGGTTATTATTAAAAGTGCAGTGACTAACTAATTAATGAACTTTACGCTTCCAATACCCGCATTGGGCACTGACAATACCTGAGTAGTAAGAAGATCAAAAAGAGATGATGTCATAGAAATCACATTAAAAATTAGCATGTTCATTCGTTTTATGTAATGGTTTTGAGTTCTTACAGTTTATATTAGTACATTGTCAGTGAAGCTCAGCTGAAACCTGAACTTGCTAAAGAAATTAGTCATTCAGTTTTTGAGAGAAGAACAAGGTGCCAGAACATCACAGAGAACTCAAGAAACAAAATTATTTGTATCAAAATTAAAATTATTTGTATTAAAGCTAGTGAGAGTCATACTCACTGGACCTTAAATTAAATTAATTTTTTTTCCAAGTATCTTCATTTGTTAGAGCATGACCAAAAATAGGCATTGAATAAATAAATACCTGGAATTTCTCTGTTTTTTTTTTTTTTTTTCCTAATATTTGCCTGGGCCTTAACACTGACATTAGCAAGACATACCTCACAAGCTACATGGAATTTGCTGAAATGTAGGTGCTGTAGTGGGGGCTATGTCACATGGACAGTGAATAAGGTGTCGCAGTGCCTCCTCTGGAAGTGTCACTTGTGTGGCTACTGCCCAAAGGAGTAAATGAGAAATGCAGAGAGCAGCACTGCTGTGTTTCCCTGCTCACCCAGCCTATTCAAATCACAGAGTGGAGAAGGTGAGGTTTTGTTTTTATCTGGTTTGTATTTACAGTTTACCTACATTTTCGTGTGCCATATGTACTTGAAGCACCCTATAGCCCCTCATCATAGGTCACACAGAAGATTGCTTTATGTAAATACAAGAGTTCAGAATGCTGCCACTGGATTTGTCCCTGGCTGGGACCTTGGACAACACAAATCTAAAAGCAATGACAAGAGTGGTATGTTTAAAAATTGTTACGCTTTTTTCAAGTCTCATAATAGCTATTTTACTTTGTTGACTTCTTTGTTAAGAAAAATGGTGACCTAAAATCTGTCATTTTTGTTATGATTCATGTATAATTTTTATATTTTATATAATTTAAAAGACAAAAACTGGAGAACAAATGAAAGCATGGTGACACTGCACGTGAGAAATTTGAACAGTTATAAAAAAATGTCATTTATTCTGAAAATTTTTTCAGTGCATTTTAAAATAATTGTTTTCTTTTTGATTTAATGAATATGTGGGAAAATTTCTCATTCCAGAAAAAGCAACATTTAAAAACAGGAAAAATATCTTAATGAGCAAAGGCAATTTTAGTCCCCTTTTTAAAATGAGAAAAAGGCTGAAGTAATTTGTACAAAATTATTTCCACCTTGCTGTTAAATACAAGTGCTGCTGTAAAACACTGTAAATAGCAATGCTTACTACACTTGTAATAATTGCTGACTGCAGCCAGTGCTGGTCAGGAAAATTATAGCTAATGTAACCACAATGTCAAAGTTTTGCAGAAACATGTCAGCAAAATTATTTTTGTTGTTTCTTAGAGGAAAACAGTAACAGACTTATTAGTTTTCACAAAGTAAAAAAGAATCACTTGGAAATGCTGTTGAGTACAAGAGTACATGTCACCTCTTTTCTAATAGCATATTACTGAATAAGACTTTTCAATGCTTGCAGTGCAGGGAAAATAATGAAAGGAAATGCCACTGCTCATTGTTATTTCCAGAAAAAGAATGGTTTTAACATTTCCATGTAGGTAGGCTTGCAAGATCCTTCTATATACACTTTTTTTTTTTTTTGTTCATAATAGACATATTTTCCTTTGACAATCTCTGCATGTCATCATGACTTTATAAAATACCTTCCTTGAACCTAAAGTAGAGCTCTGAAGAGTTTCATGTTGTGCAGGTGCCATGACTTGAATACAGTTGCTATGGAGTTTCTGAAATGCTATACAGAAAACTTCCTGCAATAATTCAACCACCCTCTGGCTTTTGAATCAAAAAGAAAAACATATATAATCTTCCACAGCAATCAGATAATGGATGGTGGGGTGAATGTAAAGTTTTAAGCTGTTAAGTTTTTCAGCAAACACTTCAACTTGCAGAAAAACAAGGACATCTTTGCTGTTCAAATACAGAATAAATACTTTACTAACTGTCCTTTAAATCTTTTTAAATAATAAAAACAATAGTTTTATGGAACATTCAGTTTCTAATATTTTAAATGAGACATCTGAAATCACTCTTTGAGTTTTTTGGGTTTTTTTTTTTGTTTGTTTCTTTTTTTCATTTTCTTTTCTATAAGAACAATGATTACTTGTGTAATCCAGAAAAGAAAAGTTCTGGCAATATTTCAGTATTACAAGGAATGGTAATTATGTTCATTGTTACTTACATGAACACTTACATGAAATCCAGAAAGATTATTTTGAATTACTACACAGCTACTGTGCCAAAACTCTGAGAACATATTCTAGATCAGTTCAGCAATATTTACACAACAAATCAAATGGAGATGATATGTCAGTTTCAGTTCAAAACCAGGTAGAAACACCAATTTCACTTTCCTAAATGCCTCCCATGCAAAACTACTACATGGGAGGAGATAGAGATTTTTTCTTTAGCAGGACCTTCCTTATATAGAATTTTGTGCAGAACAATGAGCATAAAACCTATCACCTCAGTGAAATCATAATTTGATCATTCTTTTGAAGGATGATGTATGATTTTTAAGAGTATATAAAATTCCACAATACCATGGTTCGAATAAAATGATGAAATAATTTTTGATTCTTCAGACCTGAGGGTAATTTGGCCCAAGCTATAATACATTCTCATTATAGAAGGAAAGATAGTAAAATAACCCCACTGAGTGAAATTTTGCATGTCAAAGGAACAATGAAAATTTTCATTACCTATTTTGTGACTTTAAGTGACTGAAACAATAGGTGCATATTTAGTCATAAACACTAAAAAGAAAAGGATAGATGCCCTTAAATATTTTTACTGTAAAAAGAAACCAAACCCAAAACAAACAACAACAGCAAAAACTTCTATGAAGGAAATAGAGAAGATCAGATTGATAAATTTCCTACTAAGGAGAAGACATTTTTCAAACATGAATGATGAGGTAGAGCTGTGGCCAAGGCACTTGCCTTTAAAGCAGAGAAACTCAATGTTAAAGAAAATTCTTTAAGGCATTTTATTCCATGGTCTGAGATGAGATACAGTGTGACCTTGATTAGGTCTCTGTTTCCTACAACCTGTCTCTGGCTCAGCATTTTTCAGAACTCCCTCATATTTACATCCACTAGTTATTTCCCCATTTAACTGAAGAGGTGACTTGTGCCCAAATGTGTTCCAGTCTATTGGGCATCCAACTCTAAAGCTTAATTTAGGATTTATCTCATAGGGTTTGTAGTAGAAAAAAAAATCCTTGCTTAATTGATAATTTGAGAGTTACTCTTCACTAAAAGGACTTTGAATTCTGTAAATTGTTGCATGCTTGTGCAATACAGTAGAAATGGCCCTGACATAGTTTGTACCTGTTTCTGATTTCCAGACAAAAAAGGATTTCACCTTGCAAAGAAGTATATAGTTAAAACTAACAGTAAAAAGAAAAAGTGTATCTTTTTGATGTGGATTTTCACTGTAGAGAATCAGTTCCAACTTGGTGGTATGAGGCAAGTCACTAAAGAACATTTAATAACTGCCCATGCAACAGCTGTTAACTGCATTGGCTTCAGTGTGGGTTCTGCCAGAACTTGTAACTTCATAAATTATCAAGAATCATCCTAAATTACAGTCTGCAGGCAGACTGTTCACATCCTTCTTTTTTGTTACTTGTGACTGCCTGCTTTGAGAATAGAAGAATGAGAGTAACATAACTCCTTATATTGCACAGAAAGTACCAAAAAATCTTACCTCACTGAGCTCATAAGTATTCTCTATTTATCTCTTCACTAGAGAACAAGGATCTGTATCATCAATGCTCTTGAATGAGAACAATGTTCGTCTTGAAAACATTGTATGTCTGTAATGAATTCCCTTTGTTTATAATAAAATAAATCAGGTATATATTTTCTTTTATATTAATTGCATTTCAAGAAATTTTGATTATTGTAGGAAATTTGAGCATATCTTGGTCTCATCTAGACTAGCAGATGACTAGATTCTAATAACAAAAAAAAATCTGTATTTTATTTCAAAATGCACATTGTTTTCTGCACTCTTTAAAACTGGTCTAGTGTATGAACTTAAATCTGAAATTCTTTGGAGTGGGAAAAATTATTTTCCTCTTAGTATATGTACTCCTCAGCACATTCAGGTATGGCCATAAGAGGTAGAACATTAGAAAACAAGGAAAGGTTGGTTTTGAAGATCTGGAATGTGTGTTTGTTGTCAGGGAATCTTCAGGACACCTTTTGAATTATATTGGTTAAAAATTCTTGCAAATTTTGTGTAAGCAAAGGCTTTTTATTAATCACAGCATAAATAAAACTGAATGTGCTTCTGCTTTTGCCATCCATGTAAGACATCTAACTAAACAAGAGAAATTCAATCAGTTATAACAAATCATGCTGATCTATAGTGATCTGTGGGGTTTACTACACATCTTTGTATTAATTACCCTTAGTAAAGATGCATTGTTATGCTTTATCCCAAATGACATTATTGCTTTTTAACGCAGATATCCAGACAGTGTTTTTCTTAAGACACACTTACATTCATAGACTCATTGAACCATTTTGAGATACCACTGACTTTTCAACTAAATCAGCTAATGGGATTTCCAAGATCAGTGACAATAAGGCTTATACCTCAGTAATGTAATTAATGTGAAAATTTGGGTACTCAAAGGGAAATTATTTAATCTTGCAGGATCATATTGAGAGATCCAGCTTCTGAAATGCTTTTAATCATAGCAAAACTTAAAGTGAATGACATATTTTTATTCTTTTTAAGAAAAAGAAGTTGAAATCAAATGCTTTTTCTGCAATTACAGGGATTCCAGTGTTACTGTAGTGTGACACTACAGGGAAATGCAAATGTAGGCAAGGGCTCATTTAAAAGAATTCAGTCTGATTAGTAAACATGCAGTGTTTTAAATGGTAGCATAATGTCTGTTTCTTTCTCTGAATAACTGATAGCTGGATTATGGAAATTACCTCAAAGAAAAGGAAGTTATTGCAACATTTTCCAACTAGGCATGATGAAGCCAGATTGTTTTCCCTGGAGCAGAAACATTTCATATAGAGTTTCTGGATCCCTGTCCTTGGGGAGGGTGGATGGGGTGTCATGGATTTTTTTTTCCTTTCTTCCTTGCTACCAAAACACAGAAATGAACTTTGTTAAAGCTCTGGGTATCTTTTGTATGTGTATCTTTTGTGTATATATATATATTTACTGTTCTGAATAGATGACTACTGATTTTGCTTTGACAGCAGGACTACATGGCTTAAAATCATCTTCAGATTCATCTTAGGGTTGGCAGAAGGACCTTGCTTGCTCATCTGAGTGTGTTTTATATATATGTCAATAGGTAAGAAGTTTCTCAGAGTAAAATTACCATTAAATAAAATATGGATCTAATTAGATAATTAGCCATTTTCCCCTCACAGTTTTGAATGGCTGCTACTCTAGATAGAGCCCTTCTTAACACAGGGCAAGCAGAGTCACTGCATGGAGTTTTTAAAAGATACAACCAGGTATCAGAATGTTAATATTTGTTATGAGGTCTTTTAGATACCATCTTTTGTTTTGTCTTTACCATCAGAAAACAAAAAACAATGTAAACTGAGGGAAATCAGCTCTTTAGAGGCAAAGATATTTTCCTCAGTGGCTAAATTAACATATATTACAAAGCTAAATATCCTCACACAAAATTACAGTGCATATAAATTTATACTATCTGCTAATCACAAAAAGGGGGGAGGAGACAATGTAAGACTTGCAGCAAATAATGTTTTAAAATATACCAGAGGTAGAGTTAGCACACATGATTATTTGAAATTATTTACATAATTTGGATCTAATTGAGACTAAACAAATGTGTTTCCTGGATCCAGACTTATCTGAAGATCCAAGAGTGTTAAAACAATGTGCAGTCTATAAAATATGCAGTGTGATACTTCACTTTTTTTAAAAAGCAGTTTATGAGAATTATAACATGTATTAATACAGTTTGTTGGGGGTTATCCTTGCTTCACTGCCTCTTATTTAAGAGGACTGAGCTGGTGAACACATGCCAGAGAAAGTGGTTTGATAGCTGCTGTTGTAAGTAGCAGCTTTTTTCTCCAAGACCAAATCCTACTGTTGGTTTCAGCAGCTGCAGCCCAGCACAAAATCCAGCTTGTTTACAAAAGAGCTGTGTGTGAAGGTGAACAGACCACCCACATATGAAACAATAAGGGCCAAAATTCTGCACTCTGTTATTGCTTATTTTTGTCATTGGCTAATAGCTGAATTTGGCATACTTAAACTAAAGTAATATTTTAAATGGTTTATTCTAGCTTTTCTCATCTCATCTAGCTTCCCATCTGCTGCCCAGGACTTTTCCTGCTGAGATAGGGAAGTATATTCTGTGTGAATGGGAAAAATTCTTTGAACAGGAAGAAGATTTCAGCTGCCTCAAACTTCAGGCTCCTGGTCCAGAGGAAGGTTTACTAACACAGGTCAGAAATGGTAAAAGGATCACACTGAATCACAGCAGTCCTTCATAATCTTTAAAAAATAAAGAATTACTTCAAGAGTCTGAGGATTTTATCAGATAATTAATGAAAATAAATTAGTATTTTCTGCTATTTAGATATTTTAGTAAGGGGGAGGGAAACACCAAAGTTAGATGTCCTTCTCTTGTTTGGACTTCACTTTGCAGAATGGCATATGTAATCCAGGTTACATTTCTGATAACTATAAGAATGTAAATACTTTAAAAAATGCAGTTACATTTTTCAAAAGTTGCAAAAATCAGAGAATGAAGAACTTTAAAAGTATGTCAAAGTCAATGGATCAATGGGCCAGCCACTCTGAAGCTGTTCCTGTCAGAACAGGAACATGTCAGTGGTGCTGTCATTAAAACTAATAGGATTCAGTTTGAGTTATTGTTCAGGAATATGTAACCTGCCATATCAGGCTGAAGTGACCTTTGTGAAGTTCTGGACTTCTTTGTACACTTTTTTGTTTTTTAAACCAGAGGTGCACAAAATTCACATTGTTTTCTGTCTGGACACACAGATTAGCATCAAAACAGTATTTAAAGCAGATTGTACTCAATTTGGTTGCTTTAATTTCTTGGTGACTAAAACACAGTAGTACCTTTGCTTACTTCAGAAACATTGAAAATAATTGTGAGGGGACTGGAGAGCACCTATGGGTTGACCCAAAGGACACTGAAATCAGCAGATTTCCATTAATTTCTATAAGCATTCAGGGCTCTCTATAACAATTTGTTTTCTGACTGCTGAGAATAAAATGATGGAAGTTTAAACATTTTTTAAATCAAAGTTCTAAAAGAACATTAAGTGTTCTGATGAATAATGCACAACAACTACTTACACAACTGCTGAGAAGACCTTTTTGAGAATTGTCTGTAAAATCTCTTGGAGTTTGAGAGTCTGAACCTAGAACCTCACTTTTAGTGTCAGCTTTGAGCTTCAATATGCAACCTATAACATTATTGTAAGGAATACTTAATGTTCTTCACTGACTACTTCTTACTTATTGTTTTTTTCTGACAGCTATTCCCAAATACTTGCAACCTGTCAAGAGAATCTGTCCATCAATAACACACAATATTATGCATCAGTTACTTTGTTCACTCCTTGGCTGTCAAGTTCATTTTTTAAAGGGCTGTCACTTAGAAAGTCATACAAATGAAAACTGAGTTATGCTATAGACTGTATGAACCTGCAGTCCTAATTTACTTGATGTGGAGAAGAAGGTGAGAAAAAATTTAAAATACTGTGCAAAAAAAGTAGCTGAATCTGAGTCATTACTGACTATTACTGTTCTAAGGTGAGTTTACAAGATTAAGGTCTGTGCTGGTTTGGGATGGGTTAACATTAATTTTCCTCACAGTAGCTCTTATGTGGGTTGTGTTTTGGATTTGTGCTAAACACAGTGCTGATAATATTGAGATATTTTCATTATTGTTGAGCAGGGCTTACATAGGGATGCACAAGATATTGGGAAGGGACACAGACAGGATAGCTGATCCCAGCTTATTCAAGGGATATCTCAGACCATATGGCATCATGCTCAGCACATAAATCTGGGGGAGAAAGGTGGAGATGTTCAGTGAGAAGGCATTTGTATTCCCAAGTCACTCTTATGTGAGATGCAGCCCTGCTTTCCTGGGGATGGCTGAACACCTGCCTGCCCATGGGAAGCAGGGAATGAATTCCTTGGTTTTTTGCTTGTATGTGTGGCTTTTGGTTTGCCACTTAAATTGCTTTTTACTCAACCCATGAGTTTCTTTCACTTTTACACTTTCAATTCTATCCCCATCCTATTTGGAGGATATGTGAACAAAGGGCTGCATGGGAATTAGTTGCCTGATGGAGTTAAAATCCTAACTTTCCCTATAAATCCTAATCTCATTTTTATTGTTATTCAGATATCCATTACTATTGCAATGTAAAGAAATAAACAGGACAGGAAAAACCTTCAAAACATAAAATGCTAATATAATACAAGGAAGAAAAGGCCCCCAAGCAGCCTACGTGACAGGACCTGGTGGAGTTCCAGTGCAAGGTAGCAAACATGCATCAGACTACAAACCTGCAAAATATTATCTACATCATAGAAGTCCTCCACACACCTACCAAGGAAATAGAACCCAAAACCAACAACCATCAAGCCCCAGTAACAACCTAAAAGCAAGAAGAGCACAGAACATGGGCGAGCTGTCCTGTACTCGAAAGCCCATGTCAATAATGAAAGAACTTTCCAGTCTGATAAGTCCCACTTCTTCTAATACCCTTCCCCAATTCCTGTGGCCTTCCTGCCCCCATCCCATTTTCCCCTTTTCCCTTCCATTGTCCTATTACCCCTTTTTTATGTTCCCACAAACTCCTACCACCCTTTCCCGTCTGCCTCCACTAATCCCTTTCCCCAGAGTTCCTTCATAATACCAGAGGGAGCGTGATTAGGAGGGAAAGAAAGGAAAGTTTCCCTAAAGTAACCATCGTTTTTTATTTTTTTTTTAAAGTAATGATTTCTATTTGGAGTTTCCAACAGGCACACCATCACCTACACTGCCTTGTGCAGAGTCTGTCACAGCCGACCACTTTAGCACAGGAGACAAAGAGCCCCTGCTGAAGAAACCTTTTCCTGACTCAGTTTCCTGAAAAACCGTGCTAAGAAAATGCCACATCCCTCCTGCCAGCTCTAAGACACTCCAGAAAATCTGTTTGGACACTGGAGACTCAGAATTCTTTGCATTTTGAAAGTTGTTTTTTAGGCGCTTTTGATTGTTTTTGTCATTTTGTGTTAAATTGAGTTGATCCTTCAAAAAAGCTTTCTTAATAATGTAAAAAACGGGGAGTTGTGGAGGCCCTGGAGGCCTTCTCCTAGGTTATAACCCACTGGCTCCTTCCCCCGTTCCCACGCCTGAACATAGGTGCCTGAGGCTCTCCTGCCCTTTTCCCTGATTGGGCCTCACCTTGATGCTGCCTGGAGACCAGGGACTGCCGGGAGGCCCCGGGGGAGGGACTGGAACCTTGGGGAGGATGGGGGTCAGAGGAGAGAACATCTCGCCACGTGGCTGAATTAAACATCTATGGACATTGTGCAAAAGCCTCTTTGCTTCTTTACCCTGGACTTTACTAGCAGCATTCTAACTGCAACAAAATGCAATCATTAATTTATGGAATTCCTGTTGCTTAGGTCTTAAACACAATGACAGAACATACATACAATATTCTCAAAAGAAGTAGCAAATCTTATGAGTATTGTTATATTTTTCATTAAAAAATAAATGTAACCAAAGTCACGATACATATAGCTAGCCACAGCAAAGGCTTGGGGGAAATAAGCTAAGCTTAAGTGATCTACCTCTGACTATAAAACAACTCTGTACGGTTTAGGACCTCAGAACATTCCTGAAACTCATTGTCTATATTATTAAATTCATAGAAAAAAATTTAATTGACATATTGACACAAATGTGGACCACAACTCAGGCATGGCTGGGGAATCAACATGACCTAGAAAATTGTCCATGTAGGTAAAAGTCTGGTTTAGAGTCTGAAATGTAACATATCAGTTATACCTGGCCAATGGGAGGTAATTGCAGGGCCGGAAAACAGGGCCCTGGTATGTTTAATATAACAGAGAGCCTGCAGTCCACCCAAAGGCAGTTTGACTGTTTGACTTGGTCATACAGTGTGCCAAATTTCCTGCTGATACATCTTTGCTGACTTAAAAATATCTCAGCAATAAAGAATTTGACACTGAAAGTACATTTCAGAGATATGAATTTCATTGCTAAAATTTAGTTTAATATGTTTTCTAAGCTTTCTCAATTTCTTTATATATTTTATCATCAATAAATATATTTGTATCTTTATTGTCCAGGGGGAAAAAAATAGAAGAAACCTAGAAAGATAGATAGATGGATAGATAGATAGATAGATAGATAGATAGATAGATAGATAACATTTGTTGCCATGACACATTTGATTCAGTCAGTCACCTAAAGTTGTATTTAGATTTATTTACAAGCCTATAGGAAAATATGATGATCTCATTGTAAATGCTGAATGTCTGATTTATTCTTTTATTCCCAGGCAATCCTATGGTAAAGAGAGAGGTTACAGATGTGTATAGTGTAGAACAGTTGTCCTAAGTCTTCAGCTGGTATTTTTGGTGGGAAGTGTTATCCCTTTGGGAAAAGAACTAATGTAACAGTAAATTCTGCAACTTTAGACAGTACAGAAAAATAAGTTTGGGCACTGTCTCATGTCCTTTTGTACGTGTCCTTTCATCTACATGTCCTTTGTACAAACATTTTCTAAAGTAAGCTGAAAAAAACAGATAGATATTAGAGTCAAGACAACGTGCGAGTGAAAGTACTCAAAGAAGCAGAATGCATATATGACTTTACACTTGAATGTGAAAAACCTCAAACCATGTAAATAATTGATATTAAGAGATGCTGGACAGTTTAGGAATTTTGCTGACATTGTGGTGCTCTGCTAGATTCTCTGAGTTCTCTATTTTTTTAATTTCTATTGACTTTGTAAGATAATTTCAGATGATTCTCAATATATCTTCTTTGAAAACATTATGAGATACTACCTTCTCTGAAAGCATTACAAAATAGTGCTTCCAGCAGTTAAATATCATTACATCAAATTGTTACCAATTCTCGCTTTTTTGTCTACTTTATAAAAATTATAATCTTTATAATTCACACTACCTCTGTATTGCAAATTACAATTTGGATTTTTTTAATAGCTACGTGAAGTTTGTGAAGAATAATTCCTTGTATTTAGGTCTTAGTAGGTAAAATTTCTATATAATGGATCTAATACTGGATAAAGAGTTTTAGTTGAGTAACAGAAATTCCTAATGAAGAATATGTTGATAATTAGAAATCCAGATTATTTAAAATGGCAATATACTTATAGTAGGATTAAGTTTATTTAACTTTATCCCATCAAAATCTCTAAAATCAAGTCTAAGCCATAGATCCCTCTACAGTAAGGGATAAGGTGTTTCATAAAGAGTTAGATAAACATGCGCAGTGATTCATTTAACCTCCCTGAGGTCTAGATGAAACTAGCACCATCTTTCTCTCTAAATTCTATTCCTGCAAGTAATGAGAGATCTGATGAGCTCTATATATAATTGGAAGAGTAACATTATTCTGTTGAGGTAAGAAAGGAAAGTTACTGACCTTCACAGAGTTAATTGAAATGAGAGCATTTTGTACAGTCCCTCTGTGTATTTTCAGGCATGGCACACACACTACTTATGCATTCATGTTTACATACATTAATACGTGCAGTGTATAGAATTGCGGTGAAAAGGCTGTGAATATCTGAGCCTTGATGCTAACGATATTGTGACAGTAATTAATGCTAATTAATATATTCTTGGCACAATATTAGGCACCATGGAGACACATAAAATTTATTAGCTATTTCATTATTCAAAAGTGCAAGACTACATACATTCATACATTTTTTTTCCTAATCTAAATTTAGCTCATCATCTGTATGCCAAAAGAGACCAATACAATCTTCATACCAATAACTGCAGGAATTTTTTATCTCCAGCACAGATCGGTTTCCAAAGATTATCATAGCTCAGGTACTACCCTTAGCCTAATAATTACAAGGTTTTTTGTCTCTTTCTGTACTTGCCAAGCCTCTGTCCTCTGCAAAGGCACACACAAATATGGGAATTTTAAATAAATAATTTTTGGTTTTTTTAAATATAGTTGAGTTCAAGAAAGCATTGAACGCCTTAAATTATAATATTTTGTTTCCTTCTTTCACCAGTGTAGAGTTACTCAGAAGTAATATTGGTTGTCAGAGGTTTTTTTACACTATTGTGTAAAATGTGTACTGATCAGTAACAGTCTAGATAATTTTGCCTGACTAGTGGAGTAATATCCTTAGCTAATATTTTTTCATCTTTTTTGTGCACTTCATGTCAGACAAAACACTGGGTTTAGTTTTGGATTTATGGTTCAGATAAGTGCTTATCAAGGTGCTTGATAGGTGGCTTGAACTACCATAGTCTGCTTACTTGGTCTCTCTTCCAGAGGACAACTTTAACTGTTCACAGCACTTCCAAATGCTATACACTACAGAGGGAAAAAAACCTTACAAAATTGTTTATTCTGGAAATGAAAAAAAAAGTGTGGAAATTAGTTTCTTCCTTCTTTTGCCAGTTGACTTTAAAGTCAGAAGTCAAATTCCATCACTTTTGCTTTAGATATGAAATATAATTTACAGAGTGGCAACACTAATCTATGACTCAGGATTATGATGTTGGTCTCTTCTTTTTTGAAATGCTAAAATTTAGCTTCAATCCACTTAGTGAACCTGCATGTAATTTCTGTAGGTAGAAATGCATTTTCTGCATAATTTCATAGGCCTCCATGTAGGAGGATCTAGAGGGCCCAACCAGAGACAGAACAGTTAAAATAATACCCTGCAGCCAGTTAATACCCTGCAGCCAGTTTTCTAAAGCAATGACAAATTATCACTACTGAAGAATTTAAGACAGTATTTTAAAGACTTAAAAATTATTGCCAAAATAATCAATCTTCACAGGTTATGATATACTTGCAGAAATTTATCCCCCTAATTTCCTACATGAGACCATATTGATAAAATATTATAAAAGATACTTAATTTTGCTACATTTATCATTTAATGATTTTTTTTTAAAGGTAAGACTTTTGTTTGGATGCAGTATGAGATAAATCACTCAAAGGGCCACTAAAGCTCGGTCACACTTTCTGTTTTGGCTAGAAAATGCACATGCACTCAGAAAATCTATGACACATAAAAACGCTTACTAAGCGTTAACAATATGAAGCTCTTTAAAAAAGTCAAAGCTTTTGTTGTGGAGTACATTTAGAAGATAGCAATCTTATTTTTTATAAATGCATACAAATTATCATTGTTAACAGCAATTATTTATACCCTTTCTAAAATCTATTTGTTTAACATTTCGTCCATGTCTGGGCACTGAACTTTATCACAATTCTTGACTTCAGATCTTTCTCTTCAGGATTTTTTTGGCCTCTGTTCCTCACTCGAAATGTTTCTTATCCCAGTATTTTCACCTTTTGTATGCTTGCAGGAGCCCTGTTTAATCTGCTAATAGTTTCTGACAGACTTATGAACATATTACACAAGATTAATCATACAAACGTAACCCATATTTACTTTAGAACAAACACACATGTGCATGAAGACATTTTCAAAGATCTTAACTCTCCCATTTCTTTTTTTTTTCTCATTTGACTTATAATGTCTCTACGACTGCTATGATTATTATTATTGTTGTTGTTGCATGTTATAATGTCTCAGAAAACTTCTGCTTAGAATTCCACCCTTTTCAACATACACAATTGTTTTCAGGTAATCCCAGTGCTTTGGTTAGATAAAGTTGCATTTCCCTCATGATGCCTCTAACAGACTACTTAGGGGGTAATCAGAAAAAGGTTGGGATGTTGTGAATAATACTTCTGTTTTGTTACACAGGCATCAGGGGCATTGATTTTTCAATCATTTTTTCATGTTTTTTCATTTTTGGACACAGGAGTGCTTTCATAAGAATTTTATTTTTTGAAGGCTAACAGGCTGTTGGCTGCTCAGCACTTTGTCAGCAATTTTTTCCCAGATGCACACAGTCTGTTCTAAAGTGGCTGGTATTTCTTCATATATTTCAAAAGTTCATTACTGCCACATGGAGGTGATGGAGTTTAAGAAGATCTGAGGGAAAGTCTCTCTGTTATCTCTGTTGAAATACACTTGCAGAGAGAGAATTTTTCACTATCTTAGCAAAAAATGTCATTATATGAAAGGAAAGAAGAGGTCATTCTTGTCATGCTGGTGTTCTCTTCTCTGAGCTGTTGATAAAATTCTGATCACCGCAGGTTGCAGGCTTTCTCTGTAATTTCCTGACATTAGATTTGAGAGAGAACACCTTCTGTCGCTTTTACAGAAGCTACATTTCCTTTTACTTTATTACCACGAGACTATTTCATATCATCCTGGAATTTTTTCTGATGTTTCCCATGATTCTTGTCTTTGAGCTCCTGCATAGTTCAGTGTATTTCTCTCAAACGTCTTTTTATCTCTCTTAACCAAACATTTTCTAACCTCTTCTCTGTATATCTATTTCAGTGGCATGAATCTGGACATCCAAACTGATTTCTACTGATTTCTAGGCATTCTCTTGTTATGAATTAAACACCTTTACAGTCATGCTGATATTGCCACATTTTGCTGCTGGAAAAAATAAAAGAAGGAAATATGTCAACGGGCTGGAATGATAGCAAGGTTTGTCACTTAGCACTGGTGATGCATGATGGTTCAGAACCAGAGGAAAAGACATGACTTCTGAGCAGGGAAAAGCCAAACTTTTCATTAAAAATATCACTAATATCACTTCCTGTTTGTAATCTTACTTTTTATTTGTTCCGGAAAGAATCTAGGAACTAAGTTCTTTCACATTATGTAAAAATTAGTCATCTGATGACTTTGTCAACAACATTTTAGATGGGAGGGTTTCGCTGAAACTTCCAGGTATAGGAAAAGTGGTCATAGATTAAAAAACCAACAAATGAACAAAAAAAAGGTGGGACACTTTGCTTAGCATATCTTCCTTGTCTACAGGTATGTCTTGTTCTTTCTTTAGGACACAGTATTGTCCAAACACATGGTTTTCAGTAATAAGGAATTTCCATATTTCCCTTATCAATTAATCAATAAAAGCTAAACTTTATACTCCTAAAATAAATGATAAACACAGTGGCATGAGATATCCCTTAGGAAAAAAAATAGCTGCACCAAACTACGACTGCTATGATTATTATTATTATTTTTGTTGCATGTAAGCTATGACTGCACTTTATTTAGCTTTTCATTACCTGTGATGATAAGAAATGACCCTTGAAATATCACACAAAATTATAATGGATCAAAATATTCCTAAGTGACTTTAAATATGTATCTGCAGACAGAAATAACTGGAAAGCAAGCAATGAGGAATTTTTAATTAAGATGTTTAAATCTTTTTATTCCAGTCTGTTGCTTTTGATAAAATTACAGGATTATTAGTTTCAGAGAAGACAGCAGATGTAATATATTTTGATTTTACTGAAACCTTTGATGTGCTGTGTTGTGAAACCAGAAAACATTAATTCAAGAACTTTGTATAAGAACTCTGTATAAGAACTCTGCCTCGGAGATTGACAAAAATCATTGTAAGATGATGAGCAAATAAGCGCAATGATAATTTGAGCTTTGTTGTGGAGAGGTTTCTGAGAGGTTGATAAGATCAGTTCCCTCTTTTCTTTATTACTTTTATTCTATTGTATGATGACATAAATAACATAAGTGTAAGATTTTTTACGTAGTTGAGGGAATAAATAACACCCAGACAGATTTGGACAAGATTGAGAAGTCAGCCAAACAGGTCTATCAGGTTCAACAAGTCCAAGTACAAGGTCCTGCACCTGGGTCATGATAATCACTGGGTAACAGAGGGTGGAGGGATTGAGAGCCCTGATGAGAAGGATTTGGGGATAGTGGTGGATGAAATGCTGGACAAGACTGAGTAGTGTTCTGTACTCATAGCCCATAAACATAGAACCATGGAATTGTTACGTTTGGAAAAGACCTCTAAGAACAAGTCCAACCATCAACCCAGCACCATGACCATTTTCACCACTAAGCCATGTCATAGTGCCATATCCACATATTTTTTTTAACACTTCCAGGGATGGGGCCTCCACCACTCTCTGGGCACTCTTTTCCAATGCTTGACAGCCATTTCTGTGAAAAAAGTTTCCATAATATCAGATGCAAACCTCTGCTGGTGCAACTTGAGGCCATTTTCTCTCATCTTGTCACTTGATACCTGTAAGAAGAGGTTGACACCCACATCACCATATCTTCCTTTCAGGTAGCTGTAGATAGGAATAAGGTCCCACCTTCTGCCTCCTTTTCTCCAGATTTAAAGTTTTCTCCAGACTTTCATTGGTGGAAAGCCAATCACACCCTTGGCTGCCTGAAAAGAGGTGTAAACAGTAGGTCAAGGAAGGGAATTCTGCCCCTGTACCTTCTCTGGCGAGGCCTCACCTGGAGCACTGCATCAGTGAGGTCCTCAGCACAGGAAAGACCTGTTGGAGCAAGTTCAGAGGAGATACAAAAATTATTTAGAAGGATGGAACACCCCTCCTATGAGGACATGCTGAGAGAAGAGGAAGCCTAGAGGAGAAACCTGTTCACCCTGGAGAAGAAAAAGCTCTGGGAACACCTTTTAGCAGCCTTTTAGCAGGGCCTGTTATGGTAGAACAAGGGGTAATGGCTTAAACAAAAAGAGGGTAGATTTAGAGTAGATGGTGGAAGACATTTTTCCAGTGAAGGCAATGAAGGATTGGAATGTGTTACCCAAAGAGGGTAGATGCCCCCTCCCTGGAAACATTCAATGTCAGGTTGGATATGGCTCTGAGCAACCCAATTTATTTGATGCTCCATCTCATGGCATGGTGATTGCACCAGACAACCTCTAAAGAGCCTTTCCAAGACATACTATTCTGCTTTTATGATTCCATGAAAATTCTTAGGTATGTACTTTGTTCTTCAACTTAGGTTGAGAATATGGAAGTAGAATCTGTGGATAGGTTCCTGGTTTCTTCCAAGAAAATTTAAAGTTGTGAGAGAAAAGCTAAGAAAAAGTCTCCAACAAGGTTTTTATTGGTTAGAATTGGAGTAATACTTTGTGCTAAGATAGATTGTGCTTAAAACTTTATACTCACTCCGGTGTTTTTACCACAATAAGGAAGTCATATGACTGCCCTACATACCAAGTACACTGATAAATGCAGTGATTTTATATTAAATACTTCAATAAGTTATGAAGGATTCTATGAAATTATGCAGAAACTGAGACTAGATATCTGTGTAAATTCTAGACCATGGAAGGATGGAGTGAAAACAGTAAGAAGGATTTGATAGTTTTAATTGGTGAATAATGGGATTTTCCTTATTTCTGTAATCTAAATAACTGTATGTGTACCTTTCAGCTGATTTTATAATTTCTATTTCTATGTAATAATAGGTTTATTCTATTTATACAGAGTAAATCGTTCTCCCCCTACTTTTTCGCTTCAATTTCTGCCTAGTCCCACTAAAAATAAAGTGAGAAGCTTTGAAAGAAGATTTTAATGAGAGCTTAGAGGTTTGGGAAATTTCTGGCTAGTTAGTCAGCTTACTTTAAAATAAATAAATAAGAGTTCGCAAGCGTGTGAGCCTGGGGAGACCTTAATTAAAGTGAATGGGGAAATTAAACTGAAGAAAAAAAACTAAGGCAGCAAGAAGGGAAAGAAAATCAGTCAGGGAAACTGTTGTGAGTGAGAGTAAAAAACAAGTACACCAAAATCAAAACACAATGTTTCATGATCATGCTGCAGTTATTCTTTCGGGTAGTTCTTCCTACAGATGCTCTCCACGGACACCTATCACACAGGAAAGAGATCTCCCTAGTTGAAGGAGAAGCACTGTGCTCCCACTGTGGGACTGACTGTGCAAAGGGGGGACTGTGTATCAACGGAAGGGTTTGTCTACATGGAGACATTTTCATACATAAAACTGGCAGAATAATTAGTCCACTTTAAACTATCCTAATATGACTCCCCACTGTCAAAATTATTTCAAAAAAAAAAGTGCTTTTATTATTTAGAAGTAAAGTAATTAATCTGGAAGGCAGTTGGATTTACTCAGTGATTGTCTGTGTGGGGAAGTTATATAAGCAGAGCTAAATTGATTGCTGTAGCTATGCTGGAAATTATCCCAACAGAAATAGACATACCATAGACTATAATGACAATACATGCCCATTTTCCTAGTATATAAATTCTAAAGCATAGATAAAAAATTAAACATGTGACGAAAGAAAGACAGTTTTGTTTGGTTCTTCTTTTAAAGTGATAGAATATGAGTCCATGGAAGTTTAGAAAATATATTCCATGAAGGGCAATTGAACTGCTGGATCCTTTGACCTGTGGAACAGAAAGCTGATAGAGGTCACGAAAACATTTTGTAGGAAAAAGTGATAGCTTTTATTAGGCTAAATTGCGAGCTTAAAATAAATTAACAAAATCTGACAAAAAGCAGCAAATCCAAGCTAAAATCTGGTTAGACACAGGTGCTCTTAATTACTGCTTATTATGTTAATAAGGCTACAGAATAAAAGTGTCATTAGACATTTGCAGTAGGGAGGGTTTTTATGGGTAGGAGAGCTGGTTGTGATCTGAATTTCAGACCCTCAGCACGGGTCCATCTATGAAAGAAGCAGGCAGTCCCATTTGGGCAGAGATAGCAAATGCAACTTTGCACCTAAGTGGACATAAATGTATTAAATTAAGGCAGGATTAATGTGTCTTGGGTTTTAATTTTTTTAAATTTATTTTATTAATATCTTCCCAGGTAGATAGGGGTTTGTATGAGGTTTTTGCTCTGGTTTGTGGGTGGAGGCTTTTTCTCGCAGTTTCCATGAAAATTTAGTCTATGAGTTGAGGTTTTTTGATGACATATAAGAGTCAAGCACATGATTGCCATTAATTTTCTCTGGAAATTGAAACCATACCCTGAGTTTATTCCTTTTTTTTCTTTAAATCCCACTCAGTAATTCATATTACTTTGACAAGCTGCTTTGAGTTTTAAAAGGCATGAGTTCTGTCCCAAGAACAGAAAATTCACTTGTTCATCTCAAAAGTCTATTATCTATATGCAATAATGTTGACTTTTTAACATAAGTCAAATTTATTTTTAAATCTGGCATGAATCTGTAAGTAATTCTAGCTTTCTTAATATATGAAAGCAAAAAGGATTTCTAATCTATAGAAAAGTGAACACAAATTAAAACAAGAGAAATCTGGTCACTTAAGAGAATCAAAATGTGAACAAGAACCAAATCCATTTGAATGCAAATGTGTTTGGTAATAAACTATTTCATAATGGTAGTCATGGAAGAAAATAGTTGAATAGTGACATTACAAAGTAACATCCTATGAGGACATCAAACACACTTTGTTTTGTTTTAAAAGTTAGCGAGTTCTGTTTTGGCTATGAGCTTAAAAAGCTAATTTAAGAAATGCTCAAAGCTTTCTTCAGCTATCACTCAAAACTTTTCTGACTGCCAAAGTATTTTGGCTTCACAAGGAAAACTTCTAGTGCCAGAGGCAAAAGTATGTTACTTAAAGCTGGGGGACAGACATGGATACGTGTTTGGCTTTGCAGCTGTAAACCCTGGTTAGCTCATCTCCCCACATCACAAATCTAACTCTCAGGGACTTAGAATATCTATGCTGCATTGACTAGGAGCTAAAGTCACTAATGAAAAGTCCTGTAAACAAGCATCAAACAGAAAATTAATTAAAAAATTAAGGCAATTGCCACACACAGAGCACGATTTTAAAGTAATTTAAAATCTGCTCATATTTTAAATGTCAAACTGAATTGAAAGGATATGCATTTTAGATTTCACCGTATGTTTTCCCAGAGAGAGAATCATCTATCTGTTTATCCATTCATAGTATTTACACAGTAGTTCATATGTGATGCCTGCAGCCCTGAAAAGCATTTTATATTTGGAAAGATTACACATTTCATTAAAATAAAAAAAGAAAAAAGTTATAAACTGAAATAAGAGACAGTTTACTATTGGATCTAAAATATTAAAAAATCTTGAGACCTTTCAATTCTAAATATCATCCTCAGCTTATTTTATGAAGGGTTTGCGT
Source organism: Calcarius lapponicus (assembly GCA_039654755.1). NCBI lineage: Eukaryota > Metazoa > Chordata > Aves > Passeriformes > Fringillidae > Calcarius > Calcarius lapponicus. The sequence continues at coordinate 140,779,638 of CM077464.1, forward strand.
GAGAAAAACCCTGCCTGAAATTTTTAATTCACATAGTTTAGGCACTTAAGCCACTTTTTAATATGCTGATCACTTACATCATGAGGTGTGTCTTTTTAAAGTAAGACTATATGCAACACAGATGAGTAATTGAGTTCATGAAAAGATTAAGAAGTTTTTAGAAAATCTCCAGGACTTCATCCCCCAATATCCAGTACCCTGTGATGCAAGATGTATGTAAATTATTATTGATAATAAAAGCATGCCATTGCAATGCTGGTTTTAAAGTTCTCCTGGTTGTAGTGATAAGGGACACTAAGCAGAACCTGATATGATTTCATCACCTGGGTTTGATTCTGTGCACCTCCCAGTAGCAGAAATCAGTGAGGCAGATTGTAATTCCCTTAATATTCAATGGCCTGAAGCCAGATGGATCTTTTTGGTGTGAGGGATTCAACACCTTTCACAGTGAGAAATAACTCCATTACCAAATAGTATGACTTGATACACAGTTTGACTGGAACACAGGAAGTTTTATCTGAGCATGAGGAAGAACTTCTTTGCTATGTGGGTGACTGAGACTGAAACACACCACTGAGAGAGGGTGTGGAGTCTCCTTCTCTGGAGATACACAAAATCAAATTCTGTGATTCTCGGATAGAAGTAGACCAAAAGTGCTTGTGCAAGTCACCTCCATAAATGGTATGTGCAGGTCAGTTTGTTTATTTAAGGCTATATTTTTTTCTGGTTTCCTGTTAAATATATTTCCCCAGTGCCCATGACCTAAAGCTAACTGAAAGGCCAGGTCTTTGCCTTTTGCAAGAATGGCTGAACCATAGCTGAAGAACACATGGGGAAGAGCATCTGCTTGAAGGAATCTATTTCACATACAGGAGAACATCTCTTAGACTTTACTCAAGAGGAAGTGAATATGGACAATCTTGCACTAGTTTTATGCAAGTATTGTTGGCAAATGTTCATTTAAATTTGCTTCTCTGCTTATGTAAGAACTGCCAGACTGAACAAATCAGAAAAAGGTCCCCTGGCCCCAATTTCTGATCCCAACTACTGTCAACACTTCGTGCTTAGGAACAGAAGAATAAGATCTGAATAAGTACAGTAATTTCAGGGGTAAGAGGCAGAGACTGGATACAAAGAAGGTGAGTTATATACAGAGTCAAAGGGGTGCCAACTTAATTTGGCAGAAAAATAAGTTGCCTTCACCTGAAAAGAGCAATGACTCCAAAACTTCAGGAGCAGAGTTTGGTGGAAAAGTCTTTTTAATGTTTTAACTTGTATAACTACTTTCGCTTGTATAACTAACTGCAGCCTAACATCATGTAAGGAAAGAGCACCAGAATAACTATAAAGATCCAGATGAAGTCCTTACACACTGATATTTTAGAAACACCCTAAGCCAAAAAATTCAACAAGCATAACAATTGTTACTAAAGTATGTGCATGTTGCACATAGGCCACTTATCCTTTTTACTCCTTCTCTTATTGTACAATGAACCACAATCTCATTATTTATGAAAAAGTTTTTCACATTGTTTTCCATTTGATGATGGATAGGTTTCTTCAGTGAAATTTCTGTTCCTTTGATGTTCACAATGTTCAAAATGTATCATATCATCATGAATTTTGATCAGAGAGACAAGAAGAAAAAGACAGGGTAAGGAAATAAAGAATGACAAAAAATTATGTCCATGTAGGATAAAAATTTATTGTGATTTGACTCTGTTCCAGTGCACAGTTTGTAGTTGATCAGCCGCGAAATACTTTGAATGGAATACTTTGATGACCAAGTCATATTACAAAGCAGCACATAATTCTATATTTGGCTAGGTGAACAGTTGAACTGCTAGCACTAGTATTAAGTGGGATTATTTTCTACCTTATTATTATTTGATAAATTTATGTTGTTTATGTTTTAGTCTAAGATTAGGTTAATTCCTTCATTCACTTTGGTGATGTCTGTGAACTATTGATACTGAGTGGAAAAGCTGAAAAATAAACTTTTTTTTTTTTTTAATTTAGTTCCCTCTTTTTTTTGCAGTTTCTTTACTCTTGATAATTAATCGGTAGAGAAGAATTTGTTCTGTCATTGTAAACAAAATAAAGAAACATACCAAGCAGATAAATCTTCAGTAAACTACCTAGGAGGCAAAATTTGTAGCATAAATGGCTAAAGTAGTTACAAAGTAACGCTTCATAGGAAATGCAATAGAAATGAACAACAGTGACATTAGCATGTATATTGCCTAAGGCATAAATGAAAATTGTTAATTCACAGTACAAAGGAGCAAAGGTGTCCTAATTTTAATGTGGTCATTGTACTCTATATACTCTGAATGTATGTTTTGACTATACACAAATGTTCTGTTCTTCTAAATCTCATTTCAGCCACCAATTTTTCCTGGGGAAAAAAAAAATCAGAGTATTGTTAGCGTAGTAGTGAGATGTCCAAAGAAGAATGAGTCATCTGCTAAGAGTATAGCTATACTGAGCTAAACTTTCTTTGTTCATAAAATCTTTAGAATTTAACCAGCAAAATATTGTGTCTTTTTTTTCAAAGTTTGATTAAAATTTTGAGAAGTATGACAAAACAGATTGAGGTTTGTATTCAAAAACGTTTTTCTAGATGTTTCCTGGAAAATATGAACCACCTGCAAAGTGAAGCTTCTGTTACAGATATATGTTGTATATTGCTCCATTTTAGTTTGTGAATTAACTAAATTATAAGTATTTTCATGGCCTGAAGTGATCAAAATTTTGCTTTAGCCATTAAAGAGAGCAAAATGCAGTAAATTTTGGGCCAAGTTCTTCAAAATGTAATTAGTTGAAACTCTCCTTGTATTAACATTTTTCCATAAGTAGAAGGGACTACATTTGAACTACTTTTGAGATTGACTGTGTAGTAATTTTAGAGTAATCTTAAAAGAACTCAAATCTTAAAATCTCAATCTTAAAACCTCTCTCTTTAACAGGCTCTGGAGGTATCTTGTGGAATTTCTCCTTGTATATGGATGGTAGACATGAGCTACATGGCAATTTGCAGGCAATCTACAATTCTACAATCGGTCAGACATTTGATCCCAATAGAGCTTTCTCCAAAAACATAGTGTTGACACTTTTGTAACTTTTTAATAGGATGATTATATTATAAATTTTAGGCTTTGGGCTTTTCTTTCTTAAATTATATTAATCTCACAATATCAAAACCAGACTAATTTTTATGGTTTTTTAGGGGATGGTTTGACAATTAAATAGTATATTGAGTTTTTTGTAGCAAGTTTTTCAGAATGCTGACTCTTCTCTCACTCTTATTTGTGAATTTTTAAAATGAAAACCGCAAGGCACCTACACACTATAAGAAAGGCTGAGCATTTATTAACCAAACTGTTAAATGGAGTATATAATATATTATAATTTGGTATTATGATTTGTGTAACAATGTATTAAATTTCATTTGGTCTGTGGACAGACAGAAAATCAAACGAAAAATTATGAATGAGCTTAAATTCACTCAGACTTAAAATTAGATCATATGGTCCATTGCACACAAGGATCTATTTCAGAAATATGATCAGCCTTAGTGTGCAAGCTGTACCACCCTGCATAAAATAAATCTTCTTAAAATATTATAAAAGGTGCCTATGGCAATTTTATTTCTAACTGATATGCTGGAAATGAGGCTGGATCGAATACAGAGCTTTTAATACAAAGAAAATTTTCTTCATTTTTACATAGTTTCAGAAGAAAAAAGGAGACAGGTAAGTAAGAAATTAAAAGCCACTTCTAATTTCTTCTGTGCCTGTAATACACAGGAAGCCTAGCTCTGGGAATTTGCAATATATAATTCTGTGGTGCAGATATGTGGTGGTGGGGTAGGAATTTGCTGGGTAGTGGCTCAACTTCTATGAAGATCCATCCATTATGGAGCAATGCAACCAGCTATAGTCATGATCATCCAAGACTCTCCCAAACTTTTGGGCCTCACCAAAGTACTTGAGAATGTGGATAGCTATTAGCAGAGGGCAGCACAAATTTCTTCAATTAGATTCTTGTGAATTTGAAACCCAGTCACTTATGTTGAAAGAAAGCTCCAAGCTGAAAATAAATTAAATGCATGGCTTCATCATTATCAAAGCATCCATTTATCATTCTATTTATTCTCCACTTAAGAAAAAAAATTAGTCCTAAATATATTTTCCTAGTAAATCCAAACCTTTGAAAACCTAACATGGACCACATGATTGTATAATGTAAATCATTAGAAGCCTGTAATATATTCAATTTCTGTGATATTCCATTTCCTTATGTTTAATTCAAACCACACTGGAAAATGTAAAAAATATAAAGACATGAAAAACCCCTTTCTAAAAACCCCAAAATTTATTTTTCTTTTCTTCTTCCTTGTAGATATTTTGCAGACATAGAATTAGAATAAGTTAAACCTTTCCTATTTCATTCAGGCTCTCTATATTTATTTATTATGAAACTTAACAAAGTGATATTTCTCTCATTTGCCTTCAACACAGCTAACTTTTTCATTAAATTGCTGTTTCATACAGCACATGGTTGTGGGCTTTCCTTCCCTAAACAAGCACTTCCAAGTAGCCTCAGAAATGGCAGAGATTAATTTAAGAGGAGTTTATACAATCTTGTCAGCAAGACACTCTTCTTGTCAAAGAGATAGAACTCTAAATGTTTGTCTCTTTGAGAAAAACTTGGGCTATTGTGAAAATAGCCCAATATTCAAAAGAATAAATCCAGATGTCATTACCAGCCATTGCATGCGAGTTTCAAAGATTAGCTAGAGTTGTATTTTGATTTCTCAGTGGCTTGAACAAAATTCAAGGAACCACTTAGAAACTGAAGCATGCAGAATCCTTTAGAAATAAGCATTAAATTAGCTTTTCCTCTTCCATCCAAGGAAAGGGAAAGAAATGCTTCACAGTATAAAATATGGTTACAATCAGTGCATGTTAAATCCAAGGAAAAATTTTCTTCTGTGTTCGACTGCCATTTGCAAATAATTTAACATGGGTTTTTGAAAATATATTGAGGAAGCCTGGTATTATTTTTGAAGAGGAAGAGAAAATGAAGAATGTTCATTTTCACTGTTAGGTTAGAAAGAGCTTTAGGAAATATATATGAAGAAAGTACTTGCTTCCTTTGCAAAGCCAGAAAATCTTGAGAAAAAGGGGATAATTTCTATTAAAAAAACAACTGGTGAAGCTATTTACCAGTTTGTACATATGCACAACTGCAAAAACAAAGAGTTACAACTTGCTGTAAACTACCATCTACGCTATTTTAATAAAGAGGGCCTCTATTCACTATATAGATTAATATATTAGTTGAGTTTCAGTAACAATTTTTGCTAAGTACTTGGCTAGCCTTTTTAAATCTTTGTAGTTAATTGTATGTACAATTTCTCTGATACCTTAGCCAAGAATAGATGTTGCCAAGAAGTACGATTTATTATAAAACTTGATTATTCTTTTTGCATCTTACAGCATAAATTTCAATTCTTTCTTATTTCCCCTGACACTCATCTGTGCTTCCAAATTCTACCCATCCTACTGAACCTAGTAAAGTCTCATTTGGCTGCATTGCATTATCTTCTGATGGCTACTTCATTTTCATTATCTTTTCACTTTTTAAAAATTTTTCTCCTCCCGTCAAATTTGGGGTTTTTTGTGTTTTAAATCAATTTCTGCCTTCTGATTTTATCTTCTTAAAGCAGACTCTTTCTTGAGATATCTATATGTGTATAATGTATTTTATATACATACCTACGAATATATGTATGCATATGCAAATAGAAATGTTTCTAGATTAAATATAAAAAGATCATCCTGGTTTTATTTGCTGTCATGTACTGCCCTTTCCTTATAATTTTCCTTTGCTTTTTTGGTACTCTTTCCTCTTCCCTTAACTTTTATTAAGACTGCCTCACACATCTTCCTGAGGTTTAGCAAACATTCTTTAAATTTAATCTTTCATAGGTAGGATTTTATGAGGCTTAGAATTTAAATGATCAATTGAAATACATTGACAACCTATTTTCAAAATATACTTTAATCCAAATAAATCTTAGAACAGGACAGCTACAAAGGCATTTTCTCCAGTGATACTAACCAGAAAAATATTACAGCAGCCAGGTATCAGATAAGTAAATCCCAGGAAAATTTTTCTTCATCATATTTTACTTCAGAATTGATAAATATTTATTGGAGACATCTCAGAACACACCCAAAAGTGCAGGCCTAAACATCCAGTACTGAGGAGCTAACACACAAAAGAAGCATTAGTGACTCTTTAAAGTCTCTGTAAGATTTGCTATTAAATCTTTTTTCACATTAATTTATAAAATTTATTCCAGGCTGTGTTTGAAATCAATAAAAAAATCTTTTTTTAATGGAAAAGGCTCCAAGAAAATCCATTCTCTTTTTTTACGTTGTGGTTTTTGTTGGTTTTTTTTTTTTTCCCCTGATAAATCAATGTAATCAGGGTGAAAAAACTGTGGAGCTAGTCTCAAATATAAGCAGGGATAACACTGGCTTTTTAACACTTTCACAAGTACTCTGAAGGTTTTTTCAGAAAATTATTTTCTTTTTTCCTTTTACATAAAAAGCCTCTCTCCAAGAAGCAGTGTATGACATTTTAAAAATTGGCAGAAATTTGTATGATTGCTAAAATATTTCTAAATTAAGGCTGTGAAATACCTTTGGAGCAAACTGTATTATAAGCTTCTACTTCTGTGAAAGTCTTTCTCTTTGCTTTCAAAAACTAATTTTATGTGTCTTGTGAACAGGTGTTGGATAAAACACGTCAGGAGTATGGTACACCTCCTCGTCTTCCATTTGTGTTGTGCTGTCCAAACTTCCCTCTCCCTTTCCCTCTCCCTCTCCCTTTCCCTTTCCCACTCTTCCCCTTCCTTATTTATTTTATTGCTCTGTGGCACTCAGCAATACATTCTGCAATTTAGCAGGCCCAGTGTGAAACCTAAAGGGAAACTGATAAAAAGATTTAACTCCTATGGAACACTAAAGTAAGGCTGAAAGTATTTTCCAACCCACCAAACACCTGTTTGCCTCATCCTGTACTTGCACTGTAAGGGTCAAGCATCTATTTTTTTTATAGAATTTGATGATTCTATTTTGTTATGTGTAATGTCTGAGAAGTCTGTTCCCTAGGACTGAAATTGCATCAAACAAAAACTTCAAATGAAAAAAAAAATCAAACAAATAACAAAACATGCAGCAAAAAAAAAAAAAAAAAAAAAAGAGAAAAAAAAAGAAACCAACCCAAATTCTCAGTAAATTAATCTATTGTGAACACAGAAATCTGTGGTTATTTCTTGCCTGTTTGTCTCCAGATTTGATTGCTAAATTTCTATTTCTTTTGCTACACTAGAAGTAATTGTGATACCAGTAAAATAGCCTCCCCTTAAATGGAGAAGTAATATTATTTTGTAAATGTTGTAGACAGATATGAAGTGAGAGGATTTTTTTTTCTTTTGAAAGGGGTACCTGTCAATGACTGACATGATATGAAAAAGGAACATTGAACTTCAGTCTTTGAAAACTGAAAGATGTGGCTCAAATTTGGCATCAACTGTTTTGAAGTTTATTAAAGCAGGTAATGAGTGGAGAATAAAACAAGGAAGAACAATCTGGAATCAAGCCTAATGCAATTATTGTCCATTTTCTTCAAAAACAAACAAACAAATCAATACGAAATACCCACAATTTTCTTCAGAATTATTCCTAGAGAGTGTACAGATCATGAGTCAAATCTTACTTACTGTGTGATTTTAAGGGTTCCACAAAAACTTTGGTAGCAGCAAAATTAAAAAAAAAAGTCTTCTAATTAATTTTGACATCAAATCAATAATTTGATTTGAAGTTGTGATTACTTTGGCCATGGTAAATTGAATTTTCTTCACAGTAGCTAGTATATGAGGATATGTTTTGATGTTCTGCTGCAAACAGTGTTTATAATTCAAGGACTAATTGTGATTGCTGAGCAGTACTTGCACAGTCAAGGCCTTTTCTGCTCCTCACTCCACCCCACCAGTGAGGAGGCTGGGGATGCACAAGGAACTGGGAGGCAACAGCCAGGACAGCTGACCCCAAGTCACCCAAGGGATATTACCTAACATTTTGCATCATGTTCACCATATGAAGGTGGGGGGGGAAAGGAGGAAGGGGGTGAAATTCTGAATTATGGATGGTTGTGATGGTTTAAAAACCAGCTGGAAATTTAACTCTAAGTGAGCTACTTCCCTTCACCTTGCCCCACCTCCAGTGAGAGAGACAAATGCAGAGACTGAGTTGAGACAACAATTTGCTGAAAAAAAACAGCAACAGAAGAAGAAAAGCACAATAACAGCAATAATATTAATAACAAAGGTACACAAAAGAGAAGATGCTCTACATGTGAAAGGTGCTCACCATCTCAACTCAGCTCTGCAAGGCTGCCGAGACAAAGACAAGATGGTAGACATCCCCACAGCTTCTGTTCCCCATCCCTGAGCCGCAGACAAGGAACACAATGATGGAAAAAGAACTAAAAAGTTGGATTGTCCGTGTCATGACACCCACTCTTGGACTGCTGGGCTCAGCTGTGTTTGCCACTTGGAGTTGTGTTCTTTCCAAGGGATGGGAAGGGGTGGGCAGCACTGGGAGAAAGACAGAGTGGTCTGCAGGGGTGGTCCCAGCAATTTCCCCTGGAAAGAGCAAGAAAACAAAACAAAATGACACCAGTTCCATGGTGTGTTCACCTTTCCTTCCCCCCAATGCCATGCCCAGCTGTGATGATTTGTGTGGTATAGAATAGCCAACCTCACTGTGCCCACATGGCTCTGGGCTCTACCCCTTCTCAGCTGGGACAATGGCTCTTGTTTCCTGTTACCGTTACTCCTGATGGGGTCCGGCTCTCTCTTGAAGGTGGCTGAACACCTTCCCACCTGTGGGAAAATGTGATTAATTCCTTGTTTTGTTTGGCTTTGCTTGTGCATATGGCTTTTGGTTTTCCTATTAAACTGTCTTTATCTCAACTCACAAGTTTTTCCACCTTTGCCCTTCCGAGTTTTTCCCCCATCACATTGAGGGAGAGTGACCAGTGAGCAGCTGCCTGGTGCTTTGTTGCCATCTGCAATTAAACCACAACAACAGTGATCTGCTAGAAATGTTTCACATTTCACCTGATCACAGAAACATTCTGAGACAAGTTTTGTCACGATTTCAAAGTAGTTTTATTAAGTCCAACTTCAGATAATGTTTAAGTACAGCCTAAAACTCCTGCTATTGTAAAATTAGGCAAGAGATGTGGGTTTGTTACCTAGAATAAGGTTGTAAGCATCTTTATGTACTGCAGACAAAGACTCTTATAAGTATTATATATTGTTGCAATTACTATTTCCATTCAGCTTTGCAAGAGATATTGATATGAATCTTTGCACACACACACAGAGTACCCAGTCATTTTGCCAAAACTTTTGTGACTGAGGACTGACTCCCAAAATTTCAGGACCTTTGTGCACTTTCCATATTCCTCTATTAAATAATCTGACAAGGGTGTCAGGTTTTTCAGATTCTCCAGCAAATTCCTTCTGAATTTTACAGGAATTTTTTGACACTGAGGGTAGAATCTGTAGAAGAGAAGCACTACTATCAAGACAGGTTAACACCTTATAACACTTTTACTGGGAGGGTGAAGTGAATTACAGCAGGGCATAAAAGACCCTTGGTAGTATCAATACCTACTATTTTCTCTTGGAATGCTCCAGTTCATAGGGCTTGTCACACCCTGCATGCCAGCTGCAAACTCTCCTGGGCTGCAGAAGCTCTGAATGGATGCAGCACAGCTGTCACTGATGTGTTTCAATCTCATTGAGGCCAATGTACCTTGACTGGGTTGAGTTGTATGAAAGAAAGAGAGGCTAGCACCCTAAACAGGTGCTTTTTTTGCTCAAAACAGGGACACATAGAAACGTAATCACTAATGTACTGAGAATAAAGAGCAGTCTTTGAATATAAGCCCAACAGTTCCATCAGTACAGAATTGGTTCATATACACGAGGTTCATGATGAACCTCATTAAGCAACCTCTGGGATGTAAGCAAGTCTGTTTTCTGCTTCAGTTTTTTTTGGGTTTTTTTTTTTTTTTTTTGCTGATGGGAGAAAAATAACATGTTCATATATTTTGTATATGAACACTTAATAATATTTCCTGGCTCAAAAGGAGCTAGTTCAAAAAACCAAAAATGTCCCTGAGTTTTAGTTAGCTATTTTATGTAACATTGGTAATAATGCATTTCTTTCTCTCTTTCTTATTAAAAAACAGCTGGATAAAACTAAAATAAAGATATTGTTTTCATATAAGTGAAGTTTTATATTAGAAAAAAACCCCACTCCTTTGGATTGCAATCAAGTAGAGAATAGAATGAGGGGTAGGGAGAAGCAAATTGGCATTTTTTTCCTGTAACAAGTCAGATTTATGAGTCTATACTCCTGAAAAATTCATTTTGACTGTTAAAAATGTCTTTGCCAGAAAGAAGGTTTTGCCAGAATCTTGAAAGTGAATTTCTAAATTAATAATAAAAAGTATAAAAAGTGATGAGAATATGGATTTATTCGTTCATGGACTATCTGGAAGATGAGAAGTCTTACTGGGAGATTTTTAAATAAAAAAGACATAACTTTTTTACTCTATAAGAATTTGCTTCTATATTGTGAATTTTTTCAACATTTTGAGATTTATTTCAGAAAAAAGCTTTTATATCTTTGGGAACCAGAGTTTAAAATAAAAGTTAATTGAGTGTGCCTTTGTACAATACTGACTCTGTGGACAGTATGTTCACTAGTTAGCAGATGGCTTTTTTCTTAGTTCTGAACTGTCTATATTCATTTTAGTTTGGAGACAGATTGAAGAAATTTAGTTTTATTATGTAGCTTTTCCTGGACATTTTCCAGTATCTACCTGTCCCAAGTTGTTTCTAGCCATATGTGAATGTAGGCTCACAGTATATTTCATATCAAAAATTCTTTTCATTCAGTTACATGTGCAATATTTTAACAAGAGCTTTTTTTACCTTAAGTTTTTGATTTATACCTAATCATCAATGTGTGGATGATATTTTGCTTTACCTGTAGCAATGAATGTTTGATTTATGAGAAATTTTCCTTAAACTTTAGAGTTTTTTTTCTTTCACCATTATTTTTGTCCACACATTCAAAAATAAACACATTTAAAGTATAGGAAACAATTTGGGAAAAAATATCATCAACTACTTCACAAGCTAACAGATGACATATTGACAAAAAAAAAAAAAGGAAGACAAGTTCTTCTATGATTCTATATGATTTTGCCTCTGTTTCTGGAGGACGTTGGCATTTCTCCATAAGGGCAGCATTGAGTGTGTCTCTGCAAGACAAAGCTCTTGGTTCAATCATCTGTCCTAAGCATTTACTTTGGATAATCTGCTAGGGGTCTCATAGATATCCTTAGACCTTAATGAATTTGTGAACTTGTTAGGTTTTTCTGTTGTTTGCTTGAATGAGTGGATGGAGTCTTTTGAACCTATGTAATGGGAAAACACATACAGCAATACACAGGATTTGGACCAAATTTCTGAGCATATGGTTGACCTTCTTACCAAGAGAAAACACAAAATAATGCAAGCTACTAGTATATGTCCCTTGTATCAGTTCATCCTTTCTGTGGAAAGAGACTGTTCATTCACTTACTTTTCCAGGGAGTTATCCCTACCTGCTCTCTTCTTGCTACGCATATGATGAAAGTCTTCTCTAGCTTCCTCCACCAAATTGTGCTCTTTTCCATGCAAGTGGAAGAAATTTCAGACAGACAAGTCTATAAAGTCTCACTCCTGAAGTTTTGCAAACTGAGTTCAAAGCCTTTGGCTTGTTACTAGCAACGGCAATCATGGTTAACTGTGGGGCACAGGATTACAGCATCATGCTTAACTTTGTTAGAATCCAGTTGGGCAGAGGTGTTCCAGATTTAATGGAAATTTACACTTTAAACAGGTACAAGGGCACTCAGTCCTGAAATAACTGTGTTTAAAAAATACTGACAAGCTAAGATTTTTGCATCTTCTGGAAATGCAACAAGAAGGAGCATAAAAGACTTGAACATAGCAATACCTCAATATAATATCTCACTAGAGAGTAAGTACTAACACAGTGTAGAGGTTTGGGCAGCAGTGGCATTGGCCATCTCCATCTCTCATTGATATCTAGCCTTGGAAGATGAGCTGTAGTGCATTGTTTAATGAAGTCTAAACTGACATACAGGAAAATCCACTTAGTAGAAAGAAGTTTCATTGACTATAAATACCAAGATATATGAATGAATTTGAAGTTCATTTTTATAAAGTGGGAAAAATTATTTTCAGAAGTAGTATAGAAACTGAGTGTCTAGGGAAGTTGTAGTCATTAGAAAATGTTTTAAAAAGAGTATATAGAAGACAAATGCCCTTACAGTGTATTATTTACAGTATTTATTACTGTATATAATAAATATACTGTATATAATAAATGTAAATATAATATATATAAAATTTTAAATAATACTATATACAGTATTATTACTGTATTTACTGTATGCCAAGACTGCTCCTAATTTTATATCCAGTGAAAATTTCCACACTTCTGTACAAAAATGTTAGAAGCTGAAAATACTTTGTTGGTGTTTTATCCCCAAGGTGTGAAATTTAGACACAAAATTTAGTGCTTTTTATCTGAAATGAAATATTTTCAGTGTGGCACACTGAAAAAATAACACATAGGAGGAAAATTAAAAACTAAAAAGTTAAAAGGATAACAGAAGGGTACACAGACCAAATTTGCCAGCAGTGAAAAGGAGAACCATGGTATTACAGTCAGTAAAACATTAGTCAAGTATATGGCATAAACAAAAAATTGTCAGACTATAGTCCATGAAACTAAGGTAGATGTATAAAGAACTCAATTTATTTTAAACATTTCTGAGTAACAAAATTCATAGAAGTTTGAATAAATTCTGTTATACTTTTGCCAAATATCCACCATGTATGTCTGATTTACATAAAAGAGCTAAAGAGTTCTTGTCTATCATTAATTTCTATTAACTTCAATTCAGCTTAAGCAATAAAATGACATAGAGCACCAAAAAAAACCTTTGCAAAAACTAGTCAAGAACTAATCCTGAGACAGGACTTGGGGAAATAGGAGCCAATCAAGGAAACAAAATGAAGAAAGAACAATCTGATAGCTAAGAGGGAGGAGAAGGAATGGAGCATGTCACACGAGGAGCAGCTCAGAGAGCTGGGGATATTTAGTCTGCAAAATGGAGGCTTAGGGCAGAACTTATCACTTTCTACAACTACCTGACAGGTGCTTGTGGTGAGGTGGGTGTCAGTCTCTTCTCACAGATTATAGGATGGGAGAAGTGTGCCTAAAGTTGCACCAGGGGAGGTTTGGTTTGGGTTCAAGGGAAAAAAAAAATCACAGAAAAGGATGTAAAGCATTGGAACAAGTTGCTCAAGGAAGCAGTGAAGTCATTGTCCCAGGAAGTGTTCCAGAAATGTGTGGATATGATACTTGAGGACATGGTTTAATGGTGGAAGTGGTTTAATGGTGGTGGTGCTGGGCTGACTGTCGGACTTGATGTTCCTGAGATCCTGAGATCCTGAGGTAATTTCCAATATTAATATTTCTATGAATAGTATCAACAGGCAGAGAAAAAATGTTTTTTAAAAACTTCATCTGTAAAAGTGGTTTGCATAGTAACATGGAAGTCTGGTGAGGAAAAGCATCAAGATATAACTGGTAAACCCATCCAATGAGCATAAGAGCTAAAAATGTAGTGGGCCCTATTTAGTATTGTTTTTTTCCCTACTGTTTTTATGCTCAACTGAGTATGACTTAGGCAAACATGCCTTTGCATATTTTTAATACATTAAGTTTGATTCCATGTTTAATTTTACTGATTCAAAGCTTAAGGGAATTTGGAAAATGGCCTCTTTCCTATTTGACTGAAGAAAAAACACACTATTTCTACCCATTCACTGTGTGCTAGTAACAGTGAACAGTTGTTATTCATGCTTCTGTAAAATATTGTTGAAAAAGGTGATTCTAACATCAAGATGCCTTTGAAGAAAACTAATCCCAGGAGGTATCCTGATATTTCTTTGTTTCCCTAAGCAACTGTAATAGCTAATTAAGTTTGATAGTGAGATTATGAGATTACTCAAGATAAAGTTAAGCTGGTTGAAACCCGAGTGAAAAAAATCCATTTACTTATTTTTTCAATACTGAAGTCATTACTAAATAATGACAATGTGATCATTTATTTGATGATTTGATGATTTTCCCCTAGAAACTGTTTTCTTTGTTGCTAATATAAAAATAATTTTAATGGCCTTCTCTGCCATTACAGTCTTACCTTTATTCTAACATTACCCATGTTAATACTAGAATGAATATTAGTTTGTACTCTGGCATGTGTTTTAGGACTTGAGTACAAGTAGGACAAAGATGAACACAGACCCAGGCATCAAGCTATTTTCTACAGTAGAATGGAATACTTTTTTGCCCCTCTATCATATTTAGCATGTTTGTTTCCCAGTAACTCATGTATAGAATTAGCTTTTTTGATTTTCATTCATTTGACAATTTAAGCTGAAATTTATTCAGATTTGACTGATGGTTTTATTGTCCTTTTTATTACTTTTCTGCCTTCCATCTTCCAACCAGAATAGGTGACTGTTTATCCTTAAAAAAGGCCCAGAATTCAGGGGTATTTTAAATACTATTGAAAAACTTTAGTATCTTTTATTTAAATCAGTGTTCCTAAAATAGAAAACACTGGCAGGGAAGTAAGAAATGTAACTACAGAAAGGAAAATCTGCCATAGTCTAAGAAGCTCAAGAAAAAAAATATGACAAATTTTTGTGTCTCCCCTCCTTTTCTTTAATTTCTCCTTCTTCTCCAGTAATAACTGTGAAAGCATAACATGACCTTTCAGTCAAAGGAGGCAGTAATCAAGGATGCATATGGGGCCAAAATCTGCATGCGAGGCTGAGGCACACTCTTAGTGCATAAAAACAATTACTTAAATAAGAAGAAGATGCTTTTTGATGTTATACAGAAATACAAACTTCAGTCTCTACTCATTAGATGGTAATGTAATCTTTTATTTTTGTCCCTTAGATGAAACTGAGTTGTGTCACTTGTTAAAACATCCAGAGATGTAGCTTCAGATTAACCCTCAAAAATGTTACCAAGTTTCTCCATTTTGGAAGAAAACAAGTAAGTATATATGTATTTCAGATATTATTTAACAAATGTGTTGAGAAATCAAATTTAAAGGCTTACTTTGAAATGGATATTAGAAAGAACCAAGTTATTCTAGTTTCTTTTATGAAAATTATGAATATTTAATTCTATTACTGAGGTGATTAGCAGTTTGTAGCAGTCATCTTACCTAACTTATGCTGTTTGAAGGAAAAGATCTGCTACTTTTATATTTTTTTCTTTCCCATAGTTGATGGCAGCTGCAGAAAGTCACAGAAACACAGAATGTGCTGAGTTGGAAGGGACCAACCAGCTCCTGGCCCTGCTCAGGACCATCCCCAAAAGTCACACCATGTGTCTGAGAGCATTGTCCAAACACTTCTTGAACTATGTGAGGTTTGGTACCGTGACCGCTGGGGAGCCTGTTCCTATTCCCAAGAACCCTTGAGGTGATAATCCTTTTTCTAATATCCAGCCTAAACCTCCTCTGACTCAGCTTCAGGGCATTCCCTTGTGCTATTTTCCTAACTCTCAATCTGAAAGTTTGTGCTAGTTTTGGCAGGGGGAGAGTGGTATGGGGTTAGATTTTGGATTTCTGCTGGAAACAATGTTGATAATGCAGAGATGTTTCTGATGCTGATGAGCAGTTCTTAACAGCGCTTTTTCTGCTTCTCATCCCACCCTACCAGCAAGGATGCTGGGGGTGCTGAAGTATTTGGGAGAGAAAAAAGCAGGGACAGCTGATCCCAAGGGACCCAAGGGACATTCAATACCATGTAGCATCATGCTCAGCACATAAAGCTGTGTGGGAAGTAGGAGGAAGTGGGTTACAGTTGAAATCATGTTTGTCTTGTCAAAACTCACTTTTACATGTGATGGAGATGGTTGAGCACCTTCCTGCCTGCAGGAAGGGGTGAATACTTTCTTTGTTTTGCTTTGTGTGTGTGTCTTTTCCTTTCCTTATTAGACTGACTTTATCCCAACCCACAAGTTTTCCCACTTTTACCCTCCCAATACTTTCCCCTATCCCTCCAAGGGGAAGTGAATGAGCAGATGAATGGTGTTTAGCTGTGGGCCAGGGTTAAAACCCAGCAAAGTTAAACAAAAAATTAGGTAAAAGTGCTTATTTCTCTTTAGTGTGTAAGAAGGATCTTGCAAGACCATCTTAGACTGCATTTTAAAATCTTGGTTGTCTTAAGGCACACAAAATGTATCTCTTGCCATGTCAGACAGAAAATCAGAGAAACATCTTTCTTTTAATAAGGTAGGGATGACAAGCATTTTCTGTCATCATTTATATGGTTTCACTTCTGAATACTTTGCTCCTTTCCACATTGTTCCAATCGTTCTTTTTTCTCTCTGAAGATTTTTTCCACCATCCATTTTATTTTCCTTCCCTTCCTCTTAGCTGTTATTCTCTGACACTGAGCAATTACTTTGATTCCTCTGTTCACAGAAACCAGTGAGTTTACTATGCTCCTCCTAGTAAAGAGATACTTTTTGTGTGTAAATCATGGGTATGGTTGCTGTGACCTAATGTATATTAACTTGTACCTGATTGGCCTGACAAAACGTGTACCTAAATTGGAACTTTCTATATAACTAGATCTTTGTGATATGTCAGCCAAAGTAAACAATATTTATCAAATTCCATTGAAAATTACCTGCTGTATTTAAGGTTCTACCTCTATGTCCTTCCTTAACCTGGCTCACAGGAGTCATGAGCTGTGAATTTCTTTTGGTTAACTAAGTTGTAGAGCTCAACTCTACAATTCATTTTCTCAATAAGTGCTCTAGCTGTTCTGGGAATATACAAGATTATTTTAACTCGGAGACAATGCTGTGTGAAGGAGAAACCTGTGATGCAAGAAGATTATTGCAGGAAATTGAACAGCATATTATATACATATTTTCATTTATCTTTCAGTAGTGAAAGAGTTTACTTACCTGTTGGCAGTGCTTGTTGAGATAGACACAGAAATATTTTCAAAGTACTAGGTGAATAGAGTGACATAAAATAGAGAGGGTCATCATTATCATGGTACTGGAAACCCCCCTACACTGTGTAATTTAGACAAAGTTTAGACACAGGGAATATGGGATCTCTTTATAACTGGAATATTGGGTGATATATCAATTGGCATTATTATTAGAAAACTGTTAGAGAAAACAACAAAATTTACAGAAATTTTTTAAAATTTCTCTTGATAATTAAACAGAATTTCATCTTTTTATTCTGTTTTCACTGAACAAATTTTTAATATTCTTTCTGCTTTCATAATTCAAATATCAAGTGCTACATTTGTTCTCACAGAAACAAACAATCTCATCTAATAGTCAAAATCCAGACTCATTCCAAAGTATATCCTGGACTTCCATTAGAAGCAATCTTAGTCTTAAATTAATAGATCCATCAAGACTTGAAGATGAAGCCATCTCTCTTCATTAAACTCAGCTGTGAACTACTGAGACAAGAAATGCTCTTCCTGAAGAGGTTTTATACCTCATATTATGATAAAGTCTTGATCTTCTTAGAGTTGATGTGAAATTAGGAAATTAACAAAGCTGAAATCAAAAGCTTTTTTAAATATTTTTTAAAAATATCACTGAATAAAATATAAATATGGATACATATACATAGACAGATACAGAGTATGAATTTTTCATTCCATTTTGTCCCATTTTGAAAAATATCTCTTTAAAGTTACCTTGGCAAGAAAGTAAAAATCATGTTGATGGGTTAATCTGCTGTATCTGCAGCATACACAATCTCCAAACAGCCATACAGGCACTTAAGAGTTTTTATTTTGAACAAAATTATTCCCAAAGTACTGGGAACATTACTGTAACAAAATACAGGAGTAGCAAAAACCAGGATGTTGTGCTATGTAAGTACTAATGGGATGTCACATCAGCAGCAAAAGTATCTGAGACACATAAAAAGAAATCTGGTAGAAAAGATGAACTTTTAAATAGTGTTCCGTGTATACTAATTTCTCTCTTCATTTGCCTTAAAATTCATAGTACTTTTAAATTAAAGATAAAAAGGAAAATAGAAAACACTTTATTGTTCTCTTAAAGTTGCTGTTTTAAAACTGGTGAATTCTGATGGATTGGAAGTTACTGCATAGTTGTTAAAAAAACCTGGATAGATCCCTAAGCAGGACATTTTCAGGAGGAATGATTTGGCCTTGAGAATTTCACCTGACATATTGTAACCATCAAGAAAATTTTTAGCTTGGGCATTGACTCTAGGCTACATTGTAGATTACATATCAGAATAAGAGGGCAGATTAATTAGATGTTTCAAAACATTTCCAGATTTTCTCTAGATGGTAAAATTTAAAATTATTTTTCATATTAGATTTATAGCTATTATATTGGTCAAAAATTTATTTCTCATTAAAAAATATAAATTATAGTCTGTACATAAATTAGTGTATAATTTTTTTCCAATTTATTTCCAAGCCTCATCATTAGCAATTATGTTACATTGTAGTACCTATTCTCCTATATCTTACCTTTGTCCATTTGAGCTTTAGTGACATCTTTGTGAAGCAATTCCTGAATAAAACTGTGGTAAATAAGAACATTTTCTAAGCTATGCATTAAAGTAAGGAAAGAAATTAGGAGGTCTTATTTTGTTTTCCATCCCCAAAACCTAATTATTAGTACCTAATGATCATCTTTCTACTTGACAACTGCATTCACCTTTTCTCTGGTTTCTATGGGTTATCACCTCACCTCCCTATTCAAATGAATCCCTCTAAGAATATCTTATCTACCTATTACTTTGAGTCACAAGAAATCCTCTAAGTCACAAGAAGATCCTCTAAGATTTATCAGAGACTACACTATCAGAACTCTACAGAAATATTGTGAAGTATTACTCAACATATTTGTACAAATGTACAAATGAATATAATATTTCTTTTAAAAAAATCTAAAATGAGCAAAGAAAAAAGAATGGAATAAAGTCCATCATTTACATTATTTTGAATTTTGTTTAGATTTTTTAAATTTACTTATTTATTTCCCCTTAAGAAAGAGACTTCTCAAGGAAGGTCTTCTTCAGGATAAATTAGACTGATATTAAGAAAAAGCAATTGTAAAGTTTCTGTTAAAAATATATACTTACAACTAAGGTTGTTAAGAATCCTTTTCAATGAACCCTTTAACATAAACTGAAACCTGTATTGTTTTTGTGTTTAAAAGCATTTTAGCTTAATTTTTCTATTGCAGCATGAATTTTGAAATAGTTGAAATTCCTGCTTCTAGTCTTAGATTAGCATTGATAAATTCTTAATCTAAAGTAAACTTCAATCTGAAATTCAAGCTAAAACTAATTTTTTTTAAAGATATAAAAGAGCAGCTACTAAGTCTTTTGTATCTCCAACTTTTCCAAGCATTGATAAATGAGAATCAGTTTTCTCTAAAATTTAAAGGATACCATGTTCAGCAAGGTAATTAGTGAATCTTCAGAACACTAACCAGAACATTATATTCTTACATTGATACATTTGTTGTGGGATTCATCTTGCATGAATATATGTCTGTAAGCCAAACGAAGATATTGTCATGATCTGTGGAGTTAAATAGTAAATTCCAATAAAATACTTATTTCAATATGGAATAGCAATCTAAGACAAATCAATAGAACCAGGCCATAAGTGCCTTTGTTCAGGCAAAGATATCCCTCCCTCGTGTCTGAGTCTGGCTCATTCTGGTTACTGGTCCATCTAACTATTTCTATATAAATGGTTATAACTGGTTTTGTTCAATGAGTACATTGTGTTTTTTCTCAAAGTTTCATATTCCTCCTGATAATTTGTCTACATTATGACCAGTGGTATTACTTACTATTTAGAATAGGATAGTTGACGTTATTTGAGATTTCTCTTGGATTACTAAAGTAAATCAACATTTTTCATGTTCAGTGTTTGTATTATAACACATAGAGGTATGCATTTTCTTTGCTTATTTTTTTAAAATCCATATATGTTTTTAGAGCAAAGTCAGCGTAAAGCTACCATAAAGCTAAAAGAATGTTTGTTCATACTTTCACAATACTTTTGGGTATAAAAAACCCCAAATATTAGATGTGCAAATTTATATAGTGGGAAAAAATGCTAAAGTTTTATCAGCCTTGGAATTACAATCCTGATTGCATTTTTGTGGTTTTTCTCTACCCAGAAATAAAACATTTCCTTTGTTTCCATTCTTACAGGAAATAAGCAAAGACTGCTAGAAGGCAGTTTTTGTTATGTATTCCACATAAGTGGAAAAACTTATTCCACTCCTAGAGTAAGTTTAATTTAGTAAGTCGCGCCTTATTTCTTTTTTATTCTGTGTGTTCCTTGAACTGGTATTCCTCATGTAAAGAGCAATAAAACATAGTAAATGCCAGTCAACAATGTCTGATTATTAAAGAAATGTATGTTAACCTGCCAATATTTTCAGTGTATTACTAACAATGTAGTCATAATTGTCACTCTGTAGTTCCTGCAATATATTGCAAAAAGACTACATCTCTGCTTGAAACACTTGAGTTCATTATGTATGATTAATAGAGTGATTACAGCTCATACTTGAAGGCTGACATTTGAAATCTCATTGCTGTGTCATCTTTAAGGACGGAAATTTTTCTCACAATTTCTCAATATATTTGCTATTCTGTCTCTGAGTCATCTAACTATTCTGATTCCTCTCTGCCTTCCAGAGGTCCTCTGCAGTATTGCTTTTGATTTAGCTCCTTCAGAGCATTCTGCACACTCCTAATTATAAAGCAGAAATATGTAAGTTAACTGACTCCTTTTGGAACAGGAAATCTCAGCTCAATAAAACCCACTTCTGAAAAGCTGCATATGCTGTTTTTTCTCATGCAGGTCATGAGAAGATCTTGTGTTTCATTATGATGACTTACTGACATCCGCTGAAACCTTTGAAAAAGCTTCCAATAAAACAATGAAATTAATAATTAGAATCCATAGCCTGAATTTTGTTCTTTCTGTGTCTATTCTATTCAAGATAAGATATAAAACACAAAAATGCTTGGTATAAACAAGGATGTCTATTTCTTGAAATACAATTACATTTTTTATTTATTTAAACTTGTAAGATCATTCAGATATTCCTATTTTTTTGATTCATCAAAGCATTAGTGGAAAAAACTAATAATTTCTAAAAGTCTGCATTCCCAAGATAACACAAATCTAATTTGCATTTGTAGAGTGTGTCCAATATCTGCCATTTCCTTCTCTCTTTACTCCATTTTCCCTCAAGCCTTTTTCAAATATAATTATCTGTACAAAGGATAAATGACCTCAGTGAGTAAAATCCTGTGATAGAAGTTCACTTCTGTATAAATGTTAAAGAATATTTCAGAGAGGGGAATAGGAGGTAAATAATAAATTTCAAACCTCTGAAAAGCCTTTGTCAGCCACGAGGGGCTTACCCATTGTGGTGCTCTGGCCCTTCTGAGCTTGGCCATGAGCAGTGTTCATTTGCATTAGCAGCTCCTGCTTGGGCATGATGCACACCTCATGCCGTCCTCCTCTGCTTCACTAGAGGGACATCAACCCACAAGAATGAAAGACTTCAGTAACCCAAAAGAGATTTCAGCCCTGCCTTCATATCTCTGTTTAACAAAGGTAAAATAGAAGCACTTCACAACTCCTTCTGTCAGAAATGCCAAGAGAACAAGGCGTACCAATAGCTGTGGCTTGGAACTTAGTGGTTTTCATGCTTTGTTAGTGCAGGATGGTATCTGGAAAATGGAAGTAAATATAAAATTTGTCCAAAACCCCCCAGACTTTCTTTGTGTAGGGCAGACAGTGAAATAGTAAATAGTAAAAAAACCAACCCCATGCATCCTATCAGATAGACAAGATTAAAGGGCTCCAGGATTTGTTGTGAGATGATTGTTACCTGACTATAACCAGTTAAAAGTTAACATCTGTGTTTTGCCATTTTAGGATCAGTGAGAAAGGACAAACACTCATAAGGACAGTCATCCACTCATTTCATACATATGTCTTTTGATAGAGTAAACTCTACTGAAAAGTGATTCACTTCTCTTCCATGACTACAGAAGGATTTTACATGACTGATTTAGTGCGATTGTTTTACCATGACTGTACTTAAATATTGATGAACAATACAGAAGCAAAGCCACCGTGATTTCATCTATATTCAGCCTTGGCTCACATTATCATGCAGCTTTGTACTTAAGGCTTACAAGGACATAATTTTTAGCATCTTTATTCTATATATGGAATATATTTTCTTTCACAATTTATTGGGAAGTTGTCAGTATTTCTTTTATTGGACATATAAATAGTGCAGTTTCTAATTCAAATTACTTTTGAGCCTTTTTTTAAAGAATAGAACCCAGATTATCACTGAATTGGGATCAAAAAAATGTTTTCCTTTGAAGAAAATATTTGCTTAGCATGATTACTGGAATGAATTTGTGTGGATCCTGTCTACATCTCTAGATTTGAAAAACCTTCTGGGACAGTGGTGCATGAAATGTTTATTCAGAAACTTGAATTCATTTAACATACCTACAAATATCAGCCCATAACCATGATATCTTGCAGAAATTATGTGCTGCTCTTTCTAGACACTGAAATCTCCAATTTCACCAGCAGGAGCTGGCCCAGGGCCTGCCATGACTTCCTTCTGCAATATCAATTTTCTCCAGTATAAACAGACCAGTGTGCCCAGCCCATGTCAAGACAATGCTGAGTTCTTCAACACAATTGCTATATCAGTTCATACAAGCTCTTTTCAAGTGTTCAGTTTAACCTTATGTTAGGTGCATATTTATGCCTTTGATTTTCAACTTGCAGAACAGTGAGGGACCCTTGTCATCTAGACCAGCCTCTTGGACAGTAATGACAAGGAGCATTCCAGAGCATATTTCTGTTTTATACTCAAACTTACCAGAGCAAAAAAATAAACATTCAGTTAAGATAAATGATGAAGGATCAACCTTAATATTGGATAAGACTAATCAATATTTAATTGTAGAAGAAGATCAGGAAACAATAGAGACATTCAGAAAGATTGCTCATGTTAAAGAATAAGATAATATTTTTTTCCAGTAGTGTTCTGGTGAGGGACAGGGGAAGATTTCACTCATCCAGGATATTGTAGTAACCAAAGTCCCTTATGATAAAGGGGCTGAATATATAAACAAATATATAAACAAATACATAAACAAATTTTATTCATATTGAAGTACAAAAAAAGTATGATATAAATTTTCCTCATTTCTTATTAGGTCTAAATGATTTTGAGCACTTGTAAGGTACTAAAAAAGGATTAACAAGATGCAGTTCTAGCATACCACTGAATTTTTATGAAAACATTTTATTCTTTCATATGCAACTCATTCAGCCTTAAGATTCCGTAACAACCTTAGCTTTCATTAAAAAGCTCAAATTTTAAGGTAGTATCTGAGCACAATAATTTAAGAACAGTCTGAATACTGAAAAGCCAACAAAAGAATAAAAATTCCCACAAATGAAAAAAAAAATGGCCAGGACTTACAATTTATAGGTTGACCTAAGTAATAACTTTGGAAATTGACAATACTGACAAAATCTTTTACTTGCCTTCTTTTTCCAGAGCTTTGGGAAGAAATAGCTAGATTCATTTGCAAGTTGGGACCCACTGCTTTAGACCTTATTTCACTTTCCTCTGTCTTTCTTACATAACAGTGCTCACATAATTTTTTTACGTAAATCATCTCCTTTCTGTCCTTTTCTGGATGCTTTTCTTTCAATCAGGTACTTCAAAATAATTATATTCTTAATTCAAGATTAATTTCTCTACCTTCATTTAAACTAAGCTGTTTCTATATGAGAAAGTGAGAAAAAAAGAGGATTTTTTTTCTTACTTCTACAAATTTGCCTGTAACATTTAAGGAAACAGAAGGTCCTGTTCCTATTACATTAGATGAATTTTATTTTTAATTTTTTTTTGCTTAACATTTTTAGAATGTCTATCAAACTGTGAAAAGCTGTCAGTACTATCAACCCTTCAAGCTGGTCTTAAAAAGCTATAAATTTTATGGAGCTTTACAGAGTGTAACTGGAGTAATTTAAATACTGGCAGTTCAAAGTTCTTAAAATGTGCTTTAAAATGGGAGGATTATTAATTATAATCAAATCTTATTTGCAGGCATAATCTTCACATAGTGTATTTTATTAGTTTAGCATGTTAAGCCAGATTATAAAACCAAAGCAACATGCTTGGGGAAGATTACACTCCCAGAATCTGAGCACTTCAGAATCTCAAAATTGCAGTTCTCCTGTCACCCAAATGTGTATCTTCTGTCATTGAATTTAGGATGGATATATCATACCAAGGCACAGGTAATATTTAAATTGATGCTATATAAAACCGATGATCTGGCAGCACACATCATCCAATTTGTCTCCTAGCTTTAGTGTCAGCAAATAGACAGCCTAAATGAAACTAGAATTTCTATTAATCCAGAATGAGAGCGACACCTTTGGATTACTTTGCATGATGCAGCACAATAACATAACCTAATTATTCTGCTTTGCTTACATTCAGTATACCAAGTTCTCTTTCCTTATGATAACTCATGGAAAAGTCCGTAAGAGAGAAGAAGAAGAGGGAGGGGGCACCACACAGCTGAGGACTGCTGAGCAGGGACAGGATCCAGTTGTTAAAGACAAGACTATTCCTGGTGAGGGAAGTGCTTGGGGGACAGCATGATGGGGGAGCCTCTCACATTTCCTCTGCGAATTCTGCATGACAAGGTCCATGTCAAGGCAAATGCAGGCAGGATGGATGCAAAGTTCATCATATTCTACTCCACAGAGTTGCTGCTTGTATGGTTAGCTCTCAGCTTTTGATTAATGTTTGCAGGAAAATACTGAAAAACATGCTGAAAGTGAGTCAGTATTGGAATTAAATACCAATATAGCTGGATGGAACGTGCCTGGGCTCATCTGGGCCTTGCTGCCTGACCAGAGGTGGCAGCTGTGCTGGTTTCACCTCAGAGACACCTTTGGCTGGCTGGATGCTGCAGCTGGCGCTGGGGACAAGTCCAGGCACACAGGAGCTCAGGTTTACCTCTGGCAGAGAGGCTTCAAGGCGAGGTGAAGGAAAAGGAGTCGGGTTCTGCTGGAGGTTTGGATCCAGAGCTTTATTCCTGGCCCACAGGCCTCCGAATCCAGCAAGAGCTCCAACAGAACCACCAATCCGAGTGGTTGCCGTGACTTTTAACCCCGGGCAGAGGGGGAGGGAAGGGGTAGGGATCCCACCAACCAGGTGAGGGGGGAAGTCTCAGGGGACAAATGACACCTGGATGGCCCAATGTCCCCAGGCTGAGGCATCTTTTGAACTTCACCAATCACAGGATGACCTTGCTGGAATGCCAAGACTGATGGACAGCAGTCAGCAGGGGGCAAGGGGAGGGGAAGGGAGAGGTGATTGGTGCACCTGGGGGAGAACCGGGATGGACAGGCTATTACATCACACTGCAACAAGTCAGCACTATGTAATTACAGCAAAGACCAAGGCTCACTGGCTATACTAGAAAAAGAAAAGGAAATAAAACATTTTAATTAATTCAGTAAAAAACCAAAACAACTAAACCCCAAACTTATCTTTGAAACCCTGTGCTAAAGCTCTAATGACATTATTCGCAATGGAAAAACAAGAGTATGGAGTGCTTTGAAATATAGTAAAGAGATATAGAAAAGTGTCAGAGGCTTTGCAGGATAACATTTACAGAATACTTTAACATGAAGAGGTGTTTCTTGCCCTTAGAGACTGCTCTTATTATGTAAACTTGTATGAGGAATATGAAAAATACTTGAGGAAAAGTTAAAGTATTTCCTGCTGATGTTCCAGATAATGGGGTAATGTTATCTTTTTTCTTCTGAAGGACCTCTTTGGAACAAGTCCCTTTCTCTTCTTTGTTTCTGATGGTTTTTGGAAGAATGCCTGTGCAGCAAAGCTATAAAAATAACAGGAAGTCATGGAATGATACAATCCTGTTTAAACATATCAGCATCATTTAGTCAGCAAAGCCTAACGTTGTTTATGGACTTATTGTTTAGCAGTATCTGCTTTTAAAGGAAAAAAAAATCACTAAACACTTGTGTAATCATTTCTCTCGGATGTGGAAGTTGCTCCTGAAAAAGGTTATCTAAAATACAGGAGCAATTATATTCTTCATCTGATAAGACAAGACTGCTAAAGGGCTAGTAGGAGCTTTTGGTATTTCCACAGGTACTCAATAGGGTTGGGCATTTCACTCTTTCTTCCTCAGCAGTGAAGGTTTAAAAAATGGATGCTGATGAAATTCCCTTAAACTAACGCTGTGACTAAAGAAAGTAGAAGCCTTGCAGAGCAAAATCAAGCCCCCTGCTCATCTATCTTGTCTCATTTTTTTCTGTGGTAAATAATATTTCTATGTTTCTTTTCAAGATAATTCTATAATATCTAATGGTGGGCTTAAAAATAATACATAAAACATATAAATGTTTTAAAAACCACTAGCATTTCAACACCACTGTGTCACCTTTTGGGAATTTTGAAAACAATTTATCTTGGGTAGGGAGGAGTAAAGTAAAACTAAGTGTCTAATAAAGGAACAGTAAATCAAATAGAGTTCCTGTCAGACATGTACAGAGAGAAATGTATTTATCACATAGCAAAAAATGGCACTAAACAATTACATAGTTTGTATTAAGAGTAAGAAATAAGACACCAAGTTAAGTGGTGTGGTTGACACGACTGAGGGATGGGAAGCCATCCAGTGGGACCTGGACAAGTGGCCCACAGCAATCTCATGAGGTTCAGTAAGACCAAGTGTAAGGTTCTGTACCTGGGCCAGAGTGAACCCTGATACCAATGCAATTTGGGGAATGAGCACATAGAGAGCAACTCTGCCAAGGAGGACTTGGGGGTGGGGGCGGATTAAACGCAAACACAAGACAGGACTCAGCCATAGGCTTGAAGCCCAGAGAGCCAATTGCATTTGGGTTGCATCAAAAGCAGGGTGGGCAGCAGGTGGAGAGAGGTGATTCTGTCCCTCACCTCGGCCCTGGTGAGACCCCACCTGCAGTGCTGCATCCTCCTCTGGATCCTCAGCACAGGTAAGGCATGGACCTATGGAAGCGGGTCTAGACAAGGGCTATGAAGATGATCTGAGGGCTGGAGCATCTCTCCTATGAGTACAGGCTGAAAGGATTTGGAGAAAAGGAGGCTCCCAGAAGACTTTCTATCAGCCTTCCAGTACCTAAAGGGAGCTGCAAGAAAGATGGGGACAGATTTTTTAGCATGGCTTGTTCTGATATGACAAAGGCTATAAAAGACTGTAGATTCAGACTAGATATAAGACTCTTTTTTTATGATGAGGGTGGTGAAACAGTGGAACAGGTTACCCAGAGGATTGGTAGGTGCTCTGAGAGCCACAGGCTGGTTGAGCCTGTATTAATGCAGTTTCTCAGATTGAGAGTGTTTAAGTGGTGGATTAATACTGGCTGGATGCCAGCTACCCACCAAAGCTACTCTATTACTCCCCTCTGCAATTGGACAGGGGAGAGAAAATAAAACTAAAGGCTCATGAGTTGAGGCAAGGACAGGGAAGAGATCATTCATCAGTTGTCATGGGAAAAACAAACTGAACTTGGAGAAATTAATTACATTTATTACCAAGCAAAATCAAAGAAGGATAATAAGTACAACTATATTAAAACTACCTTTCCCTCACCCCTTCCTCCTTCTCAGACTGTACCTCCTCCACTCCAGCAGCACAGACAGGGAATGGGGATTGTGGTCAGATTGTTTCTTCCACTGCTTCGTCCTCAGGAGAGGGGCCCCTCCTCCTACTCCAGCCTGAGGTCCCTCCCATGGGAGATAGTCCATGAACTTCTCCAACATGGGACCTTCCCATGGGTTACAGTTCTCAAGCTTTCAGTGTGGGTCCGTTTCACAAGGTGAAATCCTTCAGGAAAAGGCTGCTGCAGCATGAGCCCCAAGTAAACCTTCTGCTGTGTGAATTCATCTCTCCACAGGCCTGTAGATCCTTGCCAGGAGCCTGATCCAACACAAGCTTCCCATGGGGTCAGACTACTCCAGGAATTCACCTGCTCTGGCATGGGCTCCTCCATGGGCTGCAGGTGGATCTCTGCATCCCTGTGATCCTGCATGGGCTGCAGGTGGATTTCTGCATCTCTGTGATCCTCCATGGGCTGCAGGTGGATCTCTGCATCTCTGTGATCCTCCATGGGCTGCAGGGGCACAGCTGCCTCCCCATGAGCTGCACCAGGGGCTGCAGGGGAATCTCTGCTACAGCCCCTTGAGCACCTCCTGCCCCTCCTTCCTCACTGACCTTGGTGGCTGCAGAGATATTTCTCTCACATAGTCTCACTCCTCTCTTCTCTGGGCACAAATGCTTCTGGACAATAATGGGGTGTTTTTTTGTTCTTGAATACATTATCCCAGAGGCTTTACCACCCTCTCTGCTTGGCTCAGCCTTGGCCAGCAGTGGATCCATCTCGGAGCTGGCTGCCATTGGCCACGTCAGACACAGAAGCTTCTCATAGCAATTGCACCTATAGCCCCCACATTGCTAGAACCTTGCCATGGAAACCAAAGATAGACTTTTAAATTCCTTGTACTTGGAACAAGAAATATTCTAAGGAAAAAAAAAATCTGTTTTTAGAGAAGATGTAAGTTCTGAAGAAAAATATTACACCCCACAACAGAGGCTTCCTAAACATATTAGGAAAATTTTGTTAGGTAATTAAAAAGAAATCAATGAATATTGTGTTTGAAATTAAGCATTTCCTTGTTATGCTAGTAGTTAACATATTGCAGAGACAAGGATGAAGGAAGCAGAAAACTGCTTATTGGGAATATAGGAAATGATATGAGGGAAAAGAAGAATAAAAGAAAAGATTTATAGAAATAACTTTCTAGACTAGTCTCTAGATCTTGCTTGTATAACAAAGATCTTTGTCTAATGAGTGGGTTGGAAAAAATGTAGCAAAAGGGTGGCAGTATATATCTGAGGATTTCACAGTGCTACCAACAATCCATTTCTCTGTAGACAGCAAATTTACCTATACTTAGCTACATTAACATAGAATTCATTATTTATTATTCATTTATTTGTTCAGAAAATCAACCTGATAGAAACAAAATGGTACAATTCAAAATACAGTCAGAGAAATATTTTGAACTCAAGACTATCGAATCTGTATTTATGTTAAGGGAATACATTGGAGCAATATAAACAATATCGACATGGAGGCTGGAAATCCCATACAATGAAAGGAGTAATTTTAGTGGAAACCTGAGAATCCATACTGAAGATCCATCCTAAAATATAACTTTCCTGTTCCATTATATACTTATGGCCTTTTCTAACTGCTGTTTACCGCCTGTACATGAGGGATTCACAATACACAAACGACATGTTTTTTTTTTGTGTAAAAAAAGTAGTATATCCACTAATTGTATTAATTGCTTTTTGTAAACACCCTATGTGATTAAAAGCAATATTACACACCTCTTCCCAATCTGGCTGTCTTTCCTGTGGAATAAAGAGCACTCTGAAAGGCCAATGGGAAAGAATAACAGCTAGTAAAGACACAATTGATTACCCTTCTCTTCTCCCCTGGTTCTCTCATCCCCATTAATGCACACATATCCAAACCACCCATCCTTCTGTTTGGCTGAGCTCAAAGCACCTGTGGTGAGGAGGCCTCTGCTCTCAGTATTCTCTTACTTTTCAAAAACAACCATCTCATATATGGTGCTGGTTTAAGGGGCTAAAATAAAACTAAGGTCATCTTAATGTGCTTCTTACAAATGGCTTTTCTGAGACATTCTCAAAATACATTTCAAGAACTGTTACTCTCTAGACTTTCTTATTTGCGGTATAATGATAATATCTTTTCATGAAGAGAGGTGTAACAGTTTGTGATTTTCTGCTATTTTTCAGTTGTGGGTTACAGCAAAATACCTAGAATGTCCAGATCAATGTATTATAAATAAGTGCATTTTAGAGTCATTGTCCCAGCATCCCTTGAAATGCAGCAGCAGCAGGACATTCTATCCGGTAACTTAACTTGACTGACAGACAACTGGAAGAAACCAGGAATAAACCACATGTAGGTCTGAAATTAAAAACAAATAAACAGCTCATGGTTTCTGATACCAGCTAGATAAATAAATATTTTGTAGTTTTACCTTAAAGCACTGTGTACTTAGGTAATATAATCACAAAGATTTCCCCCCTCAGGCTTCTGAAAAATTCAAGAGAGCCAAGATATTGTTACTGTCACTTCTATCATCAAAAAGGCCATTTTTTTTTTTTTTTATATAAGAGGTCATTTCTTAAGTGAGCAACCATTTGGGAAGCTATTTTTCAACAATAAAACAAGAAAAAATAAAAAACTTAGAAACCAGTCAGGAAAACAAGTTAGGCTACTTTGCTAGTTATCCCCAAAATAGCTTTTCTATAAACAAAAGCAAAAGTGGAAAACAGCCCTTAAATATTGATAATGGGAGAAAGGTCAGCAAAGAATCTCATTTGGAAAAGTTATAATCAATAAATAAACAACCTTGTTATGAAGATATTTGTTTTTTCTTGGTATCAGATAGATTCTGAAAATAAAAAATATAGAACAGAATACAGAACAAATCAGTTCCTACCAAACTTTCACCAACAAACACCAATAATATCTCAGGGAAAAAAATGGAAAACTATTAGTCTGTTTGTTAATTGTTAAAGTTGGTTTAGCAGAATATTTTTAAAAGTTCTCTTTGTATAAGTTACTAATTTTATTCCTGTATTCAGTTAGGAGGGATTATGGCTTTCCAAAATGAAGTAAATTTTTTGTGGAACAAATTTTTAATGCCAACTCTCTTTTGAAACAGAACCTTTACAATAACACTCAAAAGAAGTAGTTTGCAGTCTGTTTGCAGACAGTTTGCAGGAAGTTTTTGCTGATCTTGCTAATTCCTAAAAACAAAAAATAACTTCAGAAGACAATTATAATTTCAGAAGACAATTAGCTTTATCCACAGACCAGGTATTTGGGTTTCTGTGGCTGAGGATCACCAGGAAGAACTGAAATGTCTTCAGCCATGTGTGATACCTGTATTTAATCAGGACGAAAATTGATCTAGGCAGCTGCAGCCAATACTCATGACAAATTTTAACACTAATTAACTTAGACAAATTACGCAGAATACAATATTTTCCAAAACACAGTTTTCATTTTGTTAAGACTAATTTCTGAGAAACCCCATTGTTTATTCCCAAGCTCTGTGTCCAAATACAACTGAGTTAAAATGTAGCTGGGAAAAGCATGGTGTCATTCCACACTTCCTGTGCAAAGTGGTTTCCCTGCTCAGTTCACATTTCCTAGGAATTAGAGCCCCTTGTAAATGTTTGGAGTCATGGGTATGCTAAAATACAACAGTGACTGAGTTATGCATCATCCTATTTGTGTCACATCTGTTACACTGAGGAAACCAGGAATCGTTGCCATAACATGGAATAGCTGCAAGGCTCTGGTTGTGTTCTCATGCTCTATCACACATTAAGAAGAGCAAATCCTGGTTGTTGTGTGGTTTCCATATTCTGATCTCATAGCAGAAATGTCCCTAAACTTTGTTTGGCTTTGCAGAAATATAAATTCTGATCAGGAGTCTGAAGAACAGAGGGCAGGGTGGATGGCACTGTTGAAATCCTTATAAGAGAATAAAAACATCATGCCTGGACACATCTTGTAGCACATAAAGACTGGTTTGAGCAGCTCCATTTAGTTTTCAAGGGGCTGATAAGCTAGAGCATCGTGAGTCACTTTGTCTGTGATCTGGAGTTCCCCTGTAATCAATCCAGAGGTTGCTTGGCTCAGTTGATACTGTCAGTGAAAAGCAATGATTCTGTTTTCTAAGCTTCATCCAAACTCATGGGAGCTTTCACGACAGCTATCATCCTTCTTGCTAGATCAGGTCAATCTCGTGTGACACCATCACCATTCCACTGTCAGAGAGAAAAATAAGGAGGAAAAAATGCTATAAATAAATTCAAGCTGCAGAAAACAGCTTGAATTGGAATATGAATTTCTAACAGAAAATTTTTGCTTTTTTATTATCAAAACCTGTTCTATAAAGATGGTTTTCCTTCCAATTACTTTGCAATTGCTTCTTTTCTTCCTACAGCAAATTCTGCAGGTTGAGAATTGTAAAATGCTACCAATAGCTCACAGTGCAGGTGGATTGACTATAAAACAGTCTACAGGTGGCTATATAGGAAAGTGAATACAGAACTCTGGAAGTGTTACTTAAGTCTATTGTGGTGCACATAGTAAAGAAGCCAATCCAGAGAAAAGTTCTTAATCCTGGGGGCTTTTTGTAAGCATTTCACTGCAAGTTCTCAGTGTTAGCAATTTGGTTAGACGCAGGACAAATAGCCTGAAAACTAAGCAAAATTTTCTCTGATGGGGAAAGTACATAGTTTTACCTTGCTGAGGTAAGAATTAACTCTTTATAGTGTTACATTAGTTTTCTGCCATGCTTTCTTAAATTATTCATTGTTTTAACATGACTATCAGTAACTTGATTTACTGGTCTGGCAAAAACAGATTTCAGGAAGTAACACCCACTGCTGAAAATAATTGGAGAGAACATTTATTTACATATAGTACTTGTCTGTATCTGATCAAATATTTTTAAAAATCAGACCATGCCTAAAAGATTAAATTTAGACTTCTTGATGTCCAGTGCCTAATGACTCTGTTGTAGTCTCACCATACACATCCATTTTCACAGAAAACTTACACAAGAAGTTCGTGACTTAACACGTTTTTACAAAGGTTTAAACTCAAATTTCTAGCAAAAAAACTTGTGTTTTGTGAACCATATTTTTCAATTATTGTCACTCCGGGTGACCTTTAGGAAAATATCAAAGAAACTTTAAAAATAAAATATGTTAGAAATTTGATGCAGATTAAGTATCTATTAGTGGTAAACTGCAGAGGCAGAGAATTAGCTGACCCTTCTTCTACTGGCAATGACTGGGCATTGTTCTCTGGTAGAAAGAAAATCTCACATAAAAGTTTGGATGAGAAAAAGACATATTTGCTGTTTTCTCGATAAATTGTATAAATATCAGCTGTTCAATGAGAAGAAAACATTGCTTCCTTCATGACCCAGACTTTAAACAAAATAAATTCTGATCAGCACTGTATTTTGTGAAGTGCATTAAGCAAGATTGGACAACAGGCATGGGACTGAACCCTAGAGTCCTAGCTGTGGACTACATATGGTTTCAGAGCCCAAATTTGACATGGCATGCTCAGACTGCTGAGTTATATGGCCCATCAAAATATGGCCAGGTCCAAGAACACACAGATATGTGGAAACTGGGTAGCTTGAAAGTTAACAGAAAGCAAAATAAGAGAGTTTTTTAACTCAAATATCTTAGAGTCACTTTGATACCTAAGATCTTGAATAGAACTTGCTATAATTTATCAGTTTTGGCCACATACCCAAGCATTTTGTTTTGCTGCTTCTGAGTAAAAATTAATAAAGCCAAATTTGACACATAAGAGGCAAAAAATCTGAGTGTGGAATGTTAATTGAAAAATTATTTCTTGAGAAGATCTTTGAGGTTATATCAGTTTTAGATTTTGCTCAAGAATCTGATTCAACAATTACTGTAGTTTAAAGCTTAATATAAATTACTATATACAGAATAGTTATTGAATTCAATACCACCATATTAAAAACAGATACATAACTTTAGTTTTAATTTCAGTTAAGGATATTTTTTTAACTAATGAAATAATTTTTTAGAAAATGCTATAGCTAATAGAAAACAAAATTTTCAAGAAATTAAATTAAGATGGCTACAACTATTGTTTTCCCTGAAAGGAGAACTGCTGCTCCTTTTCAGTTCTTTTGTGCTACATGGCTCTATGTTTATATGTCAACTTCATGTTCAAAAATAATTTTATGAATACATGCAGGGGTCAGAGGATCCTTTTCTGAACACTCAAAGCTTCCTTCAATAAGTATAGAATTATACACTGAACAGACAAATTCGTTTTCAGTGATTCATCTTTATTTTCCTCTACTAAATGCTTGACATCGAGGGATTGGCATTGTTTGATGTTAAATTAGGAAATAAGAAATAAGAAATAAATATATCTTTATTAATTTTATAAAGGGAAGAAACTGGCTTCCTAACTCTGAATTAAATTCAACCTGTACATGCTCAGTAGAAAATAATTATGTTATCCTTATTTTATTTAGTTTACTTTCCTCATAGAGATGGATAAAAGAAATTAATTTGGTGAATTAAATATTATATTGTTACAATGAACAAATAGCTATTATGGAATATTTAACTCAATTTACTAGAAACAGAATACATAGCACATATCTCTGGAAATTAATACAGCAACGTATTTTTTGGTGATTACATTCTTTACCTGAGAAACTGCATAAGTTGTGAATGAAAAATTTAATTTTCTTGATATAAAATATAAAATTTATAAACAATAAGCAGTTTTGGTCTGACTGTAATGCAAATGCATAATTCTCAAATAAATATTATTTAAAGAATTTACTCCTCAAAATGCCAGCCATGGAAGAATAAACAGCAATATAATTTTTATAATGACTCCATTATAATTACTTATTCCTGTAAAATTATTTAATTATAATTAATTCATTAATTATTTTAAAATGTAGCTAGATATTGATGCCATGTGATACAGAGAATTTATTTCATCTTAAAGGTATATATTCCTACACCTCTAATAATACTATTTTTCCTACTTGCTTATTGAGGCCTGTCAGAAGAAAACTCCAACTCTTTAATTTTCTAATTTTAAGGAATTGTTTCTACTTAACCAGTAAAACACAGCATAGATTAATAGAGTGAATTAATAAATAAGGGAACTGTGGCATGGTTGGGGTGTTTTGATAGCTCAAATGAAGCAAATCCCAGACAACTAAACAAGTGGATAAAAGTAAAAATAAATCACAATGACTAATACATACTTTAATCACTCAAACACTCTTTTACTAAAGGTGTCATATAGATTCTGTTCAGTAAAACTGTAGACATTTAATAGCTTCTCTGGATCTGCAGATTTAAAAACAACCTTAAACTAGTCAGCAACATTTTTTTCAAATACCATTTAGGAATAACACTTTTTATTTTCAAAATTGTTTGATCCTAAAATAAACTCAAAAATATTTTTTATTAGAATGTACTTTTTTTTCAATCTAATCTCTTTTCATTTATTTTCAAGTGAGAAATTTCAGATACTATTACAAACAGTGTCAGTAAAAAGGGTGCATATAGTTTAGCCAAAGTAATATTTTGGACATTAATAGTGAAATATTTTACTTTTGTGATGTTTAGGACTGAGATACAGGGAAAAAAATTAATCTAAGATGGATTTTTGTCCAATGCCTCCCACATTTCTGTACAGGACAGAATTCCTTTTAGACATTGCATGATTTGGAAATGTTATTTTGCTACATATAGATATTGCTTGAGACACAGTAATTCCACCTATGTAGCCTCCTGGTAGGACAGACATTTTTTAATGAGAATTATTTTCTCTTAGAATTGATAGTACTATTGCATGGTGTTATTTCTGTGTTGCATGCAAAGCCAAGGACAGCTCTCATAACAAAAATCCACACCTATAACTTCTTTGTAATAATACTCAAAACAAAGTAAGAATTTTATTCAGGGCATTCTGTTCTATTTTTCTCACAAGCTTAACCTAAAATAATTGGACTTTTGCACAGATCATGTTGGGTTGGATTTTCAGGGATGATGACATTCTCACACTCCAGTTGTTTAATCTCTCAGACACATTCGTAGAATGTGTTAAGCTTTATCACATAATGTTGATTACTGCTCAGGAGCACTCACTACAGAGCTTTATCCTAAGAAAGACTGATAAAAGTTGAGAAGAAGTCAGCACATGACAGTCTCATGAGCAGAAAGACATGTTGTTCAAGCTCTATGATGTCCATTAATGGCATCTTAAAAATAATTTGTTGGTAAAGCCAAAGGACAAAGTGCAGCACCAGTGAAATGGCTCAGCTATTATTTGATCCAAATAAATAAAGTTATGAGGTTGGATTAATCCTTTGCAAGAAAGTAAAGCCATATAGATAGCCTGCCTGTAAAACAAATTTACATATAATAAAGTCATGAGCGACTTGATCTAGCTTCAAATTTCAAAGCTGATCCTTCTTTGACCAGCATATTGAATTCAAGAGTCTCCAGAAATCCCTTTCAGCCTACCTTATTCTTTAATTTTATGAACTCAGAAAGTAAAATCATGCAAAGGGAGGGAAACATGGGTATGTATATGCTCATAACGATACTTTGACAATTCAAAGACAGGAACTAATAATGAAGTAGAAAAGATCAGAAGAACCAAAAGAATTATGTCTACTCTCCTCATGTCATGTGATCTTGCAGAAGATTAAACTACACTGTGCTGTGTTTTGCTGGCACAGACCTGCACAGCAGGGTGCAGTGAGAGCAAAATAAATGTACCCCTAAGATACCTATTCTGCTTCCTTTCTCTTTCTGTGCTGATTCTGAAGCTTCATAGCGCCAGGGTATCAGCTGTAAAGTCTGATGGTACAAGGAAAGCCATTCCAGACCCTGTGAACTCCATTTTTTTGCCTGTCAAGCAAAAATTTCTCCATGTTGAAAGCCATTTCTAACTGCTGTGATAAAGATTCACCACAGAAGCATTGTTGAAGGCTTCTATTCTGAAGTTTACATCTGGTTTAAGAAATATTTTAGCCTGCCAGAAAACATGAAGGTATGCAACTGGGACAGGTGACCTTACTGTAAAAAAGGTCACACTACAAAATTGTCACAAATTCAGTCACAAAAATTCCATATAGTTGCAAATGATAATTCAGGAACTACAGACTGCTCATCCAGGACACAAGTGAGCAAAGAACACAAGCACTCTAATGCTTCATTTCAAATATCAACATCCATTGTATTGACAGTCACTTCACCTTTACCTTGAGTCCCTCTTTGTGTCAGTGGGGTTACTGACACAGCGAAGAATTATCCAAGCCCTGTCTAGCCCTTTCCAGGGCACAAAATAAAAGCTTTTCTCTGTGATTAAGTAATGACCAAGTGCAATTCCTGCCTTTTGAACTACATTCATTTGTGCAATGAATACTACCCCAAAGAAAAAAAGGAGGACACGGTGACAGAAGGAAAGGTTCCCTTCTCAAAAGAGATGATTTTGATTGTTAACATCTTCCCTCCCCAGAGCTACTTTGCCTCTGGCAATTCCTGCGGTCTCAGTCTCACTATGTTTTCTTCCCCTATTCCCTCCCTATATTCATTATTGCTTATTCTTGAGATTCAGTAAAGTCCTAGAGGATCACAGAACATATTAATCAAAGTTAAAGTCTTATCAACTAACTTTCTCATCCTATTTTTCTAGTTCTGCTTTCAAAACATTCACTAGAACACATTTTCATGAGATGATCCCAAGATAACCAGGATTAGTCTATTTTATTTCACAATTCTTGACCCAGTTTTAAATTTCTATTTGTATGTATACAGTATTTTTCAAAGGTTGAAGACATTTGAACAGTAAAATTATTAATGACTAATCATGTTGCATTAATCATGCGTCAATTTGTTACTTAATTGAAGTGCTGAAAGAAACTGAGAGTACAAGAGTTTGAAGTGTCTTATTTATGAGTGCATCTTTTAGCAATTTATGTTTAGCCTGGTATATTTTGGGTGCCACCACTAATATGTCAATATATTAGCACTGTCAGGCTAACTGAAATAAGTTTTAGCTGAGGAAAATAATAGGAAGTCATTCATTGTAAAGGTTAAGTACAGTATGCAGATCATTGTCTCCCTATATAGCCAATGGTGTCACCATCAAGGGCGAAGACTGATAATAGAACTCCTTACTAAAGCATTCACTTTTCAAATACACAGAGCGATTTCAGACCACTCTTCATTCTGCCTCAAACATATCCAGAACATTGCCAGCAGGTCAAGGGAGGTGATTCTTCTGTGCTCAGCGCTGGTGAGACACATCTGGAGTGTTTTGTACAGTGCTGAGTCCTCCAGTGAGAAACAGACAGGGATGTATTGCAGTATGTTCACTATGGCAGGGGAGCATCTGGAGGATGTGAGGAAAGTCTGAGAGACCTGAGGCTGTTCAGCCTGGAGAAAAGAAGGTTCAGGGAATCAATGTTTGTAAAAGCCTGATGGGACCTAAAGGGAGAGGTATAAAGATGGAGCCAGATAGCAAGACTTTTCTCAGTGGTCCCCAATGACAAGAAGCAAGGAAATGAGCACAAGCCTAAACACACAAAATTCCAATTAACGATAACTGATATGTCCTTCCTTTCTTCCTTTTTACTGTGAAAGTTTTCAGACACTGGAATGAGGATCTCTAGAGCTGTGGAATTTCCATCTTTGAAGGTATTCAGAACTGGACAGAACATGTACCTGAAGAACCTACTATAGGTAACTGTTTTGAGCATGGGCTTGGACTAGGCTATGTCTAGAGGTTTCAGTCATTCTCTGATTCTGTGTCTCTAGAAATTATACCCTTTGCCAGTGGAAACAGTCAGTGGCAAGATCAGATCCTGAAAAGAGTAATTTGTGACATTGTAAATACAGAAATGAACATGATTTAGCTGTAATGGATGCAAACAAAACATTCTCTCACCTGGATTAGCTCACAGGTGCAAAAGTAGCTGTAAATCCTCTCCAAAATCTTCTTCCTGCTATAGCATTAAAAGTACAACTTTGCCATAGTTGTTAGATAGAAAAGGAAAATCAAGAACTGAGTAAACCGGAAAGGATTTTCTTGCTAGTATGCCATGGAAGTGGGTATATAGCTCAAACTCTTGTAAATCTGCTTCTGTCAACTGGAGGTCACTTCTTGGTATTTTATATCTAATATTTGCCTTGATATTTTACATAGACTTAGCTAGTATTTTCCCTGTTGTATCAGCATACCATAAGAAAAAATTCTCTGGTAGAAATGGTAGAAGCTTTTCTATCTGGCAATTATATGAAGAGTTTGGACTCAATTGCAGGAATTCTGTATTGACAGAATTAAATATATTAGGAGTTTGCTGCAGAGAGAGATGTATCTAGGTTAGGAGCCATTTCAGGCTCCTCAAAGAGCTTGCCAAGGGAATGTGAACTGCAGGCTTGAATCATGGGGGAGCTCTTAGGCGCCTTGAGGACTGACCTGGTTACTGTGCATGAGCACCACCTTGAAAGAAGCAGAGTGCTACATGAGGTGCCTTTGCCAGAAGCTTCTGCTCCCTGAATATTACAAGAGAAACAAAATTCTGCTTCCACTGAATCACAGATCAGGAAGCAACTACAGAATTTTTCAGATGGGACCACACACAGAAAACCCCATAACTAAATGTTTAGGGCTCTTTTAATTTGAAACCTCTCCTGGCGCCCAAGGCTTAACTTTCCTGTTTCTTTCTTGGGAAACAGAACTGTGAAAATATTTTTCAGGACTTGGATACTAATTCTGCCAGCTGTGAAAATGTAGAGTAGGAAAATTATGTTCTATATGTCCAAAGGCCTGATTTCAAATAACCCTGCATACTTTAAGGACAGTTTTCAGAGAATATGATTCCTGGATTCACTTATACTTACCTAAAAGAATCTGATGAGACACAGGAAACTTTAATAAATGAGTATTGAAAGTTTTTTAGGCTTTCATAATATTTTACTCTTTATCTCCAGCCAAGGTAAGCTGTCATTATAAAATAGGGAGTATCGGGAACATTTCTGAATAATAGGGATTTTTCATGTCTGCATTGTAGCAAAAAATACAAAATGTACATATGTGATTAATTGACATCACACATTGATACAAAATTTAGGATGTAAATAGTAGTTAAAATGTAGTTTAAATTGATTCCTATATTTAAATGTGAAATATTTATGAATGTAGGCATAATCCTTCTCTGTTAGTTTGTGACATTTGTATTTGTTTTCTTCCTTTCTTTTTTCTGACTCTGAGATACATTTTTCTACAATAAAACTCTTAATTTGCTTCCTAATATTAAATCACATTTAGATTTGTTTATGCTTTTT
Source organism: Calcarius lapponicus (assembly GCA_039654755.1). Classification (NCBI taxonomy): domain Eukaryota; kingdom Metazoa; phylum Chordata; class Aves; order Passeriformes; family Fringillidae; genus Calcarius; species Calcarius lapponicus. Next base: position 140,820,108 of record CM077464.1, read on the forward strand.
AAACTTAATTTCTATATGGAAGACAGATTAATTTCTGTTGGTCAGATAGAAACAGCTGAATACATTTTTTTTAGCTTTACAACTGGCTTTAGATGTAGCCATTTAGGATAATGTATAGTGGTAAAAAAAATGTCATTAATATATATATTTTTGGTCTGTCTGGTTTCAAATTGTCTCTGGTTTCATAAGATTTTAATATCATCCTTTATTTTGTGCCTCATTTATATGTGAGACTAAAAATTTACCACGTTTTGTAAATATAGTATCTGTTGTCAATATAAACAGCAAAAATATTTAATTAAAAGTAAGATTCAACTATTACAATTATCATTGAGAATTCATAGAGCTAAAATATAACAAAGGGAAATAGTTTTAATCTTTTGTCAAATTGCATGGAAAGGAAATTCTGGAGGACCTCATCTCTTCCATATCACTTATTGATAAGAGATAGGTGTGCCAGTTGCCTCTTGTTAAAGTCAGAGATTTAAAATGCTTCTCCTTCCCTTCAATTCACTGAAGTATCCAGTGAGAAATAATAATTATAAGAGTTTATAACTTGGTACTTCAAATCTTTTGTAGTGTTACTGCAAATGTTCTATCCCCTGATTTTCATTTCCATTGAAATAATTAGTTTGTCTCTCATAATAGAAATGGATAATTTCACTACTTGTGCTATAATGTGCACATCTGGATTCAGACAGGTTCATAGGTGATGCAACTTTGCATTTCAACATCTACAGAGTTTTCTTTGATATCTCTTTGTTTCAAAATATTACTCTTCTTCTTTCTCCTTTGATTCAACATTTAAATGTAGCAGCCTCTAACTTAAGGGTTTTTACCCATTTCAGGATTTATGATACATGTGGAGAATTTTTAAGGTGCATTTTTCACTGGAATGGTTCCCCAATTAATATTTCATTGAAACATTAGCCATCCTGCTGCTGTAGAATTAATGCAATTGTACATATATGGATATATGGTAACTCCAAGGAGAAATTATTTCTCTCATGCCATTCTGGTTTTTTATTTTGTCTAAGACAAATAAGCAATTTATTTACAAAAACAAGCACACACAGAGTAACAGCACGCAGAAAAAAAAATTGGGAAGGGATAGCTCATAAAAACATGCACATATAAACGACATATAAAGTATAGATTTTTGTCCCTAAAGCAGTGGAATTGCCACAAAATTAGCATTCAGTGATATGAAGGGGAAAGAAATATCAAGAGTCTGACAGAGATAGTCCATCAGGTTATTGATGTTTTAAATCAGGGCATCTGTACTCTTTATGCCTTCCTCACAGTTGGCATCTGTTAGCTTCCAGTTCCACAATCTTCAGGCCATCCTGAGGGCCAATTTTTTCAAAATGCTCTGAGATTTTTCTGCAATTCACACACTTGCCCTTTCTAGCACAAACAGAAAACCTTGAAAAAATGTATAAATTTATATCCTATACTTTCTACAGAAGGCTGAAATATTTATTTTTCAAGTCTATTATTTCACAAAAATTTTCAATGCAATTTTGCCATCAGTGAATGTTTCCTGAAAAACCTTTTTTTTTGACAATAAAGAGTATGTTTGCTAGTATGATTTTATGATTCTTTTACAAAAAATGTTTTTTTCCCTTCTTGTATGCCCCAGGAAGTAATAACTTACAGTCAGCATCAGCAGTTCCACTTTATAGTTTTTAATTATCAGTTTTTATTTATTCAAAGCAAATTAAAAATTAAATTTTCACTTAGCCATCATTTCTTGTACCCAGAATAATGATCTCAAGCGTCCCACTCTACTCCTGATCTCCAGTTTTCCTGCCTCTAGGAGATTTTGAAGACTGCATTCTTGTAATATTTACATATCCAAATGGTCACGGTCAAGGTTCTCAGTCTTTGTTTCGGCCCTGTGCAGGCTCAGTTTTGTACCATGTCATGTTTGGTTCATAGTTGTGCTAGATATATAATATCTAAGTACACCTACAGAGAATTTCTCAATTTCGTTGCTCTCCAAAATTGAAGGACACACAGCTTTTCTCCAGTTCTACATGTTAAACACTGATGTTTTTCCTTAACTTCCTTCTTTAAAAATTTTTCTAGTACCCAAATTTGAGCTGTTCCTCTTTCTGTACAATTTTTTTGACATCTCGTTTTGTCCTTTTTTTTCTTTGTTATTAAGAAACTGATCAGAAACACCAGAACCTTTCTTCACAACCCAGTCATTTCTACTAAAATATAAATATCAAATATAAGACAGCAAAAAGTACATGCTATTCTGCAGCAAGTTGTAAGAGTTTATTCAGGTGCCCAGCAACACAATAAAAATCAGTCAGAGGCTAAAATAGCCTTGCAGCTAAATGAAAGATTGACTTACCAGTATTTCTGAGGAATCATAAGCATGAATGAGCTGAGTATATATTTAAACTAGAGCAAGCCAGAAAGCCATAAAAGTTGAAAGTGATTGGGTAAGAAGGACATTCTAAATAAAAATTAAATCTATTAGTTACTAGTTCTTACTCCTCTAGCCAGCTAGGATATTAAGTGCTTTTCCTGTTTTTTAAGAGCGTACAACTTTGGAAAAAAAGTCTTGAAATAAAAATATAAATATTGTGTTATCTATGTTTATAAATAGAAACTAAGATAAAATATACTGAGAGTAAATTGAGAAATTGAGTCAAAGTTCCTAAAATTAAAGATAATATTTTTGATGTCTTATTTCTGAGCTGAAATGTTGGCTGAGAAGGATGTGGGATCTCCATCGATAGAAAATTTTAAGAACAGCTCTTGACAAGCTACCCCTCTCTTAAAATAGGGGATTGGACTAGAAGTTTCTTCCAGCCTTAACTTTCCTGTGACAAAAATAATACTTCACCAGGCAGCTCTCAGGAAATCTATGTTAGCAGCTACTACAATGGAAAGGAATTAATTTCACATTTCAGTTTCTGTGGAAGTGCTTAGGTACAGAATGTAAAGAAATGCGAGAAAGTCAGGAATTCAGGCAGATTGGTAAAAAGATAATACGCGAATCATATTTACATCAGGGAAAATTAACATTTCACTAAATATTTTCACTCCATTGCTTTTTTTTTTTAATATCAGATATGTCAAAAATGCTATCATCTGCAATTGCACTGAACTAGTGTGGCCACAATTAAAATTACATGATACTAAAAATGTGGCTAATTATCTGAAGTTTTTAAATGTTGATATTTTGATGACTGCTGTCTAAAATTTTAGGCTTTTCTTGCCACTCCTTTTTTCTCCATAATGATTTTGGTTGTTGTTCTCCAAACTCATTCCAGCCTGTCCATCTTTGTGATAAATCACTTCCAGAATGTAACACAATGTTCCAGCTAGAGCCGCACTACTGCCACATCATTAGTAACTAATGTGGTAAACATTGATATTGATAGATGGGATACTACAAAATAAATTAATTTTTAACTGAATCAACATTGAAATTTTGGTTTCTGGTATTCACTCCATATTTTGTAAATTGCAGTCTGAAAGAAGATTAAAATATGGGCTTTTTTAAAAAGATATGAAAAAGAATTTAGTTTTTGAAAATATTCTGAGATTTCAAAAGTTAGATTTATTCTGTGTCAGTATGAGCAGGGTGCTAAAAGTAAGAGAAAAGAGCCCTAGATCAGGGCCTTCTGTTTATGATAATGATGAATAATGTGAGATCTGAATTGCTACTCTGCTTGAGTCTGGGTCAAGTCAGGTTTCTCACCTTCCCCAAAACAGCTCTAATTACCAAATTGTACAAGATGCAATCCCTGCTATTCTGACCTTGCCTGAGTGTTGCAGTCACACAAATTGTGATTAGGATATTTTTCTTTGATCTTCTCAGGAAGAATAAATGAGTAATTGATACAGTCAAATGACTGCAGATTTTTCAAATCACTGTCAATTTAATATCTCAGTTAATTTTTATGAAACTATGTCTGGTTAATCTTGTAGTCCAAGATACAAATTTCCATAGTTATCTGTAGCCGATTGTTCATGTTTAGCCTCATGGACCAGATTTACAGAATATTAAGCATGAAATATGATGGACCCAGTTCATTCCAGTTCAGTAGAAGATGTAAAAGTCACAGAGCTCTAATCCCTCACCTCCTCTCTAAAGAGCAGGGAGAAGAACACTGGCTGTGCTCAGATCTGAGGACCCTCTGGGACAACTCTCTCCCATGCACTGGCTATCTAATTCTGTAGCTCCCATCTCAGCCTCACCCTGCTTTTGTAGGTTCCAATCAACTGTGTGATTTTTGGTTTAACAGAACATCCCTGCCCAGCATACAATCTCTGCAAAACATGGCAGGTATCAGTGTGAGTTAGACTGACTTTAGTTAATGGTATGAAACTCCAGGCAGATATCTCTAACTGAGGATGTCTTGATGCTGCTCTGACAGTAGATTAAAGTGCAAACAGAGTCCAAATATGGTTAATGAAACAAATATTTTTGAAAAACAAAACAAAACAGAACAAAACAAACAAACAGAAACACACACCAGAGACTGGAAGACAACAAATATCAAAGTACATTTCATAGGTATGAGGTTCCATATGACTTTTTTCCTTTAAAAAAGGATACAAACTTTTGAATAATAACATTGAGGACTGATATTTTCATAGTCAATGTAGGTATTTGGCTGAGATATACAAATTTAGAAGTGTAATTAGCTGCTCTATACTTTTACTAGTATCCACGAAAAGAGAACAGAAATATTGCAGGCTGATTTAATATACCACTGTCTGTGGCTAACTGGGTATTTCTGATCTTCCAGGTGAAAATAAGGAGAAAATACAGTATGACTTAACACTGAATATCTTAACTAAGAAAAATCATTGAAGGAAATGATGAGGGTCAATACTTAAGTTTACATTCAGCATAATTTTATTGAAGACTCATATTTCACAGATCCTGGAGTACCTGCACACACTTTCTGGTGGAGTTGGATTAACCTCTGTACCTTCATTTACCATTTACCAAATTAAGAAAGGTCCTGAATGGCTCCTACCTAACAGAGCAGTAAGACAAAAGCTAAGAATAACCCAAGGAAAGCCTCATAATAGATTAACTGGACAGAGAATTTAACATATAACCATTTAACCAAAGACTCTCATGTATATGCCAAAGTTGTATATACACCTGTACTGTAGGCTCTCAGATGACTCAGGTAGTTTGTACCTTGTTACATGTCTTAATAATTTGCTTGATTTTAGAAAAAGATATAAAACCTAACAGAACTTGTTCTGGTCAGCAAAGAAAACTTAAACTAACCTTTTAAACATATATAATCCTGAGATAAATTAGAAATATTAAGTCAAGAGAGATGATATTTAAAAATTAAATAATCTTGGAACTCTCCCCAGTCAATATGACAGCAGTCATAAGCAAAGTTTTAAATTTAATTTAATAACCAGATGAAAAATCTGAGCAGAGTATTTCTTTTTTCTCTTAGCTGGTTTCTTTTTTTCACCAGTACAAGAGAAAGAAATAAACTTAAATATAGTATCTCCCTAATTTAAAGCAAAAATCTGTTAATGAAAGAAAACAGGGAAGGACTTTGAGATGCTGTGTAGCAAAAACTGTGGGGAAAGAAGAAAATATGAATTCTTTTACCTTCTCTAGCAAGCCTGTCATTACAATCTGTGGTAGGCAAAATCTCTTTTGCTTTTTACAGAAAAACAAATCCTAGTATCTGATACTGAACTCAGTTCTCTGTTTCTTAAAGATACAAATCTATTATTGTCCCTATCAAGCCTGGTGGAAATTTAGGAATGCACAATGGACTAGATTAAGTTTGTTCTCTATTCCAGACACTTCTGGATATACAGTTTAAGATTTTGGCATTTTCTGCCTTTTGCATAATTGATTTTACAATCTTAATGACATTCCTTTAATGCTTATCTTCAGTGAGATGGAAAATCTGCTCAAAATTACTTTAGAGTACATCTCAGAGATCTTGGCAGATGGAGGGACCTTACCATCAGCCTCTAGGACAAAATTAATGTTATCAAAATGAAAATGCCTTCTCTAACTCTGCATGTCCTAAGAGGTCCCCTGTTTATCATTCATCTGTATGACTCTGGGAAAATTAACTTGATTTTAAATATTTCTCTTGCAGACAGATGAGAGGAAAAAAAAATTTGTGAACATGTGCAGCATTTGCCTGATCTGAGAACTTCTGTGTGCTTATTTTGCATTTCTTTCAAACAAACTCTGGAAAAACAAACTTCATCATCCAGCACTGCTTAACTTCCACTGCAGGAATCAGGTTTTTTCTCTTATTCACAGAGTGGTTTGGGTTAGCCTACTGCAACTGAAACTGCTTGATGCCTCCTACAACACCTCTGAGGAAAGAATGTACACTACTACTTTGGCATAAACTGATATATAATCACTTCTTAGAAGTTAACTCCAAGAATTGGAAATAATTAGTCCAGTGTACTGGAAAATCAAGATGAGAAGATAGATTTTGTCTTTCATTTAATTTTGGAGACTGTATTTCAGCCACTGTATTATTAACACCCATCAATATGTATAGGTTGTAGAGATATATCTGTAAGCTAACCCATTGAACCTGAAGAGCAAACACATCTTTAAGAACTTGGGGGTTCTTTTGTTTGTTTGTTTCATTATGTTCTGTTTGGGTTTTTTTGTTGTGTTTTTTTTTTTAATTCAGGACAGAGAATAGCAATAAACAATATTGCTTTTGATGTGAAAATGGAGCATCAGGTTCAAGCAGGCAGCTGCAAGCAGCCGGGTGCCAGTGCTCAGACTGATTTGCACACAATATCCAAACCTTGCCTGTGGGAAAACACAGTGAAAGACATTAAAAGGTTTGTTATTGATTTTGATTAAGACTGGCCCAAGCACTTGTCCCACACATACTCTGCCAAAGCAGACATGTTGGAGTTGTGGATTACCAAGATGTTTTGGCACTGTACCAGATTTCAACTGTCTTGGCTAAAATAAGGTAAAAGATAAGTCTGATAATGGTAAGTAGATGAATATGATAATACTTCCTAGAACCATATTTTGGGATATATCCCAGCCTTTTGGAACGTCTCTAAGTTGTGGAAAGCCAGATTTTCTAAAGCAATTCTTGTAGCCAAAGAACATATATTGCTTCAGATAGAAAATAGATTCTCTCCAGGGACAGAAACTTGGCACATTAACTTGGGGGAACTAGAAGCTAAGAAATGAGTGCAGTTTCAAATAATAGGGACCTTGGGAAAAATCTAAAAATCTTTCATCCAACTTTTTACAACCTTTGATTAATCCTTAGAAACTGGATACTGAGAGATCTCTTTCCACTGTCTCAGTCTCTCCAATGTTTCCCCCACCCATGTAGACATCCTGTCTCCTTGCCCAACAAATCCTCCTGTCCCCTACTTCTTGTTTGGCAAGTCCCTTGTTTTCTTTCTAGTTCATTGGGCTGTTTTTCTGCTGCTCCGGCCTTTAACCATTGTCTTATGTACATATAAGTGTTTCCTAATTCCAGCTTTTTATTGCAAATATTTTTTAGGGTCACTATATTGCATATGCACCTGAAGGACCGGATCCCATCCAGAAGGACCTGGACAAACTTGAGAAGTGGCCCATGGGAATCTCACAAGTTTTATTAAAATGAAGTGCAAGGTGCTGCACCTGGGTTGGCACAAACCCCAGGCATCAATCCAGGCTGAGGGATAAACATTGAGAGCAGCCTTGCTGAGGAGGACTTGGGGGTGCTGCTGGGTGAAAAGCTGGACATGAGCTGGCAATGTGCACTCACAGGCTAGAAAGCCAAACATGTCCTGGGTTGCATCAAAAGCAGCATGGGCTGCTTTTCAAGGGAGGTGATTCTTCCCCTCTACTCTTTTCTCATGAGATTCCACCTGTAGCACTGCATCCAGCTCTAGTGTTTCCAGCCCAAGAAATCCATGGACCCCATTGAGTGAGTTCAGAGAAAGCCATCAACATGATTAGAGGGATGGAGCACCTCTGAAGTGAGAAAAGGCTGAGACAATCAGGCTTGTTTGTGCCAGAAAAGAGAAGGCTTTGGGGTGACCGAATTGTGGCCTTCCAGTACTTGAAGGAAGCCTACAAAGAAGACGGAGAGGGACTGTTTTCAAGAGCATGTAATGACACAATGAAGGGGGATGGATTCACTCTAAAAGGGAGTAGGCTTAGGTTAGACATTGCTGTGAAAGTGTTGAGGCAGTGGAACAGGTTGCTCAGAGAAGCTGTGGATGCTGTCTCTGGAGATGTTCCAGACCAAACTGGATGGACTTCTGAGAAATCTGGTCTAGTGGAAGGTGTCCCTGCACATGGCAGGAGGCTGGAACTAGATGATCATTAAGGTCTCTTTCAACCCAAACCATTCTGTGATTCTATATGTGTTGCCATGTTTTATTGAGTGCTAGGGTAGGTCTGAGAAGGCTGTTTACAGATGAAGTCTGTGGGAAATTTTACTGGTGGATGCTAACCAGTTTCTGCTAGGTCTTAAAAGCTTCCTCTACTGTGGAGAACAGCAAATGTCTGTTATCACCAGCTGTGGTAAGCATTAAGTGATACCTCAAACTGAGTTTTATGTGCTCCACTTAAAATTTATATGTATTTTAATTGTGATAGTAAATTCATATTATGAATTTACTATGTCTCCATTTATAAAAGCATGTAGGAACTGTTCAGGAGACAAATTGCAATAGATGAATCATGATTTTCAAGTAGCATAACAACTTTTGGATAAGAAAGTTTTGGTTTTAGCACTAGAATGGCTGCAGTAGTATTGTTAAGTTGGCATTGGATGCAGCCTGAGTGAGCAGTGGCAGAGCTGTTTTGCATGGAGGTGAATATTTGCTTGGCTTCATCATAAACTCTGAGCATTCCAGCAGTCTGTGGCTCCACAGACTGTCAGGGAGGAAGAAACAAAGCCTGTACTAACAAAGCTAACTCAAATGCCTGGATCAATTTTAATTTAATCTGTATTACATGTGATAGTGTGCCTTTTAGTGATGTCCTGGATCTAAAATAAGGAACAAATCTGCTCCAAATTATGATACAGTGATTTGAAATTCTCAAAATATTTTCATGAGGTTTTTTTTCTGATGTTTTCACATCCAACTAAAATGATATATATCATTTCATGTTTCAGAAAAACAAGGACTGGCAAAAGGAGGACAGAAAAACCTGCAAAGTGATTGCAAGCGCAGATTTTACTTTCTCAGCGCTGGTGATAGAAGCATGGCTATGTAGGAATTATTGAGTCATTACAGCAGTTAATTTAGAATAGTATTTTAAAAAATCTTTCCATTTATGTTGCCACAAATTATGATATAAATTTAATGTTTGGAATGGTATAAAAATAGTAATGGTATAAATGTAATATTGGTATAAAGGTTGAGTTTAACTATACTGATGGATATTTAAAGAAATTTTTAATGAGTCTTATGTTACAGAAGTTGTCTAGACTGATATTTCACTCTTCTCCTTACTCTTTTTCTGAAGAACTAGAGTGTAGTCTCATGGGTGACTTTGCTATTGGAAGGTAATGATCACAGGCTGGGTGAATGCGAGAAGCGAGGAACCCTTTGACTCATTGTTACGACCTGCCCTGGAGGTGGGGTAACTAAGGCTTGGTTAAGGATCCCTTGGGACAGATTAGAGTGAAACAGCGCAGATTGATTGGTATTTCCAAATATATACAGATAAATGCATATTTGAAAGGAAGTATGTGGTTGTTTGGTTATTATCCATAGAAATATAACAATAGATAAGGAAATGAAAGAAAAAGAGCATTTAAGAGTAGACAATGGAGAGACACCACCACCCCTGGATCTAGATACCAGACTTGATTGTTGCACTTTAGATGTCCATTAGTCAATGTGGTCGTCAGTCTTGATCCATCAGGGACTTGGGGGAACCCCACAAAACACAAAGTTCAATGGGTTAATATGCACTCAGGTTCAGGTGGGAATGCCAAGGTACCTCCCCTACTGTGGGAGTTTTATAGTGTCTGATGTAACACTGTAGATCATGCAGAGTCTTCTGGTGGACGGCCCCAGAAATGAGTCTGGGGCTGATTTGGGAGTATTTGATGGTTTATGATCCTCTTTAAGACATGACACCTGCCTGGCCTCAAATATTTGCATAGTTGATCTAGTTTTGTCTTGTCAGAAGGGACGAATAGGATGAATACCTTTAGTCTTACATGTGAGTGTGTGATACATCCCTGGGGGTTCAGAAGGGAGGACATTGCCACATTTGGATAAAAAACATTACAGCTTCTTACCAGCCTTTTCTCTTATCAGGCTCAAATGTCATCAGTCCCAGTTTCTCAGGGACACAAGTACTGCAGGGCTCAACCAGTTTATCTAAACAAAGGTTGGTTTGTCATTCCTCAGTGATGGATGCACACCCTGTCTGCACCTGGGCTGTTTTTTTGCAGATGAGAGGTTTCACCACTTCATATCCAAAAACTCTTCTCCTCCCTCTTGTCCGGGGAGGTGCAAACCTGGCCTCAGAAAAGCACTTGCTGCTTTTGCAAAAGGTCGATTGCTCGAGTCACTAAACCTTACAATTTCAGTCTCTCACACATATCAGAAAATTAACTCTATAAAAATAATTCCTTCCAAAATGCTGATTTGTATTGATCCCATGAATGTCTGTTAAAATGGCAATAATTGGGAATGTGATGTAAAGGAAGGTGGAGAAGGAATCCAAGGAAGACAGAAAATTTACTTTAAAGAATGATAAAGACTTAATTTGACTTATTGCTTGGGTAGACACCAACTTAAATGTACATTGAAACTTCATTTTAATAAAATGCCAAAGAAGCAGCAGATCTGTTTTATAATGGAGACTCTTTTTTCAAACAAATTATGACTTCTAAGTCTTTAAAACATTCTGCATGTAGTGGTTGGAGAGCCATTTAGGAGTGCTGATTTAGGAGGTTTATTTCTTCAGAGACCTAATAATAGCAGAAATACTAAAATGTGTTGCAGTAGTTCTAAAATGGAGCTTCATTTGTCTTGTGAGTGTGAAATAAATCAAATGATATAGTGCTAAGTAGTTACAGGCACTAATTCCTTGCTTTTGATGTCACCTTTCATTTTAAATTAATGCTGAAGTTTCAATGCCTTTGGCTCTGAAAACCTGCTAAGTCCTGCTTTGTCTCTTTTATTCCTTTTGTAGTGATGTCAAACAGAGGAATTCAGAGTTAGAATTCCACTTGAAATTAAGCTTACAATCAAAAAGAAAAAAAAATGCCAGACACCCTGAAACCTTGGCTCCTCCAAGAGTAATGCAAGAGTGAACTTGAATATGATTGCTGAGTTTTCACTGCTGCCTTAAAAAGTTCACATGAGAAATTTATTACAAATGTTCTTTAGAGGAGATCTGTATACCCAGCTTTTTATACTCAATGAGACCTGCAAATGAAAACACAAATACAAATAATAAAAAAGCAAAAAAAATGCCTAGCAGCCTTCTATTTTAAAATTACACTACTTCATATGTTAAATATCTTTCAGAATCCACCTCATCATATTTTCATAAAAGATAAGCAAATCCATAAATTTCAGTTTCAGAGTATTACACATTGTTTTTGTCCATAATTCTATAATCATTGTAAGGTAAAGCAGCATCTAAAATAAAGCTTTTGATCAACTCTATTGTATAATTTAATACTTAGAACATGTGGCTTGCTATGAAAATATAACTGGAAATTCAAACAGCATGCATTTAAAAATGTACAGTTAATCCCAAAGCTTGAAATTTCCTATGAGAATTTTCTTGGATTCATATTCATACTCTTTAATGTATCAAATATAGTCTCACAGACAGCAGCTTATCTTTAATCCCTAGCTTAAGGGTGTGACATTCTTAAATAGATTTTTAGAAAACCTTCTGTTAAAATTTGATAACCATTAAACATAGACCTCTACAAATTTGTATCCAGTCAAGTCTGATTGCATTTCACTGCATTCCCAACATGAGAGCAATGAAGTGATGTTAGCCAGCAGCTATAGTATTGAACCATCCATAAATTTGAGTTCTGCATTTTCTGTAATATTTTTCAAAGTATTTGATTACTCTTTTCCTCTTAATGACATGAACAATTTTCCACAAACAGAAAGCAATAGTCCTGATTTAGAGAAGGTATGCTAACAAGGTTGTTAAAATTCTAGCTAAAATTAGGATATTTACACATATGAAGTCAAGATATTTTAAAATCACCTTTTCTGTAATAGATTTGTAGGGAAAGCTTAAGTAAGCAAGAATCATTTCTAGGATTAGTGCAACTACAACAGAAAAGCTCCTCTTGTATTATGAGTTGCATTTATGTGAGGAAATATGTCCCCATTCATGGATCACCACAGACAGAAGAACATGTGCCAGGCAGGAAGCGATGTTGGTAATGAAATTAAAAATAACATCTCTCTCCAGTTCTGTCCACATCAAATAGAAACTAAATATTAATTTTTGAGATGAGCAGATGACTTTTTCTGTCTTCTCTTTCATATTGCAAGACTGAGCCATGAATTAGGTGATACATATATTGCACAGAAGGGAAAGGATCTAGGAAAAAAATGGAAGGAGAAATTCAGATTGAATGATTTTTTAGCACAGAAATTAAGAAAAGTTACTAAAACTGAAATCTCAAATGTACCATCATGTATTTTATGTGTACTTTCTGGTAGCTGCAGTGATTGAGGAGGCCCAGGATGACCTTATCATTCTATGCTTATCTGGAAGGAGGGTGTAGCCAGGTGAGGGTCAGCCTCTTCTCCCAGGGAACCAGCAGCAAGGTGAGAGGACCTAGTCTTAAGCTGCACCAGGATAGCTTTAGTTTGGTCATTAGGAGGGATTTCTTCACAGAAACAGTTGTTAAGCATTGGAATGGGCTGCCCAGGGAGGTGGTGGAGTCCCTGTCCCTGTCCCTGGAGGTGTTTAGGGAAAGGCAGATGGGCCCTCAGTGCCACAGTATAGTTTATATGGTGGTGTTTGGTCATACACTCAATGATCTCAAAGATCTCTGAGATGATTCTGTGATGTCTCAGGGAACAGAGATGAGAAGAAATTAAAACGCGCTGTTTTCCATGCCATTGAAGCAAAGACTGGCTCAACACAGAAATGCATGAAAAACCCAATATTATAATGCCTTACAAACCATTTTTTTTTCTCACAGCTATGTCATGAACTTGCCAACATTTTTTTTAGTTACAGTGGAAAACCTCTTCAGTTTTTATATTTAATCCAAATTACTATTGAAGAGTGCTGTGGGATTTTTTCCTCTAGTCTCTATGAATGGGTTTCTTACTTAAACTAACATACAAGATGAGCTAGGGCTGTTGGGCGCTTATGTTTCCCCTCATCTCATTTGAGATTAATTCCATCATATGTGTGAACTGTGACCTTGCTGCCTATAAGATGGAGAGACAGATCCACAGTGTCCAGTCAAGAGAATCAATGAAACACTGAATTGAGCTTTAAAGAGGATTTTGAGATCTCAGCTACTGCATAAGAAAGTAAAGCCAACCAAAAATCTATTTCATATGTGAATTACAGCCCCGCTGGTTTTCTTTTAGTTTTTTTTTTAATTTATTTTTTTCTGTCATTCATAACTATTGATCAGGTCTAATTGTTGTTGTATTAAAATAATTACTTTAAAACATGTTAATGATACTTAGAATCTGTTATATTATCTTTGACATTGGCTGGATTTTGAACTAATGAGAAATGCAGGACGAGATAAACACATACAATTTATGACGGGTTATATCTTCATACTTTATAACTTTGATCTTCACAGCTCCAGTTTTTGTGTACCTTTTGCAATTTATTTGACTTTGAACAGCTGCCAAAATTCTAATTGAGAATGTAACAATCTAATCCTTTGTCCTGTTTTCCATGCTGCTTCACCCAGACTGATAATGTGGTTTTGCAAAACAGAACAGCAAGGAAACACACTCCAGGAGAAAGGTCAGTGATATGAATGCAGATTTGAGATAGGAGATTGTCTGAAAATCCTGAAAATATGCTCTTGGAGAGCACTGCCATCTCTCCCCCAAAATGCACATTTCCTGCTCATTTGTCCACCCTGTTTATAACATTACTTGTACTCTTATATTAAGGACATGGAACCCAAACAGATACTGTGTATATCTGGAAAGAGAGAGAGCAAAGTCCTGTATATGTGTGTTTGCATGTTTGTTTATGTGTGTATGTTCAAAGAATGTACCAAGGCCCTTATTAACTAATTTACTGTCCATGGATTCCACTAAGGCATAAGACTGTTAGAGCTTCCACAAGGGGTAGGAGGTTGAGGGCATAAATCCCTAAACGTGCTATGTCTCAGACATCTGTGGTACATGATGTTAAACTGGAATTCTCAATGAGCCATTGTATATTTTGTTTGTCCTGCATTGACTTGCATTTCTTTACTGTGCTCATACATGTCTCTCTTCTTTATTATATTTCTCTTTTCTCTTTTAACCCCTATTTTAAAGAATTTTTTTCATTGAACTACTTTTCCTCCAGTCTTAGTTGATATAACAAGTGTTAATGTCTCTAACATTATTACAAAAATTTCTGCTCTTGCATACTTTCTCTGGTCTGGATTTGGTAGTAGGGCTTTTGGGAGGGGGTTGTTATTTTTTTGTTTAGACATTTTTGTGTGTGTATTTTTGATGGTGGTGGTGGGATTTTGGAGGGGATTTTTATGTTTGAGAGTTTTTTGATGGTGTTTTGGGGTTTGGGCATTTGTTTGTTTGTTTGTTTTTAATTTTTCTCAGTTGTAGTAGTTGTTAGGTTTTCATGCTTTCCAGAAGTGCCACCTGCAGAAAATATTTAAGCACAGGAAATTCAACCATTTACTCCATTAGGAGAAAAATTGCTTGTTTAAAACCTACCATAGAAAAGAATAGGTTGATTTTCCTGAAAGTGCATTCCTCTGTGTCAAACATTAATCTTACAGTGATTCAAATGAAAGGGAAGGATTGTACTTGAATGCATTTAAATAAATCTTCCAAACTTTCAATCTGCTAATATGTGTAAAACACAAGCAGATTGAATTTCAGCAACATGAAATTTTTCACTACAGGTCAAACCTACAATGTTTTGAACAAAGAAGGATTGTGGTATTTTTGTTTCTGGTACCAGCAGGAAAATGGGAAACTACATGGAAATAATAATAGCAGCTTTAATCTTTTATTACTTAAGACATAGAAACTGCAGCAGGATTATAGAATGTTCAGTGACAAATGTAGGATACAGAAAAAAAAAAGGCTTGGTTGATTTCTATGGTGATTAGACCTGCTGTGTCATAGCTTGTTTCCAGTGTAAAAGTAGACACATCCTTTAGCTTCCTTTGAGAACCATTTTAGTGTTCAAATCCAGATTTTAGTGTTCAAAGCAGATTTGACCTATGGAAATAATTTTAATTTATTATCAGTCAATCAGAGTAATGAGAAATCAAAGTGAATCTTGAAAAAACCTTCCACCCACACTTTCCTTCTTCCTTACCTCAACGTCACTCACCATTTTATCTGCCTTCTCCCTCCCAGCAGCACAGGGCAACAGGGAATAGGGCCTGTGAACAGTTCATCACATATTGTTTCTGTCACTCCTTCCTCCTTTCTGGAAGAGCTCCTCAAATTCTTTCCCTGGTCCACCAGGGATTAATTCCTTGGGAGACAGTTCTCCATGAACTTCTCTAGCACAGGTCCTTCCAATAGTCTTCATTTGTTCATTAACTGATCCAGCGTGGGCTCTGCCCATGGGTTGCAATCCTTCAGGAGCAGACTTCTCCAGTACAGTCTCGGCTCTCTGTGTGTCCTGCTAGGAGCCTGCTCCAGTTCAGTCTCCTCATAGGATCACAACCTCCTTCAGGCATCCACCTGTTCCAGCATGGGATCCTTCAGGGACTGCAGGCGGATCATCTGATTTGTCATGGACTCCGTGGGCTGCAGGGGCACAGCTGCCTCACCTTGGTCTGTACCACCAGCTGCAGGAGGACCTGTGCTCCAGCACCTGGAGTACTCCTCTGGCTTCTTCCTCACTGACCTAGGGGGGCGCATATGTGTTTATCTTACATATACTCACTCCTCTCTCCACTGCTGTTATTCCAAGTAGTTTTTTCCCCTTCTTAAATATACATTATTCCAGAGGTGCTATCACTGTCACTGATTGTCTTGGAGTCAGCTGGCATTGGCTCTGTTAGACATGGGGGAAGCTTTCAGCAGCTTCTCACAGAAGCCACCCCTTTATCTTCCCCCCCAGATACCTAGCTGGGCTCATAAAACCAACACAATTATATTTTTACACTTTCAGAAGAGGATTATATATACTGAAAGGAAATTAATCTCACTGAAAAACTAATTTTTAAAGTTGTGCATATTCCTTAGCATAATTTGCTAAGGAATATGCACATCTGCTAGATGCACAGCAGAGGTTTGTTCTGAGATCTCCTCTGTTTTGAGATTATTCTTCCCAAGAAAGTTCCAGAGCTTTTTTTTTTAAGTCATTCCTATTCCTAATATTGGTCTACCTGCTTCTAAAGAGTTTGCACAACAAAACAGAATTGGATTATGGCAAATAATTTCTCTGGTAAATGACAAGTATGAACAGGAGCATTGTCTTTGTTACCTGGTGAATATTTTTTTTCTGTAAAAGGACACAGAAGAAAAGAAAATCATCTTAGATGAACAGAAATCATTATCTGAGCTCTCAAATCCAATCCTTCACACAGACATAGGTCTAGAGAACTTAGGAGCTGTTGACAATGGCTGATCAGAAAGTGGATCATCTACAATAATGTGTGACAGCACGCAGCAACACTCCACGGGCTCATACAGAAAGTTCATACTGGTTAAAGTGGAAGAGAAACATCTGATTCATGTTTTATGTCAGCAGTCTTAAAGGGCTTTCAAATCCAGATCACATAAGGCAACTTTACAAGTGGAGATGAATCTGATGCAAAGTTCTTATTTCCATGGAAATGCACAGCATGCATTCTGAAGTGTTGCGGGCATACGGACTTCCGAGTGGCCAAGAGATCATCATAATTATTCTTCCCAAAGTTGAACACTTCCTAGTATTTTAAGGATGTAGGAATTTGTACATGTCAGTGTCACCTTAGTGAGGTCTGAAGCACTTAGAGTTAGACCTACACATGAACATGGCCAGTACAATTCTGACCTTTCCTCCTAACTTCTCCCTATGCTTCTTTAGAATGAATTCTACAAAAGTTCAGATAGCCTCAGCTTTATCAACAGGTATGCTCAAGGGACTAAAAAATCATGATTTGACAAGAACTTACAGTAGGAGTTGGACAGGGTTTAAATTTGGATGGCTTTTCAAGGAAACCAGTCATTACTCTGATATACAAGTTTCAATAGATTATAAATTCCTGAACTGTATTATGTTTTTATCAGCTTATTGTAGCATTATGACTTGAACATTGCATTGAAGATTTAAATTCAAAATCTAAAAAATTTTCCTGTTTTTCTTTGTTTTTCTTTAGTCAGCAGGACTCCTCAACAAATGTCTCATAACTTGCAGATGTGCTTATCAGTACATAGCAACATAAAGGACTAAAGCTTCTGCTCTTACTGGCATACATGTGAATTTTCTGGCAACTATATGCATTTCTTTTTATTATTGTCCCAAATTAATTAAGTCTTCAGCATATGCATATTGTTTACTACAGATAAATCAAACTGAAAAGAAAACCCAGTCATCTGCATTTGATCGGAGTTATAATTCCATGGTGTAGTACAAAGCTCCTCCATTTTATACAGCATTCTGTTATTACTATCACAAAACACTTTAAGGGCTAAGTCAATCACTAGCTATAGAAAAGAAGGCATTGAGGTGAGATTTAGAAGAGAAAATGTGCAAATGGAACAGAGAATCAGAGCACTGCAGACATTTCAAACAATTCATGTACCTTTAGCTGCAGAGTAAATTGGAAGACAATAGTTTTCCAGCTTGAGAAAAGAGGGTAGAGAGAGTTTATTTGGTCTAAGCTCATTCATATGGTTGGCATCATGATAATTTTCTCCTCAGGCCCACAAAATATATAATTTTTCTTATTTTTTTCTTCCTTTTGTTCCAATGTAATTTATTATACATTGCCCTCGTTATATGTTGCTCTTGTAGGAAAATGAGGGTCAAAGATTTGGACTTTTAAGTTTTGACAATATAATGAGGTTGCCATCAACTGATCATGGTCAGGTGTAAAAAAACAGGCTGCTTGCTGGGGAAGACATACCCCTGTATTCTGAGAGCACTTGAGGGGTGTGGCTAACAAACCCATCAGATTTCCTTCTCAGGTAGGAAGCTCTTAAAGAATTTTTTGTTGGGAAGAGTTGGGACTGAGAGAAAAAGAACGAAAATTTAGCTGAGTTCTGTCTTCAGAAAAGTAGCTAATGGACCTGTGACCAGCAGTGCCTTGCCCTCTCCTTACCTGGGTGATACACAGTAGCTTCTAACAAGGCTGGCTGTTTAACAACCTGGGATATACATTTCGTTTAGCCCAGAAACACCTGGACTTTCATCTCTTTCTGCTTGCTTGATGTAGGTTGTAAGATAGGACGCGAAGTTATGTATGTGCAAAGGGCCATGGACATCTCTGTTGATCAGATATCCTGGCTCCATTGGTGAAGAGAAAATTTGTGACCCATTGTAGCTTAAACAGATACACAAGAATATTTTCTGAGCAGCAGTGTGATTTCCTAAATTTACAGTGTATTTATTATTTTAAATTCAAACAAATTTATCTTCAATGACCTTTGCTTAAGCAGAACACCCAGCTTTTAGAACTATGGAGTGAGTCCTCCCAACCCTCAAGGTGTGAGCCTGCAATGGATTTTGCTGGTTTTGCCTCATTAGTTTTACAGTTAGAAATCAAACTCACAAACGGTATTGACTGGCTATCTAGAGTTTTTTGGATATGAAAATTTACTTTCTCGTGTTTTTTTCTTGAAGCAGTAGATTCTAAAAATATTTGAGTTCCACATGTTAATTGCATGTCTTTTAAACATATCATTATTTTACAATTTAATTTTCTTCTACTTCCAGCACATGCTCCTCAGTTTTGTAATATACAGGAAGACAAAGAGAATTCTGTTCCTTTTCCATATCGTATATTCTTTCACAAATAACTTCTTATCATGCTTCTTATTAATTGTTTCTCTAAATAATATAGCTCTAATATATTCAAATCTTTTTCCATATCAAACTTTTAAGTAATTTTTCATCTCCTAATTTCAAATTAGCTTCATTTTTTCTATTTCTGTTCTGTATTTCTGGAGGTGGCATGACCAGAATCAAGTATACAGCTCAAGTCAAGTACATTCTACTCCTTCATCTAATGGCATTAATGTTATAGAAGGACAACAGACCACATTCTGCCACTAGTGATGCCCTGTAATGTGCTATTTCAGCTGCCTTAAAGTTGCAATTGCACCCTTTGTTACTTTCACTATAGTTACTTGATCAAAGGAAATGCTTTAAATATTCACAGGCTAACATGAAGAAAATCACCTGTTTTATCAGAAGCTGCATTTATTACAAATGGACAATATGGTCACTGACTCAATCTTTTAAAGAATAAAAGAGAAAATTGCTGAGAAATTAGTCTGCAATAAACAAAAGATTCAAAATCTCTTTATGGTGCTTTTGGAGAAGGCTAAATAAAAGGCTTTGCAAGAATACATGATACAAACAACATTACTTAAATTTAATGAATGAGGAACAGGGGAAACCAGCACATAAATTCTATGTCTGGAGCAAGAAAGGCTTAGCAGGCTGTTGTAGGAAATTATATTAAATATTATGGAGAACATGTTCAAGATCTTTCAGTCTAATTAGTGTAGTTCTTTGGCATAGTCTCAACACAAATGTGCTACAAGTTTGAGGAGGTGCATTTGCAACCTACTAATGAATAGTTCTTTCAATAGTGAGCTAATGTCCCCTTGCACTGCTCTATCAAATTTCCTGGACACATTAGGCTCATTTCACATGTCAGCAGGTAGTGTGTGATGTATATCAAGCTGATTTGTGCATACTCAGAAAATTTGATGAGTACAAAATCTTAATTTCTAAATGTTCAGTGTGCACTAGAGTTAAAACCTCCACATTTACAAATACAGCCCCTGTAGCTAGATAGTTTTGGCTCACTCTGTTAAAAGGCAAAAAATTTCAGAGAGCTATGTAAATACAGAGATCTCTGATGTCTCACAGGCAAAGCTGTAGGAGCCATCTACAGCCAAAGACCCTGCAAAGGTTCTTCCCTTCTGAAGAAAACAGTCAGTATCAGTTGCCTGCAGGAAATTGTGGGCGAAATACTCAAAATTTCAGATACCTGCAGGGAACACTGTAGCATGAAGAAGGGCTCAGAGGGAAAGCCTTAATACTAGGCACGGTTGTGAAGAACAAATAAAGGGATATTTTCAGTCTAGGGCATAAAAAACAGTTTATAAAGGTTAAGAACTCCAGTGTAAACAGAAGTCACTGTTAAGGAATTGTCAAAATTGCTGCTGGAACTGAGTTTTTGCCCCAGGTCTGCTTCTAGACATAAAACTGGTCCTGACAAAAGGGCACTAGAGCATGAGATTTCATGGCTGTGCTCAGTTACGGTGGTTGCAACAATGACAGAATTATTCTCTACTCTCCACTTGTTGCAAGGACAATTTCTTATGATTGCTCCAAGAACAAGTGTGCTAACAATATTAGATAGACTAAATCTGTCTTCCTGGTAGTTGGAGTGAAACCTGAGGGGAAAATATTCACCATCTTAAAAGGCAACTGAATGGAAATCTGTAAGAGAATTGAAAGGAGGCTGCAAGACTTAGCAGAGAATGATCTGTAATTAGAATAGTTCAACTGGGGCTAATGATTATTTGAAATGAAAGATAATATTGTTTTACACTGTTTTCCTAAAAACATGGAGGGAAGACATGGAAAGCTGTACCCAGATTTCCAGATATTAGTACTCAACATGCCAATCAGAGGCATGAAAGATGGACAAATACCCAGAATAGTGCTCAAACTATCTCCAAACAACCAAGAGATGGTGTGAATGATTCAGTAAGTGCACACAGGTGATCATGTTGCTCTAAGGTGTATTGATTTGGTTAGTAGATGTGACTGACTGAATAATGTCTTGTTTATGGGAATGTTATGAATGTCAGAGAAGTACAGTGGCTTTTGTTGAAAATGATGGCACAATTCTACAGACAAAAGAGCTACCCTGTGATGATCTAGAGTGAAGCCAAGCATAGGACTTTGGGGAAAAAGTAAAAGGAAGACGTGACACTGCAGATGGCAAGATCCAATGTTTTCAGGCTGAAAACTGAGTGTAACTGAGCCAGACTTAAACATTTAAAAAGAACTAGCTGTCTCCATCTACAGTTGATTGGTGCAGTACAAGCAAGTTTCAGAGGTAAATCAGTGACTATATAGGCTTTTGCCTAAATTGTCTTTTTTTCTCCAGTTCAGTTTTATGGATTCTCAGAAGGAAAATTCCTCTTCAAACTGCCAAGAAATAGAAAGTTATTTGAATGTCATACTGCAGCACCCAGTGCAGTCACAGTTTTTATTAAAATTTTGTCTCCGTGTTTCAGGGAATTAATTTCATAGGAACTGGTACGATAGATTTCCTAAGACGCTAAAATACTAATAACATTATGTTCTGTAGAAACCAAACTAGAAACTTTGCAGCAGAAAAAAAAAAAATGCTAATACATACTTATAGACTAGAGCTCATGTTTTGTGTCATCAAAAGATTGTAATTCTTCAGCTCATGTCTTGCTTGATTTTTTTTTTTGTTTGTTTCTATAAAGAAAAAAATGGAAGGATTTATCTACCTACTTGGTCCAGTTACAGGACTTCTATAATTACAGCCAGACTCTACAACAGGCCCATAATCCTGGGATACGCTAGAAATTGAACTGAGTGTCTTATGATGTATGGTACCATAATACTTTAAAAAAAAACAGCTATCTTCCTGCAGATTTTCACTGCTGGATTAGAAGCTCACGTACTTTTTACTCTGAACTAAAAAATGTGTGTATAAGAGGTGAGGCAACCTCTGATAAGGCTGAACAGAGAGGGGTGTAAACTGTATGTAATGAGAAGTATGTTTGAGTCAAACTAAATCTCTTGAAGTTAGGCTATTTGGTGATAGTAGGAATCAGACCCTTACATCCTTTTTTTTGCATTTGGATCAGTAAAGGATAACTTTGTTATCCCTCTGAGATCAGCATACTGTCTTTAGTGTTTTCCAGATCCTCAGAGAAGTCATTTCCACAGGCCCATGTTTCCAGCTTGTCGCTAGAAACCTCCAGACAACAAGTGAAAGTGCATGCGGACAAAACGTCAAATGCAGTTATCACCCAGATAGCTTTTAATCTGGAGGCACTCTCGTCAGAGCACTCTCATCAGACAAGGAAAACATGAGTGAAATTACAGATTCCAATATTTATTGTCCTGGTTTGAAACCCAGCAGAAAATTTAAATCCTCTTGAGCTGCCCCCTTTTCACTGCTCCTTTCTGATTGAAGAAAACAATAATGAAAAATTATGAGATGGAATCACAATTTACCGAAAATCACAATAACTGCAATAATATTAATAAAAGAGCGTAGAAAAGGAAGAGTGTTTTACCCATAAAAGGATATTCACCACTAACAAATTGTCTTTAAGAAGAATTTTTGTTTGTTGAGCAAAGACAGTACCCAGTGTGGTTTCCCAGACAAAGGCAAAATGACAACTGGCCATGAAGCCTATGGGAAAAGAAAGCCAGTATGTCAGGGAGCCTCAAAGCTTAACTTTCCTCCCCACCCAGCCTGAAAACAATGGAAAAATAAGGACAAAACCAGGTGGGACAAGACAGAGATCTGAAACAGGTTAGAGGAATCTTATCCTGGGCCTGACCTTGTAGAAGTGGGAATGGAGTGCTCGGTGGTTCCAGTGGTGGCAGTGGTGGAGTCCAGCTCCACTGGGCTTTGCTGGGCTCACTCTGTGCCACTGTTTCTCTTTCCCTTTTCTTTTTCACAAAAAACATCCTGGGCTTGCCAGCACTATCTTTCAGCCCCTTCCTCAGCTCAGAGGAATGGGAAAAGGAGCCACTGGTAGCAGAAAGGAGCTTGACCCACCAAGCTGACCCGATGGCTGCATACACCCTGCCTTGAACCAGACGAAAGATGGAAACCCTTCCATTTCTGGCATCGGCTTCCTTCTGCTGAAACCCTACCATGGCCATGCTGTGGGTGGTATGGAATGAAACAGTGCTAATACCTCCATCCCTTTCCTCTGTAACCACAACTGTATTTAAAAAAATGTTTAAAATTACATTCTATATACCTGTATGTAAACACCATTATTATTGAAAAAAAATATAGCATTTATTATACCATATTTTAAAACCATAATTTATCTTGTTAGTATTTTTAGCATCTGACAAGTAGTGGGGATGAAGTCAACTGTGTTTCCTTTATTCTTGTGTACTGAGGGAGAAATAACATTCAAAGAATATTTTTAAAGTGAGTAATGTAACCCTCAGATGTCCAAGCTTCCCGGTGCAGCAATGTTCAGTACAGTATCACATGAAGCACCAGCTGAGCCCTTGGAAGCTATCACATTAAAACAGCAGGGCTGTAGCATTTAACAGAGCTAATGTCTCTGCATGGTGCGAGGTGGTGGAACAGATTAAGTGTGTCTGACAGTGCTGTGAAGTGCAGCTACATCCCCTATAATGTGATACTGGTTCCACTGAGTGTCACCAATTAGACAGCTGCTAATTCCAAACTCCAGTCCCTCTAACTGCCACTTTTGTCAACTAGCTTGAAATTTTTCTTTCAGCAAGGAATAAAATAACAATATTTCTTACTCAACATGCAATCTAAAATAAATTTGTGGAACCACAGTGTTGTTTGGAAGTAATTTTTCAAAGAAGAAATTTTTTCAAAGGAGAAATCTGGAAATTAGGGTTTGTTTTCACCTGAATTTAAAACTTGTAGAATTCTCAGTATTATAAATTAAATACCTCAACTAAAATTTTGGAAGAATTTTCTCCAGAAAATTTAGCTCTGAAAATGGAATTAGACTTTGCAGCCCTTTTCTAAAATTCTGGCTTTCATGTTGGACATATTATCTCTAATAATTTGCAGTCACATTCTTGCCTTAGGAATAAAACATCAAAAGTCTGTTAAAAATATGGAAACAGAATTTGGCTTTTTCCTCCAAGAAACAGAAATTTGGCTTGGGGACTGATTTAATAATTGAACATTTTTCATATTTTGGAGCTTTGCTTTATTTGTACAGAGAAGAAAATAATTAATCTTAAATTTTTCTATTGAGCTTCTTGGCTCAAGAATGTATCAGGGCAATAAGCCTTCTGTGGTTCTTATTTCTGTATGGCAGTTTACAACATTTAGTTGGCCTTAAATACTAGAAGCTGGGAAAGTTTTGCATTGATACTTCTTCACAAACACACCAACACCTTGTCTCTGCTAGCAAGAAAATTTAAGCTGATTTCTTTAAAAAACTATCATATGAGAATTCTTTTAAAATTTAATCACTGCTTAATTTTATTTTTATTTTATATGGATCCTTTGTGAGTTCTTGATCAAACTCATTTCAAGAGACCTTATAAGGACTAATGTTGAGACAAAGAATTTTGACATGTAAAATGGGCTTAATGCTTTCTGCTAGTAGCTGAGTTCATGAAGCCAAGAAAACATTATAACATAGTTAATAATGTATAGGGAGATAAAGCTGTGTATTTGGATTTCATATTTATATTTTTGAAGAATATTTGGAGATATGATCCACTTATTGAACTAAATTTAGGTTTGTCAAGAAAGCCTATTGCATATTAGCACTCATCTTATGAGTTATTTCCAGCCTGAAGGCTTGACGTATGTCATATTTAGGCCTATTTAGTCAGGAATATCTAATCCATTTAATGATCATACAAAGAGAAAAAAAAATAAATTGCTGACTTTTGAAGGTCAGCTGGTCCAATGTCCTCTTCTAAGCATGGTTATCTTCAGTTTTAGAGACAAGTATTGGGTACTGCCACAGTTGGAGAATCTCTAAACAGTCTCTTCTGATACTTACTAACTCTAAAAGTTTGTTGGTTTGTTTCTGTCTCCTTAATATTATCTCTTGGCTTTCTGCTATGCACTTAAGCCTGGCTCTGTCTGCATTGTCTTACATGATCCTGTTAGGCGGAGAGCCAGGAAGTAGCAAGATGGAGGTGCTCAACAGTGGGGTCAGGGAATGGGGAACCAAGGGTCACCGTGGGGTTCTTAAAGAAGGAAATGTCTGTGAAAGTTTTTGAAAGAAGTCTTTTATGACAGTCATGAAAAATAATGGCCTCCCGGTCAAATTTCTGTCTTGTTTTTTAAGTATATTTTAATAAGTAAAGTAAGTCACAGTGGCTACGCATGGTCCTAAGGAAGAAATACAGAATTTTGTCATTGCTTCCAGCTGCACTAGAAGCTTCCCCTCATCAGGGCTGTCTCATTACAAAACAAACAAACAACAACAAAAAGCAAAAATAAAATTTAAAATATACACAGAACCCAAAATAAATAAAATGTCTTTTAATGACTTCATGAGTACTCCTACTTTAAGTGACATTTATTCTTCATAGGTTGCTTTCTTTCACGTGGAAACCACTTTCATCAGTTTCCATTTGTGTCTACAGAGTTGCTGCTCTTATCTTTTTCTATAAGTCCATGGGAAATTTACTTCTCCTCAATGTCTCACAACAGAGAATTTAAGAATGGGTATTAGCTTCTCTATATCTCTTGTATTTTATATATTATAAAAAAGAACATTCACAATTTTTAAATGTCCAAAAAGGACCAGCATGTGATCAGTCAAAAGTAACCCCTACTCAACCCCTCCAAATTGCCATCACTTTCAATACCTTTTCTAAAATTTATACTTTCATCTTTTTCAGACAGGCATAATGATTTATGTCTTCTGTGGAGTCTCTATTGCCCTTTGTGTGCTTACCATAATAAAAGGGTGATAAATGATTTACATTGTTTTCTGTGTCTCTACATTCTGATTCATAAATCAATTGTTAGATGTACTTTAATCACTCTCATGCATTTTGTTTATTCTGATTGAAATCTCTTGGATTTCCTTCAGCAGTTTTTTGCCTGGCATCTTCACAAGTATCTGAACTAAGATTTTCCACAAACATTGAACACATGGCAACAGCAATCAAATATGTATTGGGAGCTTCATCCAGAACACGCTGCGGGAGTTTTGCCTTAAGTATGATCAGTGATAGCACATTCTGAAAGGAGCTGGGGCGTGTGCCTATAAAACATTTAATCTTTCAAACAGCAGGGTCCAATGGCAAAACCTATGCTCTACTGCAACTAAGAAAACTGCAGCTGACAGCTTGTCCTGTTGTCATTTGCAAGATACATTAGCTTTCTCCTATAAAATATTAAAACATTTATCAATTTTATGATCAATAAGCCATACATTTATAGTACTTAGATGTTTCAAAAAACATTTCATGAAATGATGAATTGTTGCTCTAAATGCAGCAAGTGCATAATAGCCTTAAATTCAATAACTTCTCATCCATGTATTTGTACATGCTTTTATTCCAACAGCTACAATGCAGAAAGACAATCAACAAAAAATGGGCTTTTTCCCAGTAAAACAGAAAGAGGGGTTTAAAATTAAAAGTTAGCAAACTGGCAGTTTTGCTAATAGAATGAAATGCATTTCTTACTATCTATTTGGAATATTTAAATATCATGCAGCTCTTCCAATTGTCCTCTGTAAAAACCATAGTTTTCACCCATAAATGTAAGGCTATTCCTGTCCTGCTACAACTGATAAAACTAATATTGACCTGGGAAAGCCATGGGGCTTTCCCTGTGAATTATAAAAACTATTTGTGGTAAATGCAATTTTCCAGCACAACTTTTCTCCCTGATGTATGTTTTTACAGCAGAAACATTTTGGCCACCTATCACCTCTTCTTAGAATGTTTTGACCCCTATTTATATAATGACCCCCACAGATGTTCCAATGACAGCTGTAGGATAAACGCCGTCTCAAATCACTCCCTTTCCAGCATTTCTAGCAGTTCTTAGCACTATCAGTAGAAGTGCAAATTCATCAACATTAACTTCACTGATGGTAACATAGTTGTAGAAGTTAATCTGAATCCAGAGTTTTAATGATTCGTAACCCCCTAATGTGTTTTGGGGTTTCAAATACTTTCACCAATTCACTATTCATCAATTGTAAAATTTGTTATGTGCAGAGATTCACAGTAATGTTAACCAAGCTAAAAAGACCTCTTAAATCTCCTGTGTGCTAGCAAGCCATGTGCTTTGATACAGAATAAAGCCATGCTTTTTGAACATGACTTTTTAACAATGAAAGAAAGTCAAAGTGATTATCGTTTATTGTAGGCAACTGTTAAAACTTCTTGAAAAAAGGGATATGAAATCTTTGAAATTCAATTCACTCTGTGGGATAAAGATTTCACTTACAATAAGGGTAATATCATCCTGCAAATTGAGAGTTGCCTTTGTCTGTAAATGAGTGCCACCTCCTCATGTTGTCTGCTACTTTTCTCTGATCAGCTGTTATTCTACCAGATGACAGCTCTAACAATATTTGCTTTACTTCCCAAAACCATTTTTTTTGCATGTCCCAGATGATTTTCATTAAAGGACAGTGAATATATCATTTTTCATGCACTTATCTGAAAAGATCTCTGAAAAGTGCAATGTGTTGGTTCCTTCTCGATAGGTAGTATAGTCTAATATAATTTTGATTGATGTTCAAATAAATGTTGATAAGAGTATTTTTGTTATTGTTGAGAAATTCTTACACAGTAAAGGTCTTTTCTGCTTCTCACCCCACCAGTGAGGAGGCTGGGATGCACAAGATGTTGGGAGAGGATGCATCCTGAACAGCTGATCCCATCTGACCCAAGGGACCATCCATACCATATGGCATCACACTCAGCATAGAAAGCTGGGAGAAGATGTGAAAGGGGAGAACATTCAGAGTGGAGGTGGTTTTATCAAGAACAGAGCACTCCATTCCTGGGCATAGCTGAAAACCTGCCTGCCTATAGGAAGTGGTGAATTAATTCCTTGTTTTGCTTAATTTGTGTGTGTACTTTTGCTTTACCTATTAAACTCTGTTTTTCTCAACTCATGAGTTTTCTACCATTGACCCTTTCAATTCTCTTCCCACCGGGTGAAGTGAGTGAGCAGCTCGTGGAGCTGAGTTGCCAGCTGGGGTTAAATGACAACTTGGAGTCACAGAAAGATGTCATTGATGTTTTATGCACTTGCCAAACATGCAGTACAACCGGATTTCTTTCCAGAGGATTTTTTTTGTGTTGCTTATTAGTAATGCTTTCATCTAGAACTGATTGTTCAGTTTTCTATTTTCTATTCTACTTTCACCTTAGTTCTCAGTTACCTTCCACCTTTGTTTTTTTGTGTTTTTTCCTGCATGTTCAATGGGAAACTGGATTCCACTGGATTTGAGGGAAAGACGTACAGCAGCCAAGAAAGAAACGCATCTCAAATAATCCCTGAATTTACTCTGTTGGTTTGTCTTCATTCCAGAGTGGCAGTCATTTACAGCTAGCCTAATAAAGCAGCAATTTCGTGCAGTTCAGAGTTCGCTCATTTATTTTGTCCAAGGTCTTATGCAGACTATTTTCATTAATGGAATGAATAGACAAGGATAAATATTTATGCTTATTTGCCTGTACTCTGTATATGAGTAACAGTAGAATAAAATTAATTTCAACTTGCAAATTCCATCTATAGACATAAAATTTGAAATATAAAATATTTAAGAAAATCAATATATTTCTGTATTTTTGCTGCTTTTTCTTTGTAGAAGTATGAGGAAACAAAGTCTTCAGAACAACATGATATTTTATTATGTGGACTGCACGATAGCTGTTTAAACTGCTCTTGAGAAATATCGCTATCAAATTAAGGACACTGAAAAAAGAAAAAACATTTATTTAAAATCTAAACAAATTTTTTGCTGAGTGTAAATGCTTCTAACATTTCACTGAAGGTGGCAAATCATTCAATGCTATTCTGTGAGAATCTGCAGGTTCTGTGAGTCATCTGATAACAAACCATGTATACTTGTTTAAGATGACAGCATCAACACAGAGTTCCTTTAATCTCCACTGAAGTGAGCTTCCTCCTTCGGGTTTTCTAAAACTGATAACCTGTTTAAGAAGGCCAATTTTACGATTATGTTCCTCTGTTAGGATTTGGATAGCGTCTGTGTTGCCTAGTCTTTGAGTTTTTCCTAAGGTGGAGCATCTGGCTAGGTGGTTTTTTGGGTTTTTTTTCTTTTTTTTTTTTTTTTTTTTTTTTTTTTTTTTTTTTTTTAGTTCCTGATGGCCTATTCTTTCTGTAGAGATTTATTCTATATATCAAACGTAGAGAGGTATGTGATGCTTTACTAAATCAAAGTGAAGTATGAACGCTGGGGTAATTCATTAATCTTGTCAAGTTAGGACATGCTTGTCCATGAATGTGTCCCCTTATTCTCCTGCCTGATGGCCTTACCATGTCAGAAACTGCTAACAGTCCACACATGTAGAGAAACACACATACACACATAAGCTTAAGATAAATTTCTAAAACTGCAAGAAGAAAAATTATGTTTTAAAGCAAAGTAAAGGATTCAGCTTTTACTATTGTCTGTAAGAAGGAAAAAAAGAATTTATTGTTAATTACCAAACTTGGCTAAAGCCCAGGTGAAAGTGAGCCAAAGAAAATTAATGCAATTATGCATTTTTTTAGCTTTCTTGGTTAGTGACCCTGAAGGAAGCAATCTTGGTAACAAAATAAACACATCATCACATGTGGTATAACAATATAGTATGCCTAAATATAAAATCAACTTCTAATGGGCAAACAAGTAATTATACACCTGCAGTATTTCCAAATGGTACAACTCACTAAGCCATAGCTTTTGCATCTGCTGTCCCACAGATATCTGCAGTAAATTTGCTAAAATTACACTTTTTAAGGATGTCACTCTTAATCTAATGATTTTCACTCTGGGTGGAAGCAGAGAGTGCAGCTGAAAGTCCTGTCACATGCATGACACTAACATTTACAGAGCTACCGGAGGAACAAGGCCAGAGACCGCATCTAACTGAAAACCTTTTTCTTTTACTGAGTCCATTCTCAACATTAATACTTCTTCTGTTTGTGCCACAGTGCAAATTGGAGTAGTAACGGTAAACTGGGAGAACATAACTGGAGCAATTAGAAAACTGAGATTTCCACTTCTACTTGTGATGGAGTAATACTATGTCAGGAACATCTCCTGGGTTTCTTTTTTGTTTGTTTTATTACTGACCATTGAGATCTGTTGATTTGCGTCTTGGCAATAATGAGAAGTATTAATCTGTAATGATGTCCTAAATAAAATGCTGCTGTGATGAGGTGAAATATATACTAATTTGCACAATTTATAAATGTGTAATAGCACATGCAGAACTGAAAATTATTGCTTGTAATATCTGTCTTTTTTTTTCCACAGAAGACTTCTAGAAGTATTCTGTGTTAAATATTCCTTAATTCCCTCTTACACAATAGTGGATCTCAGTCAGAATTCACAATGATTAGTTTTTTCTGTTTCGTGTCTAATTTTATTGCTACCAGTCTTAACAAGCTTGTTGCTAAGGTTTCAATTGGAACAGTCTGATTTCCAAGCAGAGGCTGGATAAACATTAGATATCTTCAACTTAAGCATGCAATCCAAAATACATGCTTAGGCTTCCTCTATAATCTTCTAAAAATTCCTTCACAATTCCATTGTAAATTCTAGTATGCATAAAGAAGAAGAATAGTACAAACCCATGCAACCAACCATACATAGTATTCTTGCAGGAGCAGACCTGTTCAAGGCTGACAGCAAAGCTGTCATAATGTGACCCATCACATTGCAAGCCAGGAAAAAGAAGGTGAGTAGGAGTGCCAAACACATGGCTATGGATAATGGTGGCCATAATCTTTAATCAGAACTAGACGAAAGAAGAGATCAGCCTCAAGAAGATTGAATTTTCTGTGAAATGCCTTTTTCCTTCTCTGAAAAGCAGGAAGCTTTCAGTTTCCTGGTTTTAACTGTGTTATATTAACAAAATTATTGAATGTCCCATGAAATTTACCTTGAGTGCTTCTTCATCTCTTCTAGAGGAGTGAAATTAATAATCATGCCAAAAGTAGATTTATCTAGTAAATAACTATATTTGTTGTCCATTGAAATAATGCATAAAATAATTATCTTAAGCAAATGGTCTCAGAACACTCCATAAAAGTTGCCACCAAACTTCTCAATGTAAGGGGTAGGCTACAATTAATTGCATTGATATCACTCTTACACATGAAAATCAGCAAAGTAGAGCAGTAAGAAGTTGTACTAGACAAAGAGTCACAAAACACATTGCTAACAGACTGAGCAATCAAAATCTTAAGGAAGGCCAAACTCTTTAATCCTAGACCTAGTTGTTATAATTTATAATTTCCTTATTATTTAATACTATTCTACCCCTACACAGTATGACTCCCTCTATTTTTTTTTCTTCAAGTCTTGAAATTAGGATTTTACAATGCTATGTTTTATTAAAACTACTAAGTCTAGGTGGGAAAAAATGAATTTGTTGGGAGACCAACAAACCAAATGGTCTCCTCCTCCTCTTTTTGTTTCTCTAGTTAAAAAAAATATACATTTCAAATGTTGAAAATGAAAAACAATTAGCAGCCCCAGGCATGCATATTTATTGAAGCTTTAGAACTCTGATTCTATTAGTTAAGGACTCATTTTCATTGAGGCAAAACACCCACAGAGATCAGGGGCAGCCTTTTGTGTTCAGTCAGTTCATTGTTTCCTGTGCTTATTCAGTTGGGCCGTGATCCGGCAATTGGATCAGTGGTGTCCACATGGGCTGAACAGCAGGATCAAAACCCAGGCATTTTATCCCTGTTTTGTATGAATTCATACAGCAACAGGAAAAGGAGAGATGTTCTTTCAGAAACGAAAAAAATATTAAAGTTTGGATTCTGCGTCAGGCAGGGAGCTGTAAATTTTGTTTAATTTGTCTTTTGAAATTTGTTACATTTCAGACATGAATCCAAGTTATTATTGCATAGAAGAATGAAGTTGATGAATCACACATTTCTCAAACATTGATCAATAGAAACAAAAAATTTCAATTGTTGTTACAGACAGAGTCATATATATAAACTCTAAAAACGGTAGAAGAAAAATAAATAGAAACATTTCAAACACATGGCAGATAAGAGATTCAGGATAAGCAGCTATAAGACTGCCAGCCCTTGGCTGTTCCTGAAGAAGGCCACTTGATTTGAAGAGAAAAAAGTAAAAGTTTACTCATGTCATTAATAGTGAAATAATGCAGTCATACTTTAATGCAAAACCCTAATGGCCAAAGTCTGGTACACTTTTTTTATGTTTGTGTGTGCTACAGAATCAGACTTTAATGAAAATGGATAAAATGCTCAGTATTTTTAATGCACTTTGCAATACAGAGTTGAAATAGTATAGGGGAAACAGGAAAACATATACTCACTACAATGGGAACAAATAATGTTTATTATCAAAAGAAACCCCAAACAACTGTAGCTTATCAGCTACTTAAGACATACTTTTCAACTTAAATTTTAGCCACCAAATTCAAGCAAATTGTAAGCACAGTTGATTAAATTACTTTAAACTACCCATTGAAAGAATTATGTGTCCCAAAGAGTATTTCAGCTTATTTGAAGTCTGCCATGATATTTTCATGTTCTATAGAAGAAATTCAGGGAAGTGACCAAATTTCTAAGTTATGTGATTTGTGTATCCAATATTTAACTCAGATAAGTCTGGATAAGTCTGGATAAGACTTCGGAGTTAAAAATTTTCCAGACTAGATATGTATTGCCTTGTTTAGGACATGGCAAAAGGATCAGAAAGTAGAGGATGGCCAGAACTGAGAAAAATGGTGTTTCTGATGTACCTAAAAGCAATAATACTGAGAAAACACAGCATTTTTATTTCAAGATTTTGAAAGTGAAACATTAATGTTTACATTGAATCAAAATTCTAGATTTCAAATCAAACAAAAAAAAATTGTGGTTTAGTTTGTTTCCAATTTTTTTTTTTTTGCAACTTAATAAAATATTTCAAAATAAATCTTTTTTTTTCCCAAAAATACTTGAGAAGCTGAGAATTTACTTTTAATTTTCTTTTTTATTGCCAGCCTCTGGAAGGAAGCACTTCTGTATCAATGTAGTTAAATTTTTGATGGTGTTAGAATAAGGAGTAACTTTTACAGGACTATTTGGTAACTTCAGAAGAAATGAAAGAGCTCTTTTTTTCCCCCATCCTACTCATCTATACAGAGTCACAGAGTTACAGATTATTCTGAGTTGGAAGAAAACCACAGGAATCATCAGGTCCAACTCTTAAAATAAAGATTAATACTAATAAAGAATATTATTTTTCCCTGTAAAAACCATGATCTTCTTTATTAATATTAGCATATGAGTCTATGTGAAAGATAGGTGAGTACATTTACCCTAGGTGAGTACATTTCAATGATTTACTTAAATAAGACAGAAATTAAACTGGGCAGTCATTAACACTTTCTCTGAAATCATAATCTTTGAACTACTTGCGATAAAGCTCAAAAACATTCCAAATTACCAACAAAGGATAGAGTTATCAGAAATAGTGTATGTGGAGTAGTTTATCATCTCTAAAATTCTCATAAGAAGCTGTAAATGAAACTATAAATCTTTAGCATCTTGGATCTCCCTCTCATGCTGCCCTCGAGGTGTGCACTTTGTGACTGTGTCTAAGATGTTACCAGTCAACAACCCAACTTTCTCTTTTGCTTTGCCATCAAGTTGCCACCATTTGCCACCAATTGATGTAATGACACTATTTTATGGGACACTACTTTTCCGTGGCTTCTTTCTGCATCATGGTAGAATCCCTCTAGTCTTTTTTATTTTTCTTTTCCTAAACATTGCCATTGTTTTTGGCTTAGTCTCACCTAAAAACATTTTAACCATACTTTGGGAAAACACTCGTGGGTGTTGATACAAAAGAGCTATTCAGTTGATTAATTGATGTGTTGAATTTTACAGATTACAAAAATTCATCATATGATCAGAGCATGAAGTTTTTTTCATCAGGAGGGTATGCAGTCATCATTCAAAAGCATAGGTGATTTAGGAAGATGCAGTAGCTACCTGAAGTAATATATTAAATCTTAGCTCAATGCCAGTATTTAATCAGATTGTTCTGAAACTGTCAAGTAAATCAGTAAAAGAGTAATCTGTAGACATTAGCTAGTCCAAGAAGTTGTGTGGCTGACAATGCTAAAAAATTCTGTAGAAAGATTGACTCTCCATTGGTTTCCTGTATCTTAGAGAATCAGTTATTTTGGAAAAAAATAAGTGTAAAATGCAATTATTCAGACACTATCTTCTTAGAGAGCTTGTGTTATTACCCAAAACCCCTGTCATTTCTGGCAGTGAATTCTTGATCAGATCTTCACTTTACTATGAGTACCTTGTACCTTCTTTGCCAAGATTTAAATTAGTTTACAATATAGCAGAGAGCTGGGTTGAGGTAGACAAAATCCTCAGCTGAGTGATAAAAAGCTCATTGACATAGACATCAGTGCTAGAGAGAAAGAGCTACATCCTCAGGGTAAAGTCTTATCAAAAATCCAGCCTATGTGTTTAAAAAAATAGTAATTTTTAGTGCTCACGGTTTTAGCTGTCTTTGTAAGACTTCCTAAAGAGACTATCCAAAGAATGCTTTCCAGAAGGTTTTTTTTTCTTAAAATATACACTTGATTTTCAGATATGCAGCAATATTCAAAATAACTTACTATTTTCATCCAAGATTAATTTACCCTGTAAATATTTCTGTTCAAAACTGGAATAACAGTTGCCCATGATAAATTTGAGTGGGATTCATTTCATCAAATTTAAGTTCTTCAAATATTAAGAATTCTGTGCTGACTTTGAGGTCTCTGAAGAGAAAGGTATCCCCAAAGGCTGAATCACATATGGCAGAAATCTTTCACCGCAAAGGATGAATTGCCCTTTTCAAGGTGTTCATTTCTCTTCACTGACTGTAAAAGATGCCTAGTTGAGTACCTTGGACCATGTGCAGTTTAGGTGCATTTTATACCGGCTAGATTGAAACAACTGCTGTTGAATGATATTATTTTCCATCCTTATACATAGTCTGTTTTAAAGTGCACTCTGCTCTGCAATTTTCACCGAAGCCAAGTACTGCACATTAGTTTTTGATTGCCCAGCTTTAGATTTAGGAGCCTGTGTCGAAGGCCTGGCTTTGCGGTCATGCCTGATGGCCACATTGCTGTTGCTTTCCCTGCCCTCTGCCCCAAGGCAATTTGTTGCTTCCTTCCAGTCACAGGTTACCATCCCTTGGCCGCTGCCAGCAGGAGATCCCGCGTGTGCCCTGAGTCATCCTTGGCAGGCAGGCGGGTTCCACAGAGCACAGTGGTGTCTGACTTTATCTGACACAGGCTGATGCAATTCCTCCATCCTGCAAAGTGGCAGGGGAATGACCCTGAGAGCTGAGAGACAAACTGGAGGCAAAAAATATCTGGAGGTAGTGAATCTACAGCCACCAATTCAAATTCCACTTCAGAAGATTTTTTTTAGCTTTATTTTTTTTAAGAGGGAATAAAACTATTTTAAACTATATCCCAGAATCTGAATACATTTACAGTAACAATTTAAAATATCTTATTTGATTTTATATGTTTTTTATAATTTGGAAAATGAGTAAATAAATATCTTAACTATTTGTAGTGATGAATTGGAGTAAAAATGGGGGGAAAGTGTCTTTTGCACTCTAAGGATAACAGCATTACTATTTTTAAGAAGTTCTTTGTTCTTAATCAATATTCTACTGATATAAAAAGGAACTTATTAAGAGAAATAATTGCCACAAACCTCCTAAAGCATTGAAAAGCAGATGATAGACTTTCTCATCATGAATGATTATAACAATTACCCTTTGAGGAAGGATTTGAATGAGTCATATAGAAATTACTGCATCAACTTACACACACTGAAGCCTTTTCTTATATGTTTTGACCTGATTTAAATTAGAATTTCAATTGTGTCACAACCAGATACTAGAACATTTTTTTCTATCTTTCATGAATATATGCAGTTATGAATACATATTCAGTAAAACATTACTACGGAAGAATTAATTTTATATCAAAACTGCTGCCTTCTTTATGAAGAAATATGAAAGGTTGTACTATTGTACATGAATAATCTGTCTTTGAAGAAAGAGCGGGGGGGGTTTCAGCAGCTCAATGATGTTATAGTTTTCAAAGCTTGTAATTTATTTACTATGACTCTTCCCTTTCTGAAAATTTTTTCATGTTAGTGAGGACATTCATAAGCAAATGCATTTGGAAAAGTGGGTTATACATGCCACAGTGAGCTTTCAGCTTAAGCCATCTTGAATAATATTAATTAAGCATGAACATTAATAGTTTTATGTCACAAAAATATCATGGCAAAGAACAGAGTCATCACACTTCCTTTTTGGCATCTTTAGTCTCATTTTGAAAGTCAACGAATTCTTTTATTAGGTGTTTGTAGCACATTTCATTTTAATTTTTTATTTTATTATAATTTTTTACTTTTCCTAAAAAATACGGTATTGGAACATGAAGAATTTATATTTTTCTGAGTATCTGAATTTTAATACTTTGGAAAAGAACGGTCAGCAATCTGAATCTATTTTTAGAGTTCCAAGACCATTGTTTTTGAACGTGTTAGTTATTTAATGACAATAGAGGACAAGATGCTGAATCTTCAAAGGAGTACATTTTGCTCCCAGACACTCTGTCTGCAACTTTTTCTCTGAAATGAAATATAGAGTTTTCACACATTCTCTCTCTGATATCCCCTGACTCCTTTCATGCACATCTTCTCACAGAAGAGCTCAGTACATGTGTCCACAGTCTGCAGTTACCAAGAGAAGCTGTGTCATTACCAGCAGGAAGAGATCTTTTATGCTATATTGTGCCTAGGGTAAGCAATTATTTTAAACCAAGTATCTGTTCGCTTCACACTTCATGTCCGTCTTTGCAAAATCATGAAGCTTAGGACCACAGGAGAACTGGTTACAGTTCAGGAGAGCACACCTACAAAGGTCAAAGAGATTTGTCTAAGACTTCTTTAGCATTTATCGCAGAAAATTTAAATACGATGAGAAATTAAATCCCTTTTATTCTAGATATTTGACTTTGAGAAGCAGTTGGAAACCTGCAAGTCTGTTCCTTCTATAACTTATGATACACACAGAGAGTAGGGAACTGTGATGAGATTAATCAGTTTTCAAGAGCAGATACAATGGACTACTGCTATATATCAAACATGGTATTTTTGTTGCTGTATTGTAGGCATTATTTCAAAAAGCTGTCAGATGCTAGGAAGGACAAAAGTATGCGTTGGCATCCCAAGGTCAGGTTAGCAGCTGGAGGTTAGCCCACAAACTTAGCAAGAGAATTTAGAGGGTGCAGTTGCCTTCCAGCTGTGGTGGGTGCCCTGCTATGGGGTGTGCTGTGTTGCAGGGCTCTGCTGGCACGTTCATCCTCCGCCTAAGGGGAAAAAGCCTCTCTGCCCTCTGTAGAGATGGAAAGGCATTTGCTGTTTTTTAAACTACAGCAAAAGAAAACAGGTGCAAATGCAGAGTGGGTGCATGCAAAAGATGAACAGAAAAATCAGCAGTTTTAACATAGGGTTAGTCAGAAACTTATAGTGGAAAACAACTTTATGCTGAAGAAAGTTTAAACTGACCAAATTTTCTTTACATTCCTGTGATGCAGTTAGTTATAAAGTTCCATCAGTAGAATTTGGACTGTATGCATAGTAGCTACCTACAACCATAGTTACAATTTAATCCATTTAAATGAACTTCATAATGTTATTAAAATACATTGGGCTTTCATTTTTATCACAAGTGGACTTTGTGGAATTCAGATTGCATTTCTGGATTCACACAGAATATAAGAATATTTTTGCTTCTTACTGTGAGCTACAATTTTCTGTCCTTGCATCATTCCTATTTCACTCTTCCCAGGCTAATTCTGATTGCACTGTAGAGTTAGACTCCTCTATGAAGAATTCTGTGCAAGAAGAAAAGTTAAAACTAGGGTTCAAACATGAAAAACATTTTCAGATTGCCTTGAAAAATAACAGTGATGTTTAGTAAGGAGCAGCTTATCTTCAACCTCAAATTTCATTGATCTTTAGCATCTTTTTCCTTATACATTTAGAAACTGTGAGTATTTGCAGAAAGGTTCAGGGATAAATTATTTACATCTCCATTTGTAACTTCGTCTATGTTTTCCAAAAGTAAGACATGAGGTTTTCAATAGCTTCTCCTATTAAAAAAAAAAAGTTATATCCTTTTCAGTACCTGCAACAATACCAACAAAAAAGAAAAAACATACAAAAAGACCAATGAGGCTCATACTATTTAATAGTAGACACCTATGTTGTAAACATTCACATATGTAGATACTTTAGATTCCTCTGATTAAATACAAAGAAACTGCCATTTTCAGGGCAAGAATGACTGATCTATTTTAGATGTCAGCTTTAAGGTAAAATGAAATGTGCTGTAAAATTATCCAGCATTCTCTCTTTTTTCTTCTTTTCTTTTCTTTTCTTTTCTTTTCTTTTCTTTTCTTTTCTTTTCTTTTCTTTAACAGCCATCAACATTTAGTCAAATGATCCTCATTAATTTTGGTTTGAGTGCTGTGACATTATGGCATTAAGATTGGCAGTGTCTACAGCAATGTCAAAAGGAATATCTGATATAAAATATGTACCTCAGCAGTGCTTTTCTATTAAAATCACCAGTCTGTTGCTACTATAGGTCCTACAACACTTTTCTGCTGGTAAAACATTCCCTGAAAAGATGTAAACTTTGGTGGATCCACAGCGACCAAGGGTACGAAGACTGTGATATTCAGGCTGCAGGTGACATGCCTGGGACAAGAGACTGAAAGATATCCTTTTTGAAGGTTAGTGATCATCAGTTCTCTGGGTTTTTTTACTGCTTCGTTACATGGAATAGAATTTTAGTATCCTCGCATGGGACATTTGAAAATTCATTCCCTCATATTTTCCCAACTTTTTAAAAAAGTTTCTAAACAGCAGTCTAATCACAAGTTAACTTGTAAGATTCAGTTGCTGGATATTTTTTCAAGGGTCTTAAAAGGGCTCAGGAACTTATACGGGGTTGTTTTGCAAGAAACTATAAACCTGAAGAAGAGTAATACAATGTCAGGATTATTAACTGAAAATTCATAATTCTTTTTCCTGAAATTTTAGAAAGAAACTTATTCTGTGAAGTAAAATTAATTTTCCTGGCTAAAATTTTTGAAAATTACAATTATTTTATGCAGAATCTCCTGCATGTGGTATATTGTGGTGCTATTGTGAAATTGCTAAACTCAGCATTGAAATTCCAAAGATGATTACAAGTCTGAAAACATAATTCAATTAGCAAAGATGATGGTTTTGGATATAATTTGTAAAATCAAATTTCCTGGGCTACCAGTAAGTGGTTTCATGAAATCATGCATTATGATTCTTCCCATCAGCTGCAGTTTTAGTGCCCAGTAGCTTTTACAGTTTTTCTTTCACTATCAACGGCTTTCGGGATAAGGTTTGCTCACAATTTCCTTCTTTCCTTTCGATTTTCAGAATTATTTCATGTCGTTTGTTTGCATTTTCAAATGTTCTGAATGTAGGTAAGGTTTTTATTTTTCTAGACCATTGCATAGATCTACTGCTATCCAATTCTGCTAAAAACTGAGTGACTAATCCATGTTCATGATCAGTTTATCTTCCATAAAGAACCTCTCTTTGTGGTTTTGATTAGGTTTGGAAGTTTGTAGTCATTCCTAAGCTTTTCTCAAAGATAAAAGTAAATGGCTTTCAGGAATATTCTTTCAGTTATAGTGTCTATCTTAAAAAGAGTATACATGCTATGCATTAATAACTTGGATACTACCGTGTTCCTTATCCACAAATAGGGCCTAATTCTCACCTAATTATGACTAAATTAAAGTGTTCATTATATACTGAGTTTATTAGTTCAGAAGAAAATAGATTATATGGAAACGGTAATGCAAGCATTCAGATCTCAGTCTAGGCTTAAAGAAAGACATGATAAAGTTCCTATTGACTCTAATGGTCCATGATCTGAGACTGGAAGAATGCTGGTAGCAGAAGATTTTTATTAAAGGTGTAAGGCTTTGACATAGACTGACAGGCTTAAACTTGTGTAAATGTGTTTTCATTCCAGGCACTGCCTTATGAATGTTTCATATTGTCATCACTGTAGTCCCTGCTATGCTTCTCACTGTCATTGTTACAGTAGGGCACCTATTCATGTAAAAAACCTATACAGAATACAAGATTGTAAAAAAACAATGAGAAAGCAGTGACATTTATGAAGATCAAAGATCAATGTCTCATCCCTCTCATGTAATTTCGATAGCATATTCAACATCTGTTATGAATTCTGCATCATCTGTGCTACAGGAAGTAGAAAATAAAACTATGTACATTTTAGAGACATGCACTTCCCTAATTGTTAAATGCAAATGCTTTGCAGTGGCTGTGGCTTCACAGTAGTACAGCTTGTAATTGCTTGTAAACTACACCAGGGCTAAAGTCTAGCGACTGTCACCATGCTGTCACTCAGAGGCAAAGACAAGAATGATTTCTGTCCAATTAGTGTGGAAATGCCTACCTCTTTAAGCTGCAAAAATTCAGATACACTTGGATGAGAAGGAACTTCTATTTCTATGACTGTGTTGATGGAAAGCAACAGCTGAATTCCAGCCTAGCTGCAGGAAGACCTTATCAACTTACTGTCTGAGGCTGATGAATTTTTGAATTCCTTTCTGCAAGTCTGCTAATAATAGACACTAGAGCTTTAATCTTATTTATTTATTTGATCTTGCCTGCTTTAACTGGATAATTGTTGATTGCTAACTTTATTTGGCTTTTTCAATTAGCTTAATTTTTAGAAAATATTCAGACTCTGGGCTGGATTTTGTCTGTTACTGTTCTATAAAATGGGGGTGATTCAACAGAAATCGATATTGCTTACTGCACTGTCCTTTAAGGGGTGGATACTGTTCCCATGAGCTTTTATAGGAAATGGTTTAGGCTCACAGATACACATTAAAAATATGAAAAGAAGATAAAAATTCACTTGAAAAAATATTAATTTTTTGTAAGCTTGTACTACAGCAGAGACATACTTGACAATTCTCAACATTAATGAATTAGACATGCTAAAAATTAAAAAAAAAAAAAAAAACCTAAAAAACAGGACTTCAACTATTTTGCCAAATAAAAGGACAGGGAAAAAATGAGAGAGAGTGAAGTGGGAGGGAAAGAAAGAGAAAGAAATTTTGGTTGTCCTTGGCTTCTTAAATGAGGAACTTTGTACTTGGCTGGACTGGAAATAATTTTTGCTGGTAATGTTTTTTTCTGGCTGGGAAATGGGTTAAGAATTTCTCTCCCTGGCAACTTCCTTCTTTTTTTGGGTAGCTAGCTTAAAGAAACACCCTTGTTTATTTTGGCTGTCTGAATATGCCTGCTGTAGACAGAAGAATCAGAAAAAGAGGGATGTAACAGCACATCTGCAAGAGGATGATCAATCACAGTCACATACTGCAAACAGAAATAATGTTTAAAAGTGTTAGCAATGATCTGGTGATATTGTAGGTCTGTTTTTCTTTCAGAATATACATGTCCAATATATCACTGTTGAGAAGCTTTACTTTCTTAGCCAATGTAAAATTATTTCCGTGCATTAGCGCTGATAAACTTTCATTTGTAGATGCCTATTTTATCTTCAAAAGAAGGGAACAAACATCTTTCATTACTTTCCTCACCATCCTCCCTCCACCAAACCTTGAACTGTGTATTGACGTCCTTGACAACACAAAAATAAAATTCTACATTAAACTGGGAGGAGTGATCCAGAATAATTAAAAGAAAGCTGCATCCTTTCATTTCCACACAGCCTCTGGAAAACTCATGCTGTGAGAAGAATTTCTAACCATAGAAGACTGTGAATTGCACATGATAAATAACTGTGTAATCTTCTCCAACTCCTCCCTTAGAGGGGTTGAAAGGAGGAAAAAATCCAAACTTTTGGTCCATATATTGACAGGAGGAGGGAGGGATGAAGTAACATCTATCCCTTTAGTGCCATGAAAGGCACTGAATGCAAGTTGCTTGCAAACAGATGTCTCTATGTTTTGAGAGAGTGCAATTATTCAGGGAGAGGGCATTGCTAGAATGAAGAAATATTCCTCCTCTCTAAAAGCCACAGACATTTTCTTTACGTAGTTACTGTTGACATTGGCAGAAGTGCTTTGCAAAATTCCCACTCTGCACCTGTAAATTCCCCCAAGGCACATTTGATACCTTAGGGGATGGACAGCCAGGGACAACACACGGGCATAGTCAGGGCCTACGTGCATGTGAGATGGTTTTCCAAGCATACCTCAAGTCCAAAGAATCCACGGGAAAAACATCCCACAAAAGTCCCTGTGGGTTCGCAGGACTGTGATCCCTGCTGACTCTGTGGGTGTCCGGACCCAACCCCCCAACATTCCTCAGCACATTATGCAGTGGAAACTGTGGCTCGAGCCTGCAGATCATTCTGCCTGATTTTTGGCCATCCCATGACTTTTTTCCATGGGAGGATGTGAACTGAGCCAAAGTGTTTAACTGAATCTGGCAATTCTCAGCCATTTGCTGGCAGCCACCAATTTGGTGAATCGACATAATTTGTGACACTCTCAGGGTGGGAAACTAACTGGAGACATTTTTATTTTAAAAAGAATTAGCTCAGCTCCTGTGAAGAAAAAATTAAGGAAAAAATAAAAGTAAAAAAGTTTTTTTCCAGGACTAATTATTTCTTATGACTGAAATGATGACACAGGCAGTATAAAACTGTGGGATTAAGTGGAAAACCACTGCTCCTAAACAAGACAAGCCACGACTGCCCAAGCCCATTAAAAATTCTAGGAAACAGGGACAAACTCCACAGTTTAAACTGTAACCTTAGCAATGTGCTGTGCTGTCAGTAA
The DNA here is from genome assembly GCA_039654755.1 of Calcarius lapponicus. NCBI lineage: Eukaryota > Metazoa > Chordata > Aves > Passeriformes > Fringillidae > Calcarius > Calcarius lapponicus. The sequence continues at coordinate 140,863,354 of CM077464.1, forward strand.
TAGGCAATACACAGTTACCCAGGAAAAAATTTCTTCCAGTCTTTCCTGCATTTCTTTTCATTGGGAAAAGAAATACTACATTTTGCTTACCCTGCCCTCCCTTCTTCAGCTGTTCTCTAAGGTGATTTCTTCTTTGACATGCTTACATGAATGCTGCTCAACATAGCGTCCACTCCAGCTGCCAGACTAGGTATGGAGCTGGAACTACCATCATTTGGGTTGTCTCCAAATGTAATGACTTCCCCTTTTGGTTCCTCCTGTTCTTGTGGGAAAGAGCCCTTGCCCAGTAAAAACTGCCATCATTTAACCTAATAATGAAACACTGCTCTTGAAGGGGTGCAACGCTCAGGGAAGGCAAACCAAAAAGCAGCTTAGAGTTTACTCTCAACAGAAATGCTTTTATGGCATCATACTTCAGTTGGCAGTAGCCAATAGTCAAAGTGGTTCCAGAATGCTGGGGCTTGTATTTCCACCTCTCTCCCCTCTTGCCATAGCTCTGAGCAGATTTAACAGAACTTTACTGAATTAACCTCAATCACTTAAACTGATTTTGAGCCCATTTTTTTTTTTTCTTTGTCTCTGTGAAACTAATTTCACCATGTTAAAAACTATTAGGTGTTCATCTTTTGTAAGAAATGAAACTAGCTCATGGCCTGGGATGTTATTTTTTTCCTTTCCATTTAAACAAGAAAATCATGTGAAAAATACAGCCTAGGATCTAAAATAAATAGATTCAGGACTCCAGAGAATTTAAGCAAAGCAAAATGAGCCTTGCAGTGCTTTCTGTTTAGCTATGTGCCACAGCTGAATGTTTGAAAAATTTAAAAGGCTATTGGCCAAATCTGCTGCTGTTTGTATACCATAGCAACTTACCAAAATCTTGAATAAAATGATACAACCTCAACAAGTAAAAGTAACAGCACTGAAATCAAAATATATTCCTTCACATGGACACTAATGTAAAATGGACCATTTGACACTAAATAAATAAATACAGAACTTAGAAAACTATTGCTATTTGACCATGTCCAGTCTTTCCAGAATGTCAGTTTCTCAATAAATACTAAATCAAAAAGTTGGAATACAAGCTAACACAGAATCCAAGTATGTCAGCAACAATGGCATTCAAGACCAGGTTGGGTGGAGCTCTGAGCTGTCTAATCGAGTGAAAGGTGTCTCATGCTATGGCAGGGAGGGTGGAACTAAATGATCTCTAAGGTCACTTCTAACCAAGCCATCCTGTGACAATTCTCTGCATTTTGTTCCTCTAATTCTTCTCTTTTATGCTGTGTATTCTTACAGGCTTAACAATTTTTTGTCTTTTTTTGGTGACTTGAGTTTTCAACCACTGAAAATGTTTGATCAGGCAAATTTTCATCTCAGAAAAGATATTAAGCCAGAGAAATGACAACATTATATTTAACAGTTAATTATTTTTCCCAATGATAAAGAATATTTTAATAACCATCTAGGGTGTAAAATGGAGTTATGTATGCAGATACATGCTGCATGAAAACCAACAACAAAGTAATCACTGAAATTTTATATATTGTTTTCTTTTGGTTGAAAAATATTTATTAATACAATTTGCTCTCAGGATTTGGTAATTGGATTAGCCTCTTCCATCATATAGGCTGCTGGCTGCTTGAATGATTTGAGTACTCATCTTCTTGTTTATTAAGTTAAAGTTATGCTGCAAAAACCTAGATTCATATTTTTTGTACATTTCTGAATACATAATTTATGAATTCTAATTCTCACTATGTCCCTTATTCTCCAGAGCTATTTCTCTTTGAGACTATTTTTTTTCATTCTTAATGAGAAACTGTCCAGTACTTTAGTGGTTACCAACAAATGAAAAATAAATCTGGAGTCAAGTGTGATTGCTTTGCTAGAAAGAATAAGGGGAATCTTATGTAACAATCTCCACTGCTTGTTTTCAGACACTAAGTCTCTCTGCACTTAGTTATATCTCTAAAATCCATAAAATCTTGTCACCACAATTTCTCCAGGATTCTTTTCTATATATAAGTCATACATATGAGTTGTGTGAAATGAAATTATATCTTACATAAATTTTCTTTTAGTATACTACAGGTTGAGGTGATTGATCCCGTTTTCTACATCAAAGTACAATCCCCTGGGGTAATTTGTCTCTCCAATCTTGTTTACAGTCCATCCTATTAATAAGACTGCTTTGCCAGAAAATTTTTCTGAAATATGTATGTGGATGGACTGTATACATTTTGCCCATTATCTAACCAACATATTGATGGAGGTTAATTTTCTGATTAAGAAAACTTGTTTAGTGCATTGAAGAACATAATGACTCATTTGAATGTTTCATTACTTGGACACAGTGACCCAGTCAAATTTTGGATTTCAAAATAAGATGGAAGTATTTCTAAGTTTTCACAATTTTGTAAATGTAATCATAATTTTAATTAGACTTGATATCTTCTGTGTTTATGAAATTCACTCTGATTCTGGATCTAAAAACAGTTTCATTTTTCTCACCCTTACAGAGGAACCTCAGAAGCACGGAATTTATTCTAGGCTTTCGATGTGTCAGTTCTGCTGCAGGTAAAAAAGGTGGGAAGTTGCCTGGAAGATCATAGAAGTCCTTCTCCTTGACATCCAGAGGCTGGGAAACATTGAAAGTCACAAGAAGTTTTGCTGCTAGGAAAGAAAACTCTATGAAATATTGGCCAACAGCTCACAATTCCTTGTTTAGTTGCAGCTGTGTTACTTAACTTGATGCCTCAGAGCTTTTAGCAGGTGAAGTAGGCAGTCTGACCAGAGCAACTTCACTGTTATTGCCACGTTTTGTTCCTGCCTGAAATTAACCCTGACCAAAGTAATTGTCACAAACTCAGTCATTTTTTCATTATTTAGAAGTTAGTCTATGTTTAAAGTAGTACATGTCTATATATATATTCAAATAGATAGATTACTTGATCTGACCTTTCTTGGTTTTCCCAAGACATAACACTCAAAGGTAACAGTTTGTATTAAGGACCCAGTAGAGATAATTTGATTTAGCCTTTCCTCTAGAGAGCAGTTGAGTTTACTTAGTAGCAAACCCCTACATTCAGATAATCCAGGCATATATAGGTCGAAATAACAAGGAACAATAAAAGCATGTCGCTTCTGTTAGTTGATCTTTTAAAAGATGTCTTCTTGTCATTTCAGGCCTGGATCTTCTGATTTTCAATAGAATTGTTCCATTTTATCTGAGATGTAAAATTCTTTTGAAATGGAAATCCTAAATCATTACCTCTTGACAGCTTCAAAGGATTGATAGCCCACTTTGAATCTCTTTGAAGTACTTACTTCAAATTAAAAAACAAGTTACCCTGAAAGAAGACAATTATACCTTGAGCAATAGACACTCTTTCTGAAAGCTTCCCTGGTCCATGAGCATCTTTGAAGTATATATTATTTGCCAATTGTACCTCAGAGTTTAACCAATAATAAACACTCCTTTGTAATACAGAGATGCAGTTTGACATTTTAATAGTCAGAGAGGAATTACAATTAGTTTTAGTTGCTATGTACAACGTTGTCTCAAATAACCATATTCATTGAGGAAATCAGGTATTACAGGAATAGCAAGAAAAAGATGTCTTCTAACTCTCAACTTCATCTCAGACTACAAATTACAGGATTAATTCAGCTTAAAAAAGTATAAGGCGTCCTTGCCCCCTTCTTTTCCTGAAAAAGTTAGCTCTCATTTTGACTCTTTATTAACATAATCAATAAATAATTCCTGAAATTCAAGACCCGTAAGTCTACATTGCTTTAAATAATGTTCAGGGGAAGATGTGCTGTGTCCAAAATTTATACATTAAAACTGGAGTAACAAAATCTCCAAATTGAAATTCTACATTCTTGACGTTTTGAAGAAGATTATACATAGGAAAGATTGTGATCAATTATGATTTGTGTGTTGTTTTCTCCTACTCTTCTCCTTTATGTCTTGATTTATTTTTATCCCATTTTAGTGATAAAACTAAAGACTAGGGCTGAAATAAAAATAAAGGTTTTGAATCTAATTGATAACCTTTAAATAAATTAATAGCCCTTCTTTTTTAAGAACTTTAACTTAATTATAATTTTTACAAATTTTCATGATCAGGCATATAAGGGAGACTAATTGTGTATCTAAGACACAAGTAGGGTTAAAGTGGTGTTTCCTTTTTTTTCTACTGTACCAGTGGAAACCCGAAATATACAAATGGTCTTTTAAGTGAAATCCCTGGTCATTCCTGACTGACATCTATTTTCAGAGTTTACTTGCCATACAAAATTTCACTGTGTTTAGAAGAGTCAGCAGACTTGGGTGGACTGAAGAACTCATAATAAAGGAAGAGCAGACACAGCGTCACCTTTCCCAAGCAAACTGTATGCTTGTTTCAAGCATAGTTAGTTTGCAAGTGTATACAATTGGCAAGTTAGACTCCTGATTTTCATGGCTGGTAAAAAAAACCAAGGGAACATCAGACACTGTATCAGGAGAATTCATGCCTCCTTAAGAGGAGGTAAGCAGCTGGCAAGCATCAAATATACTGTGATCTGGGCTTTACACAAGAAACATTATCTTGACAGTATATAAACTATCTTTACAACCTTCTCTCTAGCATTCCCTTTCAAGGGAAATTCCTAGAGAAGATGACTAAATAAAAGCTGTTCGAGGAGGTGTTTCATACTTCATCCTCCTGTTTCATACTTCATGCTCCAAGGGAAATAGAAGGGGAAAAAATCTCACTAGTCTTATTCTTGTTCCCACATATTTGATATAATTAAGTGCAACAGCATTGAATTAACTCAAATTATACCACCACAGACCCTTCAGATCAAGGTCAAAATGAGGTTCAGTGTATCAGTTCATTTTTACTTGTGTTAATAATGTTGATCCACTTATTCAGATCCCTCCTGTTTTTTAATTGGAAATTGATTTATTGAAATAAAACACAACTTGTCTAGTTCTTAAAAGAGTACTGTCTAGATAGAACATTCAAAATATAAAACAATATTCTTTTTACCATGCATGATAAGATAAATACTTTATTAAGTAAGCTGATGTTCAAATAATGTTGTCCAAAACCTGATCTTCTTATTCTTTCTACTAGTAACAACAATGAGTAACACAGAATATCAGTTTAAAATGTAGAGAATGAAATTCCAAGCAAAGGAAACCCACAACATCCCAAAGTGATCTCTAAGACAGTGCTGACAAACTGAACAAGAGTCAGGAATGACATGAAGAAGTGCCTTCATCTTTCTTTATTTCTTCTCTTCCATACATAAAAACAAGCCCAACTATGTGAATTCAAGCTTTTGATTGAATAAAATTGGCAAGCACACTAAGCATGGGAACATGGTTTTTTTTCCCCCTAATAGAACACCTCTGAGTTCTCTGAGTGCTACAGACTGAAATACCAGATCCTCAGGTGTCATAAAAATACTTCTGAAAATCAAATATCTCTTTACAATATAATCCAGAGTATGGGGAGATGTCAAGAGCTATAACAGAAAAAATTTCAAGCCACTGGGCCAAAAATCTCTGCTTATGTTTATGCAAGGGTTATTGACCTCACTGTAGGTAAACCATGGTGAGCTGGTGAGGTTCTGCCCTGTGCTGTGTCCAGTCAGATCTGCAAAAAGGCACACCTATGGTTTCATCTGTTTCAGGTTTTCTCTCATTAGGATGTGAGTGGGGTCTTTTTAGTTTTCAAGCTAAAATTTCAAGCCAAAGACTAATAACATAGATGATAACTAATAGTCTTATGGGTTACAGGAAATTCTTACCACTTGGAGAAATTGCAAAGTATCGTGTGAAAATTTCTAGTTTGAGGTATGGGTGGCTCTTGTAGTAAGCCTTTATTGCTGGAGGTTGTTCCTCTCATTCCACTGTTTTTTTTTACAAGTTCACAGCTTTCAGCAGCTCTGTCTGGATGTTTTTGAAACATGATCAAGTATTGTTTGAAGGCTTCAAATTGACATTTTGCTTTAATCACCTCCTTAAATATCTGAATTGCTGGTAAAGTAAACAAAATAAGGACAAGCATGTTTAAAAGAACAGTTTTGAAGCATTTTCACAACTCTAACTTGGTCCATAAACAGCCTTATCCATGAGTCACAGCCTTTCTTTTTCCTCATTGCTTCTTTCTGGTTTAGATCAAATATTCTATCTCAAATATTATATACAAAACATGTCCAGATGTCTTCCTAATATGCCACCAATCCTAGGAGCACACAGATTAAAAATATTTCAGAAAATCACAGTGAGTAGATAGTAGAGAGAACATAGTTAACTCATTTTAGCTAATGTAGAACAGTTTTCCATGGTATATATTTAGTTCTTGATGTCTGTCTTATGTGAAATAGCTCCTGAATTAGTTATCTCATTTCCTTCAGGAGACACATTCCTAAACCAATACATATTACAGTGCTGAAAGTTTTCCTAATATCCAACCTATACACGTTTAATTAATTTGATCCTATTGCTATTATATACATCCCTCCACACTATACCTTCTCTTTTTGTACACATTTGGAAAATATATAGACTGCTTAGAACAAATCCTCACTGAAGCCATGCTGATTTAAACCAGATGAGTATCTGGCTCTTTACATCTACTGAATAAATTGCTTTAAATCTTTCCTCACAGTTTAGTCTCTATAGATCCCTGACTGTTTCAATATTTTATTTTTTTTTAGTTAAGAAAAAGAGAAGAATGACAGTACTAGGGCACATATGGTCAGTCTTTGATAATATGGAATGTAGCTTTCCTCTCTCTGCATTGATTTTGTTCCTCTGTAAACTAAATAGACCCTCTAATTATTTTAGTTGCCATTTGTATATTCTTACCTCCTCCCTTATTAGAACTCAAAAGGAAATTTCTAAGTATTCTTTCCTTCTGAATTTCTATTTCCCCTGAATACCTGGGTTTGAAAAAATTATGCTTCATAGGTGTAATGCAATAAAACATTATTTGTTTCTGTTTTCTCTTGCAATTATTTCTAAGGAAGGGAATATGTCAATTCACAAACCAAATCAAAATTTACACAAGAATTGGTGTGTGAAAGATATAAAATAGCCATGCTGAAACAGTAACAGAGATATGATTCTTGATGAATGAGGTTTAAATTCTGTATGCCTTAAGATTCTTTCTTTGTGCTTAACACTTGGGGTGCACAGATTTCTCAGTTGTATTCAGTTGCTACAGTGAATTATGTCCATATATGAGGCTGTGCACTCTGCTTCTCCCTATGTACAGAATGGGTAGTTATCAAGTCCTCTGACTGCTAACCCCAAATTTTAATAATTTCTTCTGTTTAAATTTTACTGTGTTTTTGTTTCATCCCATTAAGCACTAATCTGTTGATTTTTAACAGACTTCATGACTCATTTAATGAAGTTTTATCCATTTGTTTTCCTCTAAATCAACATATAGTGTTCCTCATGCATAGTGCATAGAGTACATCTGACAATTTTTTTTGACAGTCCAGTTTAGCCTCATTCTAGGTCTAGGATCTCTGGCCCTGTTCAGCTGACTCTCGTGGCCTTGAGATATTTGGCAAAAGCCTCAGGTACAACCTAACTCACTTAAGGCATAACATGATCTTAGCCAAAGCAGCCCTGACTGGCAAGGTCATGGCAATAACTGTCAGTGTCATCAGTCCTAAAAGACACTCATGAATCAAGACCTTGTGGTGTAATAGCTGCTGCTTTTAACTGTGGCTATATCTCCTGGGGAAAAAGAATGATGAATGCTGGATCCCTGCAGTTAAAAATAACGTACAGCTAACATTCCTGGGGTACAGATATGTTCTTATAAATCTCTCTGAATCTTCAAAAATTTTGGAAGCTGCTCCAGGATCAGAGTTTCAGCTTCACAGAAATACGGACACAATTTAATTTTGTGGAAATAATAGAGCAAGGACTAAATGAGAGGGCAGACAATAGGATTGTGATGATTGATGCATACATCAGGAGCCCTGAAAGAAAGGAGTCATTTTGGCTTCTGGGAAGGTGAGAGAAAACTAGGAAACTGCAAAGGAAGTTTTGAGAAAAAGGTAGATGAAGAATTTTGTAGCACTTAAGGATCTGGAAAAAAAATTCAAAGGTATTCATGTTATTGGGAACTGTCACTCTTCCTCACTTTAATATTGCCTCCTCCACTGCCTTGCTTCATTTGGGAACAGGATTTTAAATCACATGTATTTTTCTTTCCAAGACCAAATTTCTCCCTTGGAAATAGCCCACTATTCACCTTCCTTCCACTTTCTGCCTAACACAAGGAGACCAGATGTAGAAAGAAGGAGCAGGATCTTCTCTAACTGAACAGAAAAGAAAGAGGTGAAGAAAGAGACAGAAGTGGCAAATTCTTCTCTTGAGATTGCAAGACCTGAAGAAAGAGGCTGAAGGCAGCTGCTACAGCCTCCATATAGAGTTGCATCATCCAAAAAAAGCCCGAATTTCACGACTTCTCACATACACGATTAGCCCTTACAGAGCAAGAAATCAGCTTTTTGGATCAGACATTACTTGAGTAGCCAAAGGAAAGAAAATGCTGCCTATTCTATTATTGTCATGGTCTCTTTTCCTGCCAAAAAGGAATTGAAATTTAAATGTAAAATCTTATAGTATCTTACTTTTTACTATCTATTGTGAAAATTGTCAAGTATTATAACCTAGACCCTAGTATCATGATATGAAAATTATTTGACCTTAAGAAATGATGTATAAATGATGCAAGGATAAGTAGCCACAAAATAGATCACTGATCAGCAGAGAGCTGATTTGGAGCTACTTGGTGTTAATCTGAGGGCAGTAGTAGTATTGTAGTTCAGAAATATGCTACGATAATGTTTAAATATGTAAATTACTCAAAACCAACTTGAAAATAGAAATTATGTACTGACATTGTTTAGCTTTCCTGTCTTTTATGTGTCTCAGATTGTATTTACCCACGTTTGCCAGCTCTATTATGTTGTATTCATTGCTGCTCCAACACTGTTAAATTTCCAGTTATAGTCACACTTTTTGCTGTTATGTTCTTCCGGTATAATTGATGTCACTGTTACAGTGTGTATGGAAAGAATCACATAACTTTGTTTATGTTTCACAGCTTGGTAGTCATAGTTATTTTAACTGCAGGGTAGGAGCAATTCTCAGAAAGACTATCTCTTTCTTTTTTTTTTTTTTATTTTAAAAACTTTACTGCATTGCTAACTTTTTAACTCTTACTCTTGTTTGGAAGATGATTTAATTGAGAAGTGACCAACACAGTGACTGATAATACAGCTGAAGATAATCTAGCACATGGAAACCACAGGATCCAAAAGGCATTCCTCTGTTGGCAAATAACAGGACAAGGCACAGGAAATTCCTCCTGAAAACAAGGAAGACCTTTATTGTGCAGGTGACTGTGCACTGAATCCAGCCCCGCTCCTGCAGGAAACTCCTCCAAGTCTTCCCTTCTCATTTGCATTCTACCAGAGTGATCATTCCCAGTTTGCTTAGGTAATCTCCCTCACTGTTATTACATTTCCTCATAGTTTATTATTTCAAATGACCTGATGATATTTTGATTAAAAGACCAGGACTGTGTAAGTCTGTTCTTAGAACCACAAATTGTTTAGTTCCCTATCTCTGAGAAAGTATTTTGTCCACAGTATTTCTAAGTCACAGAGGTCATGAATAAAATCTTGTCGCACTGAGTTATCCAGTTAAAGCAAGATTATAAAGAACACTGACAAAAGCAAAGCTTATCCCTCATCTGCAATGATCAGCTTCACTGAGTATGTTACAAGCTTCCTCATTTTCCATTCAGTAACAGCTAATTATCACCAATCTACTGAGTTGGGAGTTGCCTTACATAGTAAGAGCCTGCTGATCCTCTGACTTGTAAACAACTTTACTAATTTTCTAGCTTCATCACTTGTGAGGTTACAAAGATGCTCTGTGATGGCAGAACTTCTGACGTCATATATATATTATTCAATTAATGGGAAAACTTATTTGAAAAATAAAATTTAAAAACTAAATAACTTAGTAATATCTGCTTTGTGTTTTCTTACAGCCTGAGATCTTTACTTGCATAAATTTTCACAGCAGAATCACAGAAAAAATATTTAGTTACATAAATTTTCATAGCAGAATCACCGAATCACAGAATGGGAATTGGAAAGTACAACTGTGGGTTGTCAGGTCTAACCTCCCTGCTATAGCAGGGTCATCTTAGAACCCATGGCACAGTATTGTGTGCAGACAGTTCTTGAATATCTCCAGGGAGAGAATGACCTCTCTGGGCAATCTCTTCCAGTGCTGAGTCACCTGCACAGTAAAGTTCTTCCTCTTACTCAGGAGGAACTTCCTGTGCATTGTCCTATTGCTTGGAACCACTGAGGAGAGCCTGGGTCCATCCTCTTGACATCCTCACTTCAGACACTGACAGACATTGATGAGGTCCCCTCCTCAACATCTCTTCCTGGGGCTGAACAGGCTCAACTCTGCCAGCCTTTCCTTTTAAGAGAGATGCTCCAGTCCCTTAATCATCTTTGTCACTCTCCACTGAATCCACTCCAGGAGCTCCATGTTGTCTCTTTTTCACTGAAAAGTGCAGAACTGGACACAGAACTCCAGGTGTGGCTCACCATGGCTGAGTAGAGGGGCAGGATCACCTCCCTTGACCTGCTGGCAATGCTTTTCCCAAAGCATCCCAGGATTCCTTCGACCTTCATGGCCACAAGGGCACTGCCAGCTCATGGATGGTTTTTTGTCTACCAGGACCCCCAGGTGCTTCTCCACAGAGCTGCTTCCAGCAGATCAGAGCCAGCCTGTGCTGGCCCATGGGGTCATTCCTCCCTAGCTGCTGGACCTCACACTGTCCTTTGTTGAGTTTCAGGCAGTTCTTCTCAGCCCATCTCCCCAACCCTTCTGAAGGTCTCACAGAACTTTGGGGTGTCAGCCACTCCTCCCAGATTTGTGTCATCAGTGAACCTGCTGAGGAGGCATCTGCCCCTTCATCCAAGTCATTGATGGATAAGTTAAACAGTTTGGAACCTTGGAGGACACCACTAGTGACAGGTCTCCAACCAGACATATGCCATTGATTACAACCCTTTGAGATCTGCTCAGCTAGTCCTCAATCAACCAAAACAAATAATATAAAAATAAAAATAATACAAATAATAATTGAAAAATATAATGTCAAGCAATGTGAATCTCATTTGCTGGTTTGGGTTTTTTTCATTTGTTTTTTGGTTTTGGTTTGGTTTTCTTAATCATATGATTTGAAAGAGAAATCATGAAGTCTCTGAAACCATGATAATTGTTTCAATATAGAAATTAACAGGTGGCAGAGCAGCAAAATTCCACCTCCTCAGAAACTTTCCATTAGTCTCCTAACTATTTTTCCTAGGCATCCTTTCTTCTCACGTTTCCTACTGGTTTTGCAAATTTGAAGTCTAGTTCTCTCAGTGTCCCCAGGGGCTGACAAAGCAAATATTTCATAAGAACATTCATGAAACTTCCCAAAGGCCTGGCAAAAGCAACTCATAGTGGAAGTTCGCTGGAAGAGTTCTTACCAAGGCAAATAGAGAGTGCAAACGGTATTTCTGCTTAAGTTTAACCAGACAACAGATATCAAGGAATACATTAAATTAAAACAGAAAGCAGGCTTTTAATTGTTAAACCTGTTTCAACTGAAAGTAAAAAGTCAAAATTAAAAAAAAAAAAAAGAGCTACAAAATATTAGGGATTCAAGCCTTTTGCTTGATCTTATCTCAGGAAAAAAAAACGTTAATAATGAAACAATTTTATTATTCACTTTAATGAAGGACAATGTAACTGTTTCTAAATCATGAAAAGATATTAGACAAGGAATGCAGATAATACATAATATAAAATAACATAACATGATTTTAATAAAACCTAGAGATTAAGCATACAATTGAGCTTACCTGTTGAAGATATAATTTAATAATTCTGATAAATTAATAAATTTATCAGAATATCAAAACCAAACCAGATCCTGTACATTTAATCAATTTTGCTCATTTAAACAGTGCAAACATGCTTCAGGTAAAAGTTGAAGGAGAATAAAACTACTTCAAAAAGGCTTTAGGCTTGCCCTTATTGTGAGGGGTGTATTGCTTCTTTTGACTGTCATGTTCTTTTTGTGACAAAGATTCTGTCTTCTTTTCCTGTGGGTGCCTCTGCTATTGCTGTTCCCTAGGGCCATGAAGTGTGTGACAGTCAAAGCCTTTTTCTCAGGAGGTACAGACAACCCAATTTCAGTGCTAAGGAGAGAGTGGAAGTCTGTTGGAAAAGGTCACTAAATACTTCCAAATGCTCACAATTAATGTATTTGGTGGATTGTGCTGAGTATGGAATACAGAAGCAAAACACATCTCAGTACAATACTGCAGGCTCAGTGGTCACTAGGAATGGCTTTTATAATAGTAAGCCAACAAAAGTTTGGAGATTGTGAAGTCTGTTTTCTTTTTCAGCTCAAAATGAATAGGACATTTCTTCTAACTGTCAGCTCCCTGATGTTTTCAGTCTAAAGCACTGTAAGTATGTTTCTCTGAGTTTTTAATCTGCATTCCCATTATAACCTTCATCCTTATTACCGAAAGCTTTATTTTTATATATACATTAAATTCTGCATTCTAACCTGAATTTGATACTTCCTGCAATAATTGCATTTCATGAAAAGTCAAAGATTGACTGTCATCTAAGTATGACACTCCTGAGGATGATGTTGCAGTATGTTCATCTGAATCATCTGTTTTCTTCACTGAAACCTTTCATGAATATTTTGAAACTTTGTGGCAATCCTGAATAGTTGTAGTAAATTTCCTATAATACCTCTGAATTTAACCTCTATAATTTTGCTTTTCTGTTTTCTTTTTCAGTAGTTAAGATATCCATCAGGTTTCTAATGATCAGAACCATAGATTAAAGTGCAAGTGTTAGGGTTTGAGGATTTATGCTTTGTTCTGTAAGCCCAAAACATTTTGATCTTGGTGTGTGAAGGTGTCAGTAAGCCAATTTGTTATGTTATTTCATTCTGCCTTTTCCCATAACGAATTGATTCACCTTTTGATCTTTCATGATACCTGCATAACACCTGAATGGAGAATTGCAGGGATCCAGGTTTGTTTTTTTGAAAATAAATTATTAAAATAATCTTTTTTAGAACAATGGACAACCTTTGGCTCTCTATTTCCAGTCTAGTTGAACTACCATTTGAAAGGATCCTATCAACCATAAATCTAAATCCTCCCATGTACTGTAAATGTCTGGGCTGTATCAGTGCTTTTTCTCATCATTAAGTCAATGGAAATGCCAAACTGTAGAAATAAAAGATTTCAGCCTTGTCTGAAAAGAACAACATAGCAAAGGAAAGAACTGTTATGCAGTTTAAATTCATGGCTAAAACATTCTTTCACTTAGACTCTACAAGCTATCACTTGATAGAAAGCTTGATGAAGTTAAATATTTTTACTGGCATCCTGCAGCACTTCAGACAGTGTGAAACTTCAAGAAAATGAGACTGCTCTGGTCTGGCATATAAGCACATCAATGGTTTGACCACAGTCACTTTTTTTTAGACATTGTAGAGCAGAAGAATTTTAAGTTATGTTTTAGAGGCAAATAATGATGTGGCATTGCAGGAACACTTCCTACTCATTAAGAGGTACCAAGCAGCAAAGTACAATATCTTTTGTTTGGAAAAAAAGTAGCTCTTGGCCAGTGAAGAAATGTCATAGTGAAAGAGGGGCCAGATTCTCAGCAGTAAGAGAGATGATATACAATGTGATGTTAGAAAAGAAAGATCTCATCAGTGAACATAAAGATGTCAGAAGTGAAAAAAAATTACCTATGCAAGGTATGGCAGACAACAGAGAGTCAGAGAAATGTTGTGAAAAAGAATTTAAAGTATTAAAGGAGGAATATTTTGACAAAAGGAGAAGTAAACAGACCTTAGAAGCCCCTAGTCCTCTCTGGGACCAATTTCAATTTCCTGCAATGCCATGTGAAATCTAAGTATTTGCCTAAGTCTTAATGTGAGACAAAAAATATCAATTACACAATGAGTTTTATCCATACTTAATTTTCAAGCCTAGACTGGGAAAAAGTCTAGATCCTTCTCTGATCTCCTAGTCCTTCTTTGGACAAGATATTTAACATTGATAACATCATGAGATCAGGCAGAGTTAGCCTAGGGATAAAGAGAGGGTTGAGGTAGTCATGCTTCTTCCCAGGAGTCAGCCAGGAGGCATAGGCACCCCACTGAGATACTCATGGATCTCCCTTCCAAACCATGCCTTTAAGATGTGAAAGCTAAAACTTGGAAACTTTACTACCTTCAGTAGAATCTGTCTCCAATTTATCAAGAATTTAAAAAAAAAAATCTTAGTAAACTTCAGTGATCACCAGTGGACCCTTCTACTTTTTTATAGTGAGGATGAATTAATGCTGTCTGGAAGGTAGATTTATTGCTTGTGAATGTTGTAGATCATAGACCAAAAGACCCATTGAGCAACAGAAAAATTCTGCAGATTAATTAACTATGGTCTTTAAGGCTATCAAAAACACATTTGTCACACTTTTCTTCTAGAATATTAACAGTTTCATGACAAGCATTCTCCATTCCCACAAACTTTTAAGTCAATAAGTTCAAAGTTAATTCCAGATTGGTGGGTTTGGTATAGAGAAGGACTAAGCAAGAAAAACAGAACATAGGTTTCATTACTTCACTCAGGGACTGGGAAATAGACATGGCTGCTATTCATGAGTAATATTGTATAACCTGCTTCAGGTATTGCATGATATAAACATTTGTACTACGTAACATGCCCTTGCTCCAAATAATTAAATTTATATTGTTAAAGTGAAAGCAGGATCTCATAGAGGGGTTAAGCTTAAAACCAGTCAGGAAATGATCACAAAAGTGCAGTGTACATCTGCCAGGAACAACTGCAATACATATGGCAGCTGCCTCACACACAGAAACAAATTGCTGGAGTGGTGGGATGTAACCAGTGAAACCTTCTTTCATTCAGATATAAATTTTCTCTCTTGATCCTACTACCAGAGCAGCTCTAACCCTACATTATCTTCCTTCTATCAGTCTAGTACTAGGCATTTCCATATGCTAAGTGGCCAATTGCCTATTTGGTGGCTGAATTCTTACTGCTTTTCCCTCAGTGGTTTCAGTTGAATGCAACTCCTTGTCCCCTCCTCTAATTAGCATAATATTTAAGCATATGCCATTTTAGACTCTACCTGTCTTCAAAGTATGACTAAAAATGATCAGATGGATCAAAACCTGTTAGGAGAACAGAGGGACTGGTACACAGACTGAAAGACATACAGACCTAAGACTGCATTTCTGGGCACTAGCCCAAGGTAAGAGACAAGATGCACCAGGTCACCAGCACTTCAAGGAGCTTCTAAAAGAAAAAAAATTACACGGTCATACAGTTCTGTAACATTTTTCTTACCACCATATTCCAGTTTTATCACAGCATTTCTTGTGCTGCTTTTTGACAAGAGCACCCTCTCTTGGGAAAATATGGTGTGATGTTATCATACTCTCACAAGTTTTAAAGCATTCACCTGGTACACTAATAGGTTTGTGCATTTATGGTCATACTCTTTATATCTGCAGACCAAATGCCAACCAAATTATTTCCACCCAGATCACAAGTTCTATGAGTAGGGAGGAATAATATTTATTCCCTAAGAGGACAGTATAAGTGGGTTGGTTTTGCCCTAATAATGTCATTGTAGGTGATACTTAGGATAGCTTAGAAGCCAAATAAATTATGCTAATGGAATGTAATTCTTTCACTAACTGACACAACCCATCACTGAAAGCGTAAACCTTTCTATTGATTTTGTTTATGTGAATTTTGAGGGAAAATAAGAAAGCATAAACAAAGATATTCTCTTGCTTCTCATAATGCCAAAATAATCATTAACCAGTATGTTTCAATCATTTAATTGTTATGATGGAGATGGAAGATCAATGGGACATAGAAATAGTGCTAAAAGTTGTAGGAATTGACTCTTTGCCACTTTTTCAGAAATTATCCCCAGGAAGAAGATTTAGATTTAAAGTTTATGTGTTTATGTTTTGTAAATAGAAGTTTTAATAGCTTTTTATATTGATGTTGACAGCTTTCTTTATAGAAATGGGGATTTTTCAGTGTAATGCTTCTCATCACAAAATCCCAAGACAGTGGGAAAGCAAACCAAACCAAAATATCCTTTTATTTTTTAAATCTCCTAGTTTCAATTAAGCCTTCACATAGAAAGATATTTCAGACCAGGTTGGATTTTAAAAGCAAAAGTAGTCAGAACACACTTGAGCAGAATAGAGGCTCCTAGAATAATGAAAAGTGCTATAGTTAGGTTACTCCCATAGGAGCAAGGAGATTAAGCTTTTAAATTACTGCTCTGTGGGAGTCACTTCAAGCATTTGAATCTGGTTGCTCTTTGTAGGTGAATGATGTCGTCACTGACCTATTGCTGTGTTCTCTCTATCCCTTACTAAAGGAGATGTCCTTCCATGTGCATGTAACTAAAGATGTATTGAAAAAAAAGGTATATTTTCATGCAGTCATTTGTGTAGATTCAATTTTAATAGTCCTAAATCTAAATATTTACAGGTGGCTCTGCCTTGATAACTAACAATCCAGCAAATTTACCTATTTAAATGTTTTTTTTATATTACTAACTTCACTGAAGGCTCTATTATGCATTACTGCCAGGTCATATTGCCATCAGAGTTCCAACTGTGAGATAATGCTTAAAAAGAAATATAGAGCCCTGCTTTTGAAACTGATGCCAATATTCTGTATAACTTTGCTTATGGGGATGCATAAAGCGTATTGTGGTCTACTAAGTGCTGAAAAGATTCACCATGAGACCATAGTCACCCAAAAATCAAACTACCAGGTACCGACTTACCTCAGGTGTAAAAATTTATGGAAACAAAATAATTGGAAAGTACTCATATACCAGAGTGATATATTAAATCAGTTAGAAGTAAAAAATTTAATATTCTTTTCTTAAAAGATAAATGGACAGACAATGGTTGTTCAAGTGTTCCATTAGTTTCCCAAGAGGTCTCTGTTAGTTCCATAAATTTGTCAATTTGCACCCTTGACGTTAAATAAACTAGATGCCGTTCAGTCCAAAGTTTTTGCTTTTGGCTCTAAAATTCTACTTCCCTCATTTGTAAAAGATTTCTTCTCTTTTTCAATTTATTTGTTATAATTATTTGTGCAAAGGTTGAATTTTTAACTTCATATTTGCCTGCAATGTTGCAATGCTGAGCTTAGCATTATGGTCTACAACTGGAGAAAATCTTTTTAAAATATCCATGTCATCAATAGACCAGCATGTGACCATTGCAATAATGAGAAATAATTCTCATTAAACCAGTAAATTAAATTGTGTGCTTGAGTTTTTGATGATTAATTTTTTTCCAGCCTCCTCTTCCCCACCTCCACCTTTTTTTTTTTAATGTTCTGCCATTTACTTGGAAGTTAGTGTGCCATAATTTAATTTAAAAGATAATGGAGATGCTTTAAGCTTGCCTCTGGATTTGTGGTTCATTGTAAATGGTAAGTGTTGTCACACGTATTCTTTGCCAACAGATTTCATTTGGATTATTGTCACCTTGATGCTCAGCTTCACTGTAATGTCCAAAAATCTGTAATAAGATTTAAAAAAACATTTAAAACACCTCTACAAAATAAATCTCTGAACTGGTGTATTAGTGTTTATTGGTAAAAAGGTAAAAAATTTGTATTGTAATATTATTGTTCATGTTTATTGGCAAAAAGGTAAAAATTATATGATGATATTGTTTCAATTCTGCTAATCCAGCACCTAAAGACATCAGTTAGAATTCAAGCACTGCTGTGCTAAGCCATACATAGAGACTTCGCTTACATGTTCACTGTAGCTGGAAGTAAGAGTGCATTTTGGTATTAATAGTGTATGAAAAGAGGAGTACACTGCAATGACTAGGGATAAGCACAAAATTAATATATGGTTATGATAATATTTTGACTGGCAGTTATTGTTTTTTCACAATGGCTTGTATGGTATTGTGGTTTGTATGTGTGACCAAAACAGTTTTGAAAGCACACCAGTGATTTAGTTATTGCTGATCAGTGCCTACACACTATCAAGGCCTCCTCAGTTTCTCTTGCTGCCCCAGAAGTGACTGAAGGGAAATGTCATAGCTTGGCACAGTCTTCAGTAATAAAACTGATGTAAAGAAGGAGGGAAGGGGAACTTTGGAGTGATGGTGTTTGTCTTCCCAAGCAACTTTAAAGCATAATGAAGCCTTGCTAGCCTAGAAATGTTAAACATTTGCCTTCCAATGATGAGTAGTAAATTAATTCCTTATTTTGACTTGTGTGCACAGCTTTGCTTTACCTATTACACTGTCTTTATTTCAACACATGATTTTTTTCACTTTCACACCTCCAATTCTCTGCCACATTCCCACTGAAGAGTGTGGTTGTGTGGGGCTGAATGTCTTAGCAGGGTTAACCCACAACCTACTTATTCCTGCAAGGAAGGAGGTCATTGTTAAAGAGAAGGTTGGCTTGGCTGCAGTGACTGTAAGAGCCAGGGATTCAGCATCCAGTGATGAGGGAGCAGGGTAAAAAACACAAGATCACACTACTGGACTGCAGGATATCAGGCTTTATTCACTTTAAGATCTGCTTGAAAAAGGCCCATGGAAAAAGACCCTGTAGGGAACAGGGACCCAAAAGACTCATTGATATTCAAAGATCACCCCCAAGCTAAAGAGCAATCAACCCTATCAATTAGGAAATCAAGTAAAAAATGACAGGTGGTCTTCATGGGAGAATAAGGAGCTCCTGGACAAACTGAAACACAAAAAAGAAGTATAAAGAGGGTAAAACGGAACAAGTATCCTGGAAAGGATACAGAGGTGCTGCCTGAACATGAAGGGATGATGTTTTCAAAGTCACAGTCAAATGGAATTGAATCTGTCCAGTTAAGTGAAAGACAATAAAGTATTCCATAATTGCATACATGATAAAAAGAAGTCTAGGGAAAATGTGGGCCCACTGCTGAACAGGTAGGAGACCTGGTGACTTGGAAAAGGATGAGGTTCTAGATCCACTCTTTAGTAGCAAGCCCCAGAGATCATGACCTTCTTTTATTCGTATTTTTAATAATTTCTTATTTCTGTTTGTCCATCTCTCCTCTTGAAAACAGACTAAAATGTTTATAGTCATGTCATTCATTATCAAAATGCAGTGTGTTACAAGCAGACACCAACTCTCCAGTGGAGTCCTCAATGAGAGCCCCAGCTTACAATAAATCCTATCTTGTCCAGCTCCACATTAGGTTAATAGATTTTCTGTAATTTTCTGTGTAAAACAAAGAAATTTCATCAACAAATGTTTGAGATCTAGTTATTGCTTCTGTGTGATGCTTTTCAAAGTTCTCAGAAATTGCGTGCATTGTAAAAAAAGTTTGAGGTCTTTACACTATTGTACCTTGACAGCACCTTTCCCATTAGTGTAATATTAGACAGCAACAGAGTACAAATTAGTACAAATGGGATCCTAGCAAACAGAAGAAATGAGAAGAGAGTGTCATACACAACAAACAAAGAAGCATAAAACCTGAAATAAGCCAGGGACAGGCACTCAGAGAGGTTACTGAGGGAATTAAACAAAATCCATTTTCAAAACTAATGAGAAATGTTACATTGCTATCACTCCTTGAGGCTGGGAACAGAGATAAAAGCTCACATAAAGATTCCTAATAGCCATATACCATGCTGTCAGTAAAATTGCTTAAAAAACTTTATTGAAGATAACTCCTTCTCTGTCTTCCTCTCTTTCTCTCCATTGCTAATAAAAACATCCTTCCTGTTTATATTGGCAAATTTTCTTAGTGTAAAATGTTTGGTCTTTGGATGGCTGAAGTCAGAATAAAAAGGCAAAACATAAGTAGGATTATATTCTGAAGAGACGAAATTATAATTATATATATAAATGTATATGCACATAGTATAGTATAAGGGTTTTATGCTTTTCCAGGACTATACTGAATTCACAGGAGTTACATTGGATCTCCAGAGATTTCAAAAATAGAAAAGGCCACATTTATAATTTTAGTTTATTAAAATGCAGAAGAAAATAGAATCTCTATCCATATTACCTATGCATCCTTGACAAAATTTTAATGTATCCTAGCTACATCTCACCATCACATTGGGGAGGATAGAAAATGTCACCATTAGCAATCTCAAGTTCTTATTGCTTCACATATCCTATGAATTACCAAAATACCAAAAAAAAACCCCAGTCTATTCTGAAAATAAAATTATACATGTTTCTTTACAGAAGGATAGCATATGGGACAGTCTGACTCCTCCAAATATTTCTGTTCTTTCAGGTAACAACTGCCTTTTTTTTAGTGTTTGCTAGGTCACTTTTGTGAGTATTTGCAGCTTGCTTACAGTAGTGATTGCAAATATGTGGTCAGCACAAGAGAAATAGTCTTTTCAGCAGAACATGTTTCAGTTTTGCCCTTATAAATGTGGTGGTTATCCAACAAGAAATGTGGGTGTTAGCTTCCAACTCAGTATTGTGTGTCAATATAATTTGACAGCGGAGGCTTTATTTCATTACTATTCCTGTCTTCTTGCTTTTGAGCAGTACCCCTCTCATCTTTGATGTATTGTTACATTTTCCCTGTATGAGATTAGCTTAGAGCTGATGTTTACGGCCTTAAATCTGATTGTGTGTATTTTGTAGGTGAAATAGTACCTTAAATTACAAATTCTAACAGATAGCAGATAATGCTGAGTATGTGTGGGTAAATGAACTACTGAACACAAGGAGAAGTCTACTACTTCCTAGCTGCAAACAGTATAGGCTGCACTTAAATTTTAATACAACTTAAAGTAAACAAATTAAGGACATCCTGAATCCTCTAAGTAATGAAGGAACATGAGATAAAACCAGGAATTTGGAGGGTGATCATAAGCTGGGCTTCTTCATAAAGACTATTTAGACTTTGGGCCTAAAAGAATAGTTCCAGGGAAGAAGTGTTACTGGAAACAAAAAATAAGTCTTGGAAAGAAGGTGAAGATTCTGATCAGAGGAAAGTTTCCCAACATAATTTTGTGTCCAATATTCCTAGACCAGGAGAAATATGCAGGGAAGGGGAGACCTCCTGAGAGCATTGTTGGGGAGCCAAGTGTAAGGTGTAATCAGGTTGGGGAAAAGTCTTTTATCCCTTTGGCTCTTAAATAAACCCCATCATACAAATCTAAATGAGATTATCACTTACCCTTTCTCACCTGTAGTCAGGTCTTCATTAATGTCTGTCAGTCTGTGGGGTCTTTGTGTTTCTGCTACCTTGAGTCTGTAGCCTCCCAAGCCTTAGGTCCCACTGCAGACCTTACTGTTCTGTTAGTTTATAATTTGTGTGGTATTTAACTGAATCATACCTACTTATTTGTGTATCTGTGGCCTCATCTTAGGCCTCTTGTTTTGAGTGACCCCTTATTTTCTTAAAATTATTTTCCCTATTTTCTTCTAATGGCAACAGACTACCACTGAGCTTGCAACTTAGGGCACAGGAAAACTCCTTCCTCTTAAGTTTTTTTCTTTTGGTTTTTTTGCTATCAATTCTCCTGTTGTTTTTTTTATTGTTATTTTTTTTTATTGTATAGAAAATAGATGCAGACAGGTGTCGTTTAATGCTTATTTTTTAATTTTTTTTGCCTTCTGCAAAGACACTTCTGGGCTGTTTGCTTTTGTGAGTCTACTCACCTCCACTAAGATAAAAATGTACTATGGCAGTGTTTATGCCATTAAAAGGTCTTTCTATTGTCTTCAGTTTCCTCAGTGTGAGATCATAAATGCACTCTTGCATATTCTTCTGTCACTTGTCTTGAATGAATACAACTTCCTAACTTAGGCAATCTGGGACAGAGGATTGGGTCCTCAAAGCATTCAGTCATAGTTTCTACAAATATTGGTTCCTCTTCTGGCCCATTTTTCAACTGAAAATATGTCACTAAGTCCCCAAGTGCATGAAGATACCTGCATCCTTATCTTTAACAAAATATTTCTTCGGCCTTCTAACATTCTGTTTGGTTTGAGGGACTTTTTTTTTTAAGAAAAGAGGACATAAAGATGATAGGGCAAAAACAACGTGAAATTACATTATCTTTCTACACATTGCTGGAGTATGCTTTATTTCTTATTTTATCCCTATGAAGGGCTATTCTATTCAGTTCTTTTTGCCTTTCTTTCAGTGTATCAGTAAACAAAAAACTTCACTTTTTCATTTCCCCCCCCAATGATAAATGCTTTTTTAAGACTCATTTCTTTGTGCCATGTCTTCCATGCCTGTACTGGTTTCTTTGACAGTCAGTAAAACATTCCCTGTGGTCTTAGGGCTTCTGTAATGTCACTTCTCTTCATTCCAAAGTGTCTTATTTTTGCTGCTGAATAGCATTTTATTTCTCTTTTGCTCTATCTCTAAAGTACTCCCTTTCATCAGGTTTCATATACCCTTGAGAAGACTAAACTTGTTAAAAGGATGCTCTTCAGAGATGTTATAGCTACAACCAGGATTGTAGCTGTTTGCACACAGATTGGCTTCCTGACCTTGGTTTTTAATTCTTTCCTCCTATAATCTTTCCTCCATGGAATTTTCATTACTGGTTTAGAAAATCATGTCTGTGGTATTATTACTTGTCCATACCTTTCCTTGCTGTCAGTGGTTCAGACTTTACCCTCCCCAGAAAGAACATTTTAGGAGCTACATAACATAATGGGATTTGCCTCCTACTGCTGCACACCTTGGCTGATCATTGATCATTATGCAAAGAGCACACTTAAGAATATATATGCCAAAACATCAGATAACATCCTATTACAGGGGTTCTAATATTTCTTTTTTAAAATTACTTAGATTCAGGGTAAATGACAGTACAAGGTCTAAGGCAGTGAGGGTTATGTTATTCATGGTCTTGTGGAAGGCTTTAAGATTGGTAAATGATCCCACAGAGAAAGAAGTGAAACAATTGCTATAATTCTCAAGGGAAAATCTGAGATTTACTGAAAACTAGGACACATAGTTGTTCTAGGAGCATATTAGAGCAACACCCTCTGATATATAGCCAATAAACAGCAGTTATATTACTGCTGTTCTTCAAGGAATCTCAACTACAAGCATATTAACAGGAATTATAATTTTGTAAACAAACATAAATGAGATTAATACACTGGAACTCGCTGCCCATTTATTTAATCTAACAAAACCTACTTTTCAAGTCCAGTTGCAGTAACTGTTCCTCACTATGACAACACTGAGAGCCATTTGCCATTGAAAGTTACCCTTTAGCAGAGGTCAAGTACTAGACAACAACATTTGTTTGGTTTTTTTTACAGTGGCTATGTTTCAGTAAAAAGAAAAAAAAGGAACAAGGAAAAAGACTTCTTTTTGTAGGGAAATTTGGAGCATTAAAAGGTGATGAAACATGATAATTTATATTTTGTATTTAAGACAGAAAGAAATACATTATCTATTTAGAGAACTCATGAAGAAAACAATCACTAGCCAATAGCTGTGTAACTCCTTCTTCCACTTTCTTAACATGAGTTATTTGCAGAGACCATCCAAACAGATTTTCCTTTATGTTTGAAAAATAGGTACATACATTACCAATGAAAAAACATTCTAATATTAAAGGTGTATTAAATCAAGCATCGACCTGGACTACTGGAGTAATCCTTGCACAGTTCAGGTAAGGCAAGTTACATAATTACAGAATTTAATTTCATTACTGACAAAACAATATAAAAAGAATTCAATTTTTCAGGAGCAGAGATAAGACTAGGTCTTCCAAGTTTTCTGTAAATCAAGTACGTTAAACAAGAACAGTAGTCCTGCTTCCTGTTGCAGTTGTGCTGGGGCCACCTCAGTAAGTACATGATTTTTACTTACTCAGTGGTTCTTATTAGTTTCCATGCCTGATGGCTTGGCTGGATTGGATTTGGAAGTATGGACTCCCATCTATTATTGGTCACAGTTTTTTGATTTCACAGAATGTTCTGAGTTGGAATGGATGCATGAGGATCACTGAGTCCAGGTCTTAAGTAAATGACCCATACAGGGATAAAAGGCACTACTTTGGCACTATTAGCACCACATTCTGATCAACTGAGCTACTGTCATTAGTGTCATAAGTGATGTTTGGCAGAAGTATGAGCACCAGTCTCTGCAATCCAGAGAAGAATATAGACCTATGAATGCATTTTATTTTCCATAGATTCTGGACACATTAGGTCTGTAATTTCTGTGTACCTAATTATTTTTATTTTTTATATAGACCCTGTACACCTAACTCAGTGACAAAGTGTGAAATGTGGAGTAGTCATTGCTCTGGAATTTTTGGAAGCCTATTTGGAATTTTGCAGGGCTACAAGATACAGTGAAATTCTTACTCTCCAGGCTAATTTTCTAGACAGAAAAGAAAATATATTTCACAATGTATTTGCAAGTGGAACTGGGTAGTTGTTACAGTGAAGTCTTCTCAAAGACCCAGCTCACCAGAGGAGGTATTCAGGGCAATGACCTCTTACAAGGCACTCCTCAAAGCCTTAGAAAACTAAATTGAACCAAGACTATCTGAACCATTTTCATTCTTTTTTTCAGTCTTTTACCATGACTATCTGAACCATTTTCATTCTTTCTCACCATTAAATACTCTGGAATGATACGACAAGGATGTGGGTAATATTCAGAAACACCTAAAGACCTAGGTGTCTAGGCAACTTTTTGTAATGGCTAGTAATGACAATTATAAAAGATGAGTCATTGGATGAAGGCCTTATATTTCAGATTATGTCTAAACGTGTGACCTGGATCCCATCCAATCCTCTGAGCTTGAAGGAGCTCACTTTCATCAAATCTCACTTTTAAACATGTAAGAGCTAAGTAGATTTTAGCTTGTGCCACATTTCATTGTCACAGAGATCAGCTTTTGATATCAAGCTGGCCCATCACCAAATGAAAAACAAGAGAAGGGAAAGGGACAAGTAACTGTGTGGACCATAGACATGATTCCTACCACTAATCAAATTGATGTGACTGTGAAAAAGTAATTATGTTCTTAGTACGTGTCAGACAAAATTAGGTAAATTGGAGGTCACCATTCTGGCCATGTCCAAGTAGAAACAACAAATTCAGACAGAAGTGTTAAAAATACAATTATAAGGTCTCGATAATTCCATTTCTGAAGAGTCCAAGAACACATTTTGAAGGAGATAGTGTCATGGTAAGAAAATTAGCACAGAAAGAAGAAGGAATCTGATCCTATCAGGAAGACTGTTGAGAAACAATTTTGTTATGCTCTGTTATGTTGTTATGTTCTATTATGTTTTGTTATGTTCTCATGTTCATAGGCATATTGTTCCTTCCCTTCCTTCCCTTCCCTTCCCTTCCCTTCCCTTCCCTTCCCTTCCCTTCCCTTCCCTTCCCTTCCCTTCCCTTCCCTTCCCTTCCCTTCCCTTCCCTTCCCTTCCCTTCCCTTCCCTTCCCTTCCCTTCCCTTCCCTTCCCTTCCCTTCCCTTCCCTTCCCTTCCCTTCCCTTCCCTTCCCTTCCCTTCCCTTCCCTTCCCTTCCCTTCCCTTCCCTTCCCTCTCCCTATCTCTCTCTCATTCCATTTCCATTTCTCCCAGCTACTAGAGTATACAGATTATGAATACACTTTGTATTTTGGTTTGATGAGCCAAGGGGCTGCAGTCTCACACAGCAGATGCCATCTCCATAACAGCTTCACCTAAATTGAATGAAGATGGAAGTTGTATCATCCCACTTTTAGATATCTACAATGTATCATTTATATTTGAGCTAATTTTTATGGTCTTTTAACAATAGTTTAAGAGAAATAGACACTTGTGGAGCATCATTTATCTGATCTGTTTTTAAAGCTCTACTCTACAACAGTATGTATCTGTCCAAAATACACAAATGGCAGCATCAGCGCTAAACTAAAGAGGCCTTGGGCTTGAACTCTGGCATATACAGACCTTTTCATATTTAGTCACCCCTTAACATGATTCAGAGGGGTGCCAGCCCAGGTTCTCCCAAGAAAAACCCAGAGGTTCTCTATTCATCCAACAGCAGGGGTAAGGAATTCTCTAGAGAATAGGGAAAGGGAAGAGATTTTTGAAACTGAAAAATTTCATCAGGTCTGCTGGTTGCTTGTTACCCCATTTTATGTACTAATGCAAACATATGCTCAGCAAATACCCTAAATTGAAAATACAAGTCCAAATTTACACCAAAGCCTCAGATGATGATCTTTTCTGGTGAGCTGATTGAACCTCATATTTCATTCGACTGCTTAGACCTCAAAACTTTTAGAGAACTTCACAGTGACAGCAAACACTGTATCAATAGTAACAGCCCTGTTATATACTCTGCTTTATTGGGGTGCATGCACACTTCTGATACCAAATAGATGTATAAAACATTTCCAGAGACATGCACAATGCCTTCACTTAGCTTAAAAAATGCAGTAAAATGATAATCTGACCAAACAGATGAAAAACTCCCAAGAGCAAAATAGAACCACAATGATATCCAAGTTTGATTACACTCTTCTCCTATTTCCAAGCAACAGAATCCCTATACATATGCAAAACAGTTGATCTTTACACTGAAAGTCACTGTGTTTGGTATGCTTTGAACTAACAGGTTCCAATGGTGGAATTGTCTTCATAAAAAACTGTAGAAATTCATTTTAAACTGTATCAATGTAATATGAGATATTGATCCAGCAACAGTTTTGGTAATACTTTAGATGAGTAGTGGCTCTCCCCTGTAATAATGTCACAAGTGTCTTGCTCTCTATACAATCATCAACCATCTGTATTGCACCAGCAGCCTGTAAGCAGCTGGTATGGGTGCCTGAGCCAAGATGTCATGTCCTACCTTGTGATACACTATTCACTAAGTGGGCTGTTGTGGTTTAACGTGCCAGGCAGCTAAACCCTACCAGCACATTTGCTCACTCCCTCAGTGGGATGGGGGACAGAACTGAAATAAAGGTGAAACTCAAGGTTTTATATAAAAACCGTTTAATAGGGCAGAAAATTAAGGAAAAAAATAACATTAACAGTAAAAGAATATACAAAACAAGTGGTGCACAATGAAATTGTTCACCACCTTCTGGCTTGTGCCCTGCTGGTCCACAAGCAGTGGGCCACCAACCCTCTGGGCAATTCTTCCCAAGATTTACTGTTTGGCATGATGCCGTATGGTTTGGAATACCTCTTTTGCCAGTTTGGATCAGGTGTCCTGGCTGTATCCCTTATCAAATTCTTATACCTCCAGCTTCTTGCTGGAAGAGAAGCATAAGAAACTGAAAACAAAAACATGGTCTTAAATCAAAAACACAGCACTATACCAATTGCTAGAAAGAAAAGTAGCACTTATCCAGATGAAAACAGGGCACATGCAGGCTGATGTTACTTCCTGGGCTTGAGGAAACTGTGCTCCTGATTTCCACACCAGGCTCTCATTTTAATTGCAGCTCAGATTGTTGCAATCATTGCGTATCATTAAGTCACACAGAACAAGTCCTTCCTCAAGGTCATTCCTTTCTATACTGTTTTATCAGCTAAAGGAAAAGAAGAATGGAAGTCACTAAAAAAGAAAATGAAAAAGATCTATTAGGTCATCTGCTCCTTCTCTCTGCCAGAGTGTGATTTTTCCTTATTGTTCACTTGAGTGTGTTTCCTCAACTCTAATTTCAAGTCATAGCTAAGAGTATTCCATTAATTTCCATAGGAAACAATTCCATAGACTATTTAACTTGGTCAAGATGATTTTTCTTCTGCATGCAGCATTTTATATCTCTTCATTTTATTCATTTTCTCCTAAATGATAAGCTCTTAAAATTATAGTGTGATAAATAGCCTTTTACTATCCTTGATGTTTATGCTCTGCAAATATTTATAGATTATTATAGTCCTTGCAAATTTGTCTGCCAAGAACACACATTCAAACATTCTGTTTCAAAAACCTCAAAAACTTTACAACACAAAGAAAATGATACACCCAGAAATTTTATGAGTCAAGAATTTGCCCTTAATACAAACTTTTAAAAGAAAAAGTTTAATCCTGTAATAAATACTAAATATTTAGGAGACTTTTAACCGAGTGAGATATTGAGAAATTTGATTGCATATATTGGAGAGCAAAGCTATAGTGTCAGGCCTGAGAGCACAACACAGCCTTTATTTATAAATCAGGCAAATGGAATGTATCCAGGAAAGTACAGGAAGTTTTGTGACAACGTTCTAAAGCTGAAGGATTCCTTTAATAGCTATGGTTAACAGTATGCCTGAATTTCAATGCAAATATATACATACTGTGTTGTTTCACATGGAATAAAGTATAAAGACTGCCTTCAGTCACAATTAGTGTCAGCCAGCCTACCATTTTCAGCTGAAGTTATAGAGTCTGATTTTCTCAAGAAGCTGCACAAGTTGTACATATAATCATTCCTAATACTGTAAAATAAGTGAGAGGTGAAAAAGGCATATAGAACTTTGAAACAAAAAATTACCAGGTCTGATGAACTGAGGTATTAAGGAAAACTAACATTTCTTTTAAATTACTAGGTTTTATTTTTAAAAATATCAGTGCTGCAGGAAGATAACTTGTATGCACATTTTATTTTTTTTTTAGAGGATACTGTCCAAATGAACTACTTTAAGATTAATTCAGTTGATTCACATTTAGAATATGGTATTGCAAATGTTAGTCTTCCAATCTTAATATATTTAAGCTTGGCAGGCACTTCTCTAAGACTTTGAAAAAGAATACCTGAAGGCTAGTATTATGAAATCAATGGAATTGGTGAAGAGGCATTGCACCTCTCTGCTTCACGAAAATTCTGTGAACTGTGTTTGGTGGGCCATTTTGGTATTGATCAGAAAGCTACAGTCACTAACAGCTTGCACTAGACATTTTAGAGTACTTAAGCTCTGATGAAACTCAATTAACCTCACCTGAGATACAAGAGGATTGGTTTTTTTGATTGTTTAAAATCGATTTTGCTTTCTTTACATGAATGTGAGCTACATGCAATGAAAAATATTGAGCTATTAATACAGTTTTTTAAAGAAAGAATTACTAACTCAACTATTTAAAAACTGAAGGATGAAACTGAAGTTTAAATTCGTAAGACCTTAAGTAATTTTATTTATGAAATGTTTCATTTGAAATGAAGGCATGTTTCATTTCTGTATTTATCAATTTCAAGAATACTGAATTTTCAAAAATATTACATGCAGGGAAACAGGAAACCAGACATTTATTTGTGTTATCAAAAAAAATAAAAGTGTGAAAAATAATAGATTATTATTTTTTAGTTATGTTTATATTCCAAAGAAGGATCATCAAAAAATCCCCAGATTTATTTTTCTATAGTTACCAGAGGAAAAGAAACATACTGGCCACTAAAAGAAAGATCAAGAAAGGTCATCCGCTGGTCAGCAACACCATTACCAAAACTGAAATGATCAGTGAAAAATATTTAATCCCTACAACTTTGGTCATCCATGACACATTAAAAACGCTGCTGTTAGGGCCTTTTTGGGAATTTGTGCTTACACAAAATATATCCTATCAGACTTCGAGGGAAAAAAACCCAGCTTTGTTTTGAAAGCAGCTGAATGCAAGCAGAAATGTGTGAGAAAAATGGAAAAACAAATGAAAAAAAAAAAGATAGAAAAGAAAACCAACATGCAATTGAGATAAAGAGAATCTAGAGACCACTTTCCTATTCAATATACTTGGACAATTTTGTACAATACCAATCACACATTGACCCCCATTACAAGCTCTTTAGAAATGCTTCATAACTGTATCCTTCTGGCTTGTACTTTCTTTCTAAGTTCAAATTTTGAGTTTTTTAGAAATGGAGAATGTCCTCAATATGCCTGGAAATAATTAATACCATGCACTTAAGTTCTTGAGAATAATCTTAAAGTAAATACTGCCTCAAAGCATGGAGCATTGCTGCCATCCTTGAAAATAAGAAAATTCAGAATTTTTGGTGTTTTGTTTACTAGTTCTGGAACTCTATCAGTAGCTGGATTAGAAAGAATATGTAAATACGCCTTTAAAAACTAGGTTGTGTAGTGTATAAATTGATAATAATAATAACAACAATATATTCTAAATTAACTATATTAGAATATTATATATATGCTAAGTTATCATAATTATTTTGCTATTATTAAGTAATACAATTTTAAGATCCAATATTTTTTCTCAGTTTCTTTGCCAGAAATTAGTATTTGGAAGAATAACTCGGAAAATTATGTCTTAGGAATATACATTGGTGCTCATATGATTAAATTTAAGGGCATGAAATCTGCCCTCTCTGTGATACATAAAAGCCATGCCCATTGCATTTTCAGAACCAAAATGTCAGATGTTGTCTGAAAAGAATTTCAAGTTCAGAAAAATTAGAAAAAGGTATTTAGCTTTCAGGTCATATTAACATAGGCTATATAATACTGGCAACTAAAAAGAGAAAAATGATGGCTTTCTTTCACTTCTAACATATTTTATTTTAACAAAATTTGCAGTGTTTTGTCAGGAATTATGTTTTTCCCCCAAACTGACTCATGTCCTAATTAGGAAGATAACATAATTTTTGAAGGGCAACCTTCTGATTTATCTAATCTACTAAGCTGAAATAATCCTGTGTTTTCTGTTAGTGGTTCAGGTAATTGTGTGAAACAGAGAAATAAGAAATATATTGATTACTTCCTCCATACTCCTCCTTTCTTGTGCTAGGTGGTATGCTCAGTAATAGTCACTTGTGTCAATAAACAAAGGACAAAATTCCATCTCCTTTTCCATCTGCTTTGTTTCAGGCTAAGGTTTTTTGGTGTCTCTGTGAGAAATACATTGTTTTGTGAACAATGCATACGCTACTGACAGCAAAGAGTAGCTGTGGGCCTGCTGAAAGCAACACAAGGTACAAGTCTGCTTTGAAATCTCCTTTGTTTCCTTGGCAGATAAAGTTCTCCTCTAAGCACTGCTGTTGCATTGACAGAAATCAACAATTAGCAGACCCAGGATGCCAACAAAATAGGGGAGGCTTCTGCAACTACTAAAGTTCAGAGAGACAGGTATTATTGTTTATTATTGTTCATATGATCATTAGATACTGGTAGGGATGAAAAACTTATTAATTCACATGTGT
This sequence comes from Calcarius lapponicus, assembly GCA_039654755.1. Classification (NCBI taxonomy): domain Eukaryota; kingdom Metazoa; phylum Chordata; class Aves; order Passeriformes; family Fringillidae; genus Calcarius; species Calcarius lapponicus. The sequence goes on from CM077464.1 coordinate 140,894,697, forward strand.
AGATGTGAATTCAGATGTATGAATAGACATGTGGGTTAACTACATTAATAAAGCATCAGAAGATGCAACACTATGTGCTCAGTATTCCTTGAGCCAGGAAGCCTGTTTGATTTGGTTTGGTGTTATTCAATCAAAAAGGTGAAAGGTTTGAAAAGGAGTTAACATTAGATGGTACTCTCAAAGCGCAGGATTGTTTATTTCCTGTGTCCCCTTTATCTGAAGTTGTTCTGCCAAAAACAAAATCCCATTTCATGCTCAAAGGATCAACAATTGTCCATTCTGATTAATGAATTTTGAGGTCTTTAAGCCTCTATTGTTCATTGTATGTGCTTTTGTAATGATTTTATGCTTTTTAAACTATTCTCCTGGCTAGCTGTTGACACCTCAGATTCTTCCATTTACTCTATTTTGCTGTATTTATTTAGAGTATTTATTTGCATATGAATATTCTTGTACAAGCAGTTATTCAGAATGTCATAAATGTGTGTGACATTTTTTTTTCTGTTTGCAGTCGAGATTTCTTTCTGATATCCTTGTTCACATATCTAATAATCTCACTGCTCATGTCATCCAGTAGGAGTCATTCTGACAAAGATCATATAGTCAAGCTCCCCAGATTTTAAATACTTCCTATTCATTTCCCAAGCTGCTCTAAGGCAACATATCACAGACCAAGTAGGCTGGGGACAGAAAAAACTGGAAATATTTCATATTTAAGACTGGATGTACTCTGTTTCTGAGTTAGGTGGGGTTTTTTAATCAGAAATAATAGATAATTCCTGGAAATTAGTTCAGTGTTCTGATATTGTCGAAAAGGACACAAATATTCAGAATATTTGCAAATTTGAGCATAACAGAAAAAATCATTATACTACTTTACAAACCATGCTAGGCCCACACACCCAGACCACTGCATGCAATGATCCTTTATCTCAGAAAAGCTGTAGTAGAAATGGAAATGTGGGGAGGTGCAGGAAGGATATTGAAATGTATGGATTTTTTTTCTGAACTAAATAGGTAAGAATTTATTAGTGTTGGAAACAGGGGAGTGAGAGATGTGAAAGAAATCATTAAGGAACCTTTCCTGTCTGACTGTTCTGGCAGTCCCACTCCCACCACCAGAGACTTTCACTTTGTGTGCAGTGTTACAGGGACCTTATTTACTTTGGAAGACATGAAATATCCACTTCCTAGAGATTTCATAGTAGGCAGAAATGGTTTTAAAGCCTGAATAATAAATTAGTAGTTAATTGTTCTCTCTTAATGTCTTCTGAAAGATTTCATTAATCTAAGAAGCTGACAGCATAATTGTTATTCTAAAACAATTGCATTCAAATAATATTCACAAGGTGTTTTCTTTCAGTCTTGGGATGGTTTTAGTTTTGCTTTTGGTACGTGTTTCTAGAGCACATGGGTAGCTGTCACTTAAACTTTGGTAATGGGGCAAGTGGCATTAGAAAAACAATGTAATAGTGTTTTTAATCATTAAAAGATTAATAGAAAAAAAACCCAAAGAAAATACTGATAAAATCCACTGGAAATGTGCAGAAGTACAATATTCATAATTACTTGAATTGCTTTCAGAACCTTCCATTATTCATATGACTCAAAGCCTTTGAAGTGATAGGTATTTTGGTGTGACTGTGCTCTGCAGTACTTGCTATTTGCTTCCCACATGGGTCTTTTAAGCAACTGCAGATTTGAAATGTCCATGGCCCATTGTGGCAATGTCAGAAAATGTATCAGTTTGACACAGTGGTCAGAACTTTTATCCTGTTCTTGTTTTAAACATAAGCCAATTACGTGGAAATAATTTAAACTTTTTCTTTAGTACTCTTTGTGTATTTTGTTAATATGTCTTTGGATGCAAACCTCTTTTCTCTGTGGGTCTAAGAAATCTTCAGTGGAAATGGTTCAATGTTGAATCTTCCTGGCATTGTAGCAAAAATGAAAGCATTAACAGAGGTGGACTCTGGAGGTTATTGAGATGTTTGTTAAAAATTGTCACTAATATGACAATAGAGTGATTAAATAGAGATGTCTAGAGTTAGGTTCTGATGGTGAAAATGTCTGAAAAAAGATAAATTGTTGAATTAATTGTTTAAAACAAAAGACAAAATCTCATATAAAATCATCTGGTCAAACATATTGCAAAAACAATAATTTGGTAATTTGTATGGTCATTTTCAGTAATTTGTGTGAAGAAATTATTCTTCTATTTGGGAGATACTAACCCAACATACTGAACAGGGTGTGGAGACAGGCTAATAAATCTTTCTTGGCTGGAGGGGTTTTTATGAGCAGCAAGAAAGGACATTAATGATTCATTTGTGTTTTAAACTGAGGTATAATAAGGCTTTAGAACTGACAGCTCTGATATGCATCCCTTTTTTTTGCTCAAAGAATAGCAGAAATTGCAGCAATGTGTGTTTTCCCACACCCTGAAGGAGTGTGTTTCAGTTTTTGTTGCAGAAATTACTCCTAATGCCAGGTCAGTTCAGATGCTGCTTATTCATGCCTTTCTCTGTGCTTGATCCCTAGACTACCAACCAGGATGTCAATTAGTGACAATGTGACAATGGTTCAAAAGCAGCAATTTCTTGTCCCCCAGCACCAACCTGGAAATAAGGTTAAGAAACCTTGAAAGGGATCAGTTGTCTTGTACACAGACACTTTCCACTTAATGTTGATTTCTGCTGTCACAAACAAAGTGGGTGGCAGTTTATTCTTACTGGCAGCAGGCATAAACTATCAACTGCTTGCTTTGTGAAGGGAAAAAGGAAAAAAAATCAATGTTAAACAGAAAGCAGCCATGAGGCCATGAGCAGGATGACAGATCATTGTAGAGGTTTTATTTTATTTTCAGAACCCTGTTAGTGAGCGGTACAATGACTCTCAGATTCATTCATTACTTTGAAAATGGCAGTATCCACACCAAATTTGATTATTGGCCTTAAACAAAGGACTGTCCTTGAAAGTATTTCCTCTTCTCTTTGATTAAGAAGTGTTCCTACATTAATGACTGTAAATTTCATTTTTGCCTTAGATTTCTGCTCTGGAAACAAGCTGAGTATATCACAGTATCTATCAAGCTTTTTAGAGATAATCAAGACTTTCAGAGACAAAAAAGAAAGAAGTGAATAAAAAAGCATCAGGACTTCTCAAGTTCTGGCAAGGCAAAGGGATAGCATTGCATGTAGAAAAATCAGAAACTATAAGAGTAGCAGAAGAGACAAATGCAATCTACTCAAATCTTTATGGAGACTACCTGTCTCCTGTATTTGTTCATGCAGTGGTTGCCAATTTCCTAGAGCAGCAAAGGAACCAGTCTCTGGGTGCTGGATTGGGTTTTCAAGGGCAATCCAAGTCCCTGGTCTGACTTACTAAATGTGATTTGAGGAATGGAGAGATGCCATAAAAGGGAAACTGTGAGTTTGGACTGGTGGTTTTATACAGATGGTCAAGAAGCAATATGACATTAATGGCTACAGTAAAAAATGGTAGCCAGGACTAAGCTTTCATCATTTGAAAGAAAAAGAACACCATGTTGTCAAAGGACAGCTGCAGGACATTGAAATATCGTGAATCGCAAACTGATTACAAGTATTTGTTTCTGTGGCACACTAAATTCAGTGCAAATTTAATACATTTTTGCAGGAAGCAAAGGTGACACAGACCCAAAGCCCTTTTGCCCACCTCTATTACTGTGAGTACTTCCCCTGCTTCACAAGGCAAGGACAACTGCACAGTTTCCTCAGCATTTCAGCTGCATCTAGTCAGGACTGATAGAAAATATTCAGGGAAAGACTAGACATTTGGCTGGATGAGGAGAGCAATTTTCAGTGATGATAGACCTTACAAATTTAACCTTACACTGGCAGATTTGTAGCACATCTGTTATACATGCTGGAGAGTGGGCCTGATTTTGTTGTTCACTTTTTTTGAAGTACTGGCGCTATCTATTGTCAGAGTGAGGATACTAATCCAGATCCACAGTTTTGAATTTGCATGTGAATTGTGGCAGGTTCTTAACACAATTGCTAGCACGAATGTAGTAATGGAAATTCTTGCATTTACATCAGACTAAGAGAAACAAAAAAAAAAAAAAAAGGTTGATAATAACTGTGATATAACTTCCAAAAATGATACTTCACCCAGTACTGTAATATCATATACATTGGGGTTTTTTTAGGATCCTCATAATCATAGGATATTTTCTCAATCATTTTGGATAATTATTCATCTGGTCAGAATCATAGAATCATTGAATGAATTTGGTTGAAATGAACCTTGAAGATCTAGTTCCAACTTAATGGGCAGAGAGTTTTCCACTATATCAGGTTGCTCAGAGCCCCATCCAACCTGGCTTTGAACAAATCCAGGAGTGGGCCATCCACATCTACTCTGGGCAGTGCCTTACCGCCCTCACATTAAAGACTTTCTTTCTAACATCTAATCTAAACTGACCGTCTTCCAGTTTAATTCCATTCCCTACTGTCCTATCACCTCATGACCTTATAAAAAAAGCCCTCTTCCACTCTGTTTTAGGTTTCCTTTAGGTACTGAAAGGCTACCCTAAGGTCTCTCCAGAGCCTTCTCCAGACTGAAGAATCCCATCTCTCTCTCTGTTTTAGAGACAAGGATGGTATGTGGAACAGTGTCAAATGTTCTGCACAAGTCCAGGTAGATGACATCTGTTCCTCTTCCCTCATCCACTGACACTGTAACTGCATCATAGATTGCCACCAAATCTGTCAGGCACAATTTTGTTTAGTGAAGCCATTTTATCTGTCACCAATCACCTCTTTATTTTTCAAGTGCCTTTGCATAATTTCCAGCAGGATTTGTTCCACAATCTGGCTGGGCACAGAGGTGAGACTAACTGGTCTCTAATCCCCTGGGTCTTCATTTCTTTGTCATCATAGGAAGGTGTGGGGTTTCCCCTTTTTCAGTCAGTGGGAACTTCACTGCCACAACTGAAACTTGATGGATAGTGACTTAGCCACTCCATCCACCAGTTCCCACAGAACCTGTATCATCAGAATCATCAGATTCCAAGGACTTGTGCACCATCAGGTTCATTAGATTGGCTCCTCACTGCCCTAAGGATCTTAAACCACACCATTTTATGTTCATTAGTTCATTATGTTCATCCAAGCCTGCCCTTGAGCTTCACCAGCCCCTCCTTGTTGGTGAGAGCAAGGTTCAGCTTCCCCTTGTTGCCTCCTCTGTCCCTTGGAAAGAGAAGTTAACATGAGCGCATTCCAGGAACCTCCCAGATTGCTCATGCCCTGCTGTGCTCTCCTTCTCTCCCAGATATCCAGGGGCTGAAGTCCCCCAAGAAGCTCTGGGCTTGTGCACATGAGATTGTTCCCATCTGTCTCCAGAGGGCCTCACTTACTGGGGCTTCCTGGTTGGGTGGTCTCTAGCAGACCCTCTGTATAGTAATACCTGTCCCTGCACTACCCTTAATCCTCGTCCATATATTCTCAGTTGGCTCTTTACCCATCCCTAGACAAAATTCTGTGCACTCCAACTTTTCACAGAAATACATGGTGACACTCTTGTCAGAGACTATTATATTTTATGACTTAAACATTTTCATGAAGGACTTTTAAAACTGTATTACAAAAGCTGCAGAGAAGATCACCACACCTTGAATGGGGCTCTGAGAAGCCCTACACCATTCGCTGATGAAGGTAAAACAAAGTGACATCTCAGGGCTGGGGGAGAAGAATAGCACAAGCTTGGTATCTTCAGGGTGGAGACCACAGCCCCAGGGCTCTCAGCTGCCAGGCTCTCACAGACCCTCACAGCAAAGGGTGGGGGAGAGAGGCTTTGGGTGTGTGTTGGAAAGGCCTCTGGTCAGAGGCAGTGATGCCACCTTCGCTGTGCAGAGGAGCCCAGCTGAGGGGCCCTTCACCCGGGGAAAAGCTCCTCCACAGCAGAGGGAGTGACAGGGCCACCAAAGGGCCTCAAAGGGGTCCCCAGACCCTGCACCAGGGCACCAGAGATGGTGCAACAGACCCTCAGTGTCAAAGGGACAGTGACAAACTGGCCCCCTGCAAGCTTTTACATTTCTACTGCTTTAGTTATTTGCCAAAATTTGGTTGTTATTAGTTTGTAACTATTAAGACATACTGTCTTACAATTTACTGCAGTAAAACAAAAGCAGTACTATACTTTCCTAAACTGGTTGTAGTATATACACATTTAATCAGTTTTTATAATTTTACATTTTACATACATCAATTTGTATGAATTCTTCATTTCTATTGTGCTGTGTTAAATAGTAATAAACATAATTTCTTCTTTAACAGATGATCCATTTTTCATTCATAATCTATGTCAAATGGCTTTGAAAGGAAACTGCAATTCAATTTAAGTGCAGAAAATCACCATCTTTAAATCATTTTTATTAGATAAATGAAAGAACATCATCTTGCTGGATACATAAGAAAATAATGTTTTCCATTTTAAATTATCTGTAAAATGTATTTGTAATATCTGTAGGTCAGTATTAAGTTCCTCTTGTTCTTCAGTTTTCTAGAATAAGCAGATCTCACCTTTCAGAAATATTTATTTTTTAAAAAGTAAATAAACTGAAATAAAGGAAATCTAAAGCTGTGTCTGCAGAATAAGTAGGCTGTCAAAAGGATTGTTTATAACTTCAAGAACTGAGTTCTTACAAAACCACCCAACCTGGAGGCAAGTTATCCAAATAGGCAGTGAAAAACTTTCCTCCGGGATTTTCAGAGCTCAGCTGGATAGGTCCTGAGCAGTCTGAGATCTCAAAATGTTCCCAACCAAACTAACTTCAGGGTAATTCTTGGATTCCATGGTTCTACTTTAGCAATTTGAATTATAAGATGAAAGAGTAAATTGCAAGCACAGCTTTTTTATTTAACTTAAATTTTTAATAGGTGACAATAATTATATTGTCTTCTTAAATCTATACACTTCTTAAATTATTTTTAACAAAACTTTAGGTAATTGATTTTAAAAATAAAAAATGCAGTTGTGTACTTATTTCTTCCATTCTTTTCCTTTGAATTAAAGTTAAATGCATTCATCCATATATTCACCTACTGCTTTCTTTTTTTTTTTTTTTTATAATAGATCATTTCCAGTTAAAATTCATGAAGGACAGAGGAAAAAAATAGATTGGTTTAAACTGCAAAAATGCACTTGGGAGGTCTGCCAGTTGTGAATTAATATTCCTGATCCAGAATGATTTAGAGGTATTAACTGGTTTGTCAGGTGTTTCCTTTGAATCTAATTTTCTATAATGAAAAAATTCTGAGATATATAGATAATGAGCTACAGAAAGAAATATTTAGATTGTCTGATGAAATGATAAGAAAATAATCATTGTTATCTGTCATGTACAGTGATTTAAGAACAGGCCAGGTTGTTCTGTGTATTGTCAAATAGCATGTGCAAGGCATAAATTATACTCAAAGACAACTGTGACACTGCAGCAGTTAGAAGAACTTATAGGAATTGATACAGTCAAGCATTTATGGATTCTCCACTGTACAAAGTGTTTAAATGAAGATGAGATAGATTGCCAAAGTTTTGCAATAAACCATCCAGAAGACAGAGATTTTATCCGGTTTGGACTTCATTAAATTCTATGACGTCTGCTATGCAAGAGGTCACTAGATTAGTACATCTCCGTGGTTTAGTCTGTGCTTTGCCTCTTTCAGTTAAAAGCATGTTGAGCCTTGTCAACCGCAAAGATGCTTGAGAGCAATGGTAAGGGAGAAGGTCTGGTGTCTCACTCACAGTTCAGAGCATATCACCAGCTGCAAAGAGAAAAGATTGCAGTGAATGCCTGCTTCTATTGAGGCCAATATTTTTTTTTTCCTTTTTCTTTAGAGGACCAGAATTTAAACCAATGAATTTCTTGAAAGCAGTGAAGCTATATGACTCCACAGGAAATATGCACTTGCTAATTAGTTTTTGCATTCATATGCAAAATGATTTGTTGAATCATTATGTTCAACACAATGGTAGGCTGAATTTCTTCTCTTAAATCTTTACATTAAATATGATCAAAAGCACTCCACATCTACCTATTTCAATATAAAAGTACTTTTTCAATGAAAAAACTACTTTCTGGTGAAAAACAAACAAAACAATTCAGTACAAAACTTTATGTTTACTAAGGCAGCAGTAGAATATTTAAATAGAGGCCCAGACTTTGGTTTATAGGTGTGCCAGTGCAGTTATATATGTTCACATAAACATGAAAATTCAGAAATGTCAGTCACATCGCTTGTACTTATAAAAATGTGACTGTAATAGCATCTGAATGTATTGTAGGCTGCATTCAATTGAGGGTTCTCCTTAACCTATTAATCTCTGAATCTGCTGTGTGTGCAGATCACCAACATTTCTGCAATAAACTTAATTTCTTTAATTGCTCTGTATGCTTAGAATCTAGGAAGAATTCAATTAAAACAAAATGAAGAAAATCTTCAAGAAATAAGAAAACGTTATTAATTTTTTTTAAATATTTTCTTCTTTCTGCACCAAATCATTCCTCTTCACAGAGCTCCTCACCATTCCTAGACAGCAGCCATATTTCCCAGTGTAGAACATTCTCTGAATAAATACCATCAAGGTTTAAAATTTGCCTTTCATTCAGACCATAAAGGGCAAACAGAGAGCTTGTGAGGCTGCCCAAGCAAGCAGAAAGAGTCTGGCTCCTAATAGTGCAAATCTTTTGTAAACAGCTCACTGCAGTCCTATTTCATAAAGTCCACAGCAGACTGCTCTGCATTTATAAGTTTCAAGCCTTCAGTGATGAACTATCTAGTGTTAAATTTGCTTCATTCACTGTCAGTCCAATGCTTCAAAATTCCTATTAGTTCTCGGTTGGCAGTTCAAAGTCTACCACAATATGGAGTCAAGAAGTAACAGTTTTACATGCATCTTCAGTGTAGGGATGGTTTCCTGAAGGGTAAAAATCAAGGGATGGATCTATGTGTAGAATAAAAGAAATAATTCAGGGTAGATTGTTATTTGACACTTTTGAAGTTAGATACCTTAATCAGAAGCAAACAAAAAGAAGTCCCAATTTTAAAGGGACATTTATCTATTAGATTGAACTGTTTGCAAAGGAAATTTATGTGCCAAGGTTATAAAGATTATAAAAGACACTATTTAATTATCCCTCAGTTGAACAAAGAAGTCCAGAAAGAGCTTGATATGGGACTAATGGACCAGCAAAAATGCAAAGTACCATTCAGCACTAGAGTAATTGGGCAGAACACAGAAAGAGACCAGGATAAATGATTACTTCATTAATTTTAAAATTAAAGGGCAAGATAAGGTGGTCACTATCATAGAGAGTTATTAAGGTAAAACTGGCTAATCAGCACAATTTAAATGTAAAGAAGTCATCCAATGCCTACCAATTTCAGAAGAGCGTGAAATAAAGCAATTTGATGTAGCTTTATCAATCAAACCATACAGATAAGTGGTTTAGTCTAAGAGTTTTCTAATTTATTGTAGCCTTTGTTTAATACAGTGACCACTGGAAATTGAGGATGGACATTTCTCAAAACATTAAAGGTTTGGGGACAGGCTTATCCAAGACTTCTCAAATTTCTATGCTCTTCAGGAAATTCCATGTTCCTTGCTTTGATCGTGCTCCTTTAAAAAATGTCATCATTTTTTGACACAAATTCAGTCCCCCTACATGGCTTACTGGCAAACATTTTAGTCTGTACTTTATAACAGAGGTTCCTTTCCCCATTTCTATTGCACTGACTTCCCCTGATGCCACTAATCAGTAAAAGTGCCTTTTCACTATTCTCTGTGAACTCACGTTTTATATATAATGCATTTTATTTTTGTTTTCTATGGGTTTCTCTGTGAAGTCTATGGCAACATTCATTATACAAATTTTTTTTTTTAAATGTAAAAGTTCAAATTGTCTTGAACCATCTTCAGAAATACAGTCTTACTACAGGATATTTGAGTAAGTAGCTTAAATGATACCAAATCCTAGAATGCCTTCCCTGTCTCTTTCAGTCCATCAGCAATATTCATTTGCTTACTCTAGAAGTAGTTAATATGCCTTAAATCCAATTCAGCATGCCTGACTAGCAGACTGTAACTCTTCATTTATTTATATTATATCCTGGTATTGCCATGGAAATGCAATGTCTCCTGAGAGTAAAAGCCTTGGGCCTTGTGTATTATATGCTTTATCTGTTATCAACACATCATTTTGTTTCCCCTTATGGCTATAAGTGAATTCTGGGACAATATTATGTTAATACTTTCTACTGACAGACAAGATAGCATATAATGAAAACAGGGTTTTCCAGTTTATAAAATGATACACTTCAACAATGATGTTTAAAGGAAAAAAAATAACATTTTGAGCGTCTAAACCTGAAACCATACTTTTTCTAGGCTGCCTGCCAAATGAAATTTTATGAGGAAGGTTAGATAGGTGTTGACATAAAAGAAAACAGATAGAATAAAAGTTGTGACAGTATTTCTCTCTTCCTACGCCATCAAATTTTGACAATTTTTTTCTACAGATAGAACACTGGAAAAAAAAAACAAAACCAAATTAAAAAATCTAGTTCACATTCTCTTGCTCATGTATTAATCTTATATTTTACACTGGGTTTCTATTGTGCCACATATATGAATTTATCTAGAAACACTGATTAAAACTACTATGGTACGCTAATTGATGTTATTTATTGAGCTGTAATTAGGAAAGGCAGTGAACTGAAAAATCAAATATGAACTGCCTGTTATTCTGAAACATCTTGGATTCAGACAAACTCTGGATTGGAACTTTGCACTTATCTTTAAACAATATGAAGTTGAGCAGAAGAAGCATTTCAATCTTCTATAGTTCCAAAATGCTACAGTTTATAACCCTTTGTTCTAAGTTACTTTTTATATTATGCTTAACCAAGATAAATATAATAGATATGTCCACAGATATTTGAAAATGGTGGAACCTTGTGACTTTGCCCACCTGTTTTACTGCATTCATTTTAATGCAGACTTGTATGAAGGTTTGTGGTCTGATTTTAAAGGAGGAAACATAAACCTGCAGCTTCACTGACTTCTGCCATTCTGTCTTCTCAGCTTGTAGTGAATGGTTGGCATTTTCTGTACCTATAAGATGCACTGAAAAATTAAACCTTCATTCTAATTACATTACTGTACATATTTTGTGGTGGTGTCTGCCAGAAAACAAAAATTAACTAGCTATGTAAAGTTTTCATTTATGTGTATTTTTATGTTTTTTTAACATTTTAAATACTACAGAATTAAAATGGCTCTTTGTTCCTGTTCATTTCTTTAGTTTTAAAAGAACTTGGAGTATGGTCATTTTTTCTGTAAGTAGTATGGACTTTTTAAAAGGGCTGCAAAATATGTCATGTATTTAAATAATATATAAGGCAAAGAATTGGATATATAAAAACATACAGGGCAGAACCTATATCAAGCATGCAGACACGTTTTAATGAGCTCCCTGCAAAATAAGTCTAGGAACATTGTCTAAAGACAGCAATGTCGAATAAGCCTGACAGTAATGAAATAGGACAATGCATTATTAACAGAATAACAGCACCATAGGAGTATAACTTACATACCCAGGATGACTTGTCTCATTGGTTCAGCGCTGCACTGCCTGGGTTCACCAGCTTCTGTTCCCAGAAACCTGGGAACAGCTCATGGCAGGGTTCACCACAAAAAGAAGACACAACGGCTTGTGATTCACTAACTGATATCGTTGTTCAGTGTTCATATCACCAGAAAGCTTTGACTCATTTATTGAGGGGACAGCACTTACACCCTCCAGAATAAGTAGTGTGGTTCCTGCTGCTAACTCAAGGTGATCTCCCTGGAAGTGAAATTTCCAGGAGCTGCGTACAGTTATGAGCAACGTACGTATGGAGGAGCTTGACAGCTGGCCTGCAAGCAAAGCTGAGTTAACAGAAGAAATAGCAATTGATGATTTTCAAGTGTATCCATAGCAAGGAAGAAGACAAGGCCATAAGCATGGAAACCCATTAAAAAAGATACATGAAACTTTTTGTGAGCTAGACTACATGCGTAAGTAGATGCATATATGTGCCTTATTAAATTGCTATAAAACTTTTGTCGATTATATTGACGTTAATTGCTTTGCACCAATGAATATAATAAGTTATTGGGATGCAGCTAATGACTTAAGTTCACTCTTTGTTAAGAGTATATAAACTGGAGAACACACAGAATAAAAAAACCTTTTTCTTCTTGGACCCTGATCACATGTGTATGTCACATCTGGCCTAACGGTGACACTTACGTGCAAAGGCGTCTTGAAAACCAGTAATCCCCTAAATATCATGACAGCAGAAGCTCAGGTAGGAAGTATTTTCAAAACAGCCTTCCTGGAGAACAACATACTATGGAAGTAGCTGATAAACCGGGGTTTAATTGAAACATCCTGAGAAATGGGACATCCCCATTAAAACCATTGATTTGCTCCAAATACTTATATTCATTCTGCAGCTCAGGCAGAGAGGCCAGCCCTGTCTATCCCTCTGGACATGACAACAATTTTCATTGAATTAGCTGGCACGTGGGGTGACAACAGGCGTCAGAGATCCCTTAATTTACCACTCTGACTGGAGGCCCATTAAAAGGCAAGAGAAGTTTTCATTGTCTCTTCTGACACCCTGGTTTAAGTAGCTACCTGATCACAGTGGGGGATCCTGTGAATCTGATTCCTGTAATCTTTACATTCCCAAGTCTTTAATCAGTCAGTGACCCTACATGGTGCAATTCCTAAACAATATTTCAGCACCAGTCCGCAAACCTGAATAAAATCTGACAACTAATTCCAATGTTGAACCATGGGTACTATATCAACACCTTTCAGTAAAGTTGTATTATTTCAGGGATGTTTGTTATACCTGTAAACAAATTCCACAGTAGCATTTGATTACACCACGAATTACCCACAAAACCTATCACTCTCAAACAGCAATGTGTGTACCAAATAGATACTGAAAAAATAATTATTTTGAGTCTGACCTTTTCTATTCCTACCAATGATGTGTATTAATAAACTATGATGTACTTGGCATAAAACACAACAGTCTATCTTCTATTTAACAGCCTTTTCAACTAAAGACTGTTTTAAGATCTGCTATCTCCTGGATACTCGTGATTTAATAATGTAATGAAAAGTACAACAAAATGTGCCACCTTAGCAGATAGTCTGGGTGACAGGTTTAATTTATGACATGTAAGTGATAAAATGGCAGTTTGAAAGAATTATGGAACATTTGATATAATCTTTGATATAACATTTTCACCCTTGGCAAAGGCTCAGATACATTGTAGTGAACAATAAAGTAATGGTCTTATCTAAATTGGTTGATGATTAGGTAATTTTTACAAATACATCTTTCTGTTGTAACTTGTTTTGAGTAAAAGCAATGATATTCTAAGTAATGCCCTTATCAAGCAACCTGAGTTGTGCTGTGCTGTCCAATGTAATGAGTACAAACAGAGCAACTCAAAGGTATTTTGAGCATGGTGATGACTCTCCTAATGTGTGTCTTCTATTTTTTTGTGCTAAGTCACCTTGACAAGCTGTTTTTTCAGGCACGGGGAGTTATATGTACTACCTGTATTTCTCACAAGAACTGATATTTATGAGTGATGGAAGATTTGATATGAAATAAAAATCTGGTAAATTATTCCCAAATAACATATATTTCCAAGTTTCTCAGTGATGTTACTTTAATGGTTGTGCTCATTTTTTTATCACTTTATATTATCCTTTGTTAAAGTATTGTTAAAAAATGGGGGGTATTGCTACACTTTTGAAATAAAAAAATAGTTTATAACTGCTTCAAAAGTAATAAGTATTAATGAATTGAATTTGAAAGAGATTCCTGTAAGTTCACACAAATCAAATTTTGCAACACAATGATCCATAAATGCTTTTTTTTTTGCCAGTACTGGTCACTCTGATACATAACCATCCTAATTTTCTATGGGGTTTCTAGCTTTTCCTTACCTTTCTTTGCAGAAATTCAATTTTGGTATTCTATCAGGCTAAATACTTCCTGATTTTCCTGATTATTACCTCACTACTATTAGATTTATTTTTTTAATGCTTATATAATCTGTCTCTACTACTTGTCACTCCCAGCAACGGTAAACCTGTATCACCAAAGCAACTTCAAACCCAAATAGCAGATATCATTCCATAGAATTGAGGCATGATAAGGGTTTTACAGATGTTTTTGTGCAGCAAGAACCTGGTTAAGATACAGTTCAATATCAGATTAGATGGACGTATATTTTAGATTTAATTGGAAATGCAACCTAGGTCTAACCATTTAGGACTACCAACCACTTTAAGGCTGCTGGTACTCCAGGCTTTTCTCTCAAACCTGAACTGCTTGGGAATGCCAGCTGCAATGACAGCAAATCTTGGAAACACTGAGGGCAAGGGTATTCATACCATGCAATAGTCAAGGTGGAAACTCTGGCCATGGGAACTGCCTCCTAGTTTCTTCTGGTCCCTTCAACTGTAAAGGAAATTTTGGAGCAAATTAAAAGGCAAATTTGTTGCCAAAACTTTAAATATTCAGAACTATACCTAGATGAGGTGCTTAAACAAACATCAAGTGGAGGATATGAGTGCTTTCTTACATATTTCGTAGAGTCCTAGCTAAAATCTACAAATAATGTAAAAAATTTCATGTATTCTTTGGGTTCCTATGTCTGTAGTAGAAATGTGATTAATTTCACTAACTCTGCCCCCTTTTCACAAGCTTTTAGTTACTGTGATTTCCATGTTGAAGTGAAGGTCAGCACAGAAACACAATTTTTTAATCTCTGTTTTATTCTTAGACTACTTATTTCTTACAGTTTTTTAAAATTAATTCTAGCAGTCAGCCTGGGCAAGCAGAGTAAATCATGTGCTTGTTTATGTCTGAGGAAAAATCTGGGATGCATTTATCAAAACCAGGCCAAAGTTACCTATTTTTCTGAATGTTACCATTTGTTCGAAAGCATTCTGAGAATTTTTACAAATCATTATTTTCATTTTGTTATTGCTGCTGCTGTGGGAACAAATGAAGTTGGAAAAGTAGTTCACAAGGGAAGGATAAAAGTGTTGACAGATTTTTTTTCAAAATAGGGAAAGTAGCAAATGGAAAGAGAGCAGGAGAAAACACAAAAAAAAGAAGGGTGGTGTGAACTTCAGGCCAAAACTTGCTGACAGCCAGGGGAAGGCCAAGAGGTGAGGGTAGGAACAAAAGAAACAGAGAAGCCTTCTGAGGCTTGTAAATGAGGACATTTGGCTGCAGGTAGAAAAGTTAACTAACAACACCTGACTCCCTCCTGGAAGGATGTAAACCTAAAGAAGCGAGAGGTGTGGCAAGCACATCCAAAGTGCTGTCCTGGACTGAAACAGGGGTCTTGTTAATCAAGTAACTTCTCAGCAGGACTCAGGGAGGGTCTCAAAGACTGCAGGTTTTGGAATACCGGTCCACAGAATAATCTACCAAAATCCTGTTAGCAAGAAATTGGCTTGTTCTTCTGTTTTGGGTTGGTTTTCTTCCCTTTAGCCGGTGTAACTGAGAATTCTGGCAATCCACAAGAATAGACAATTATTTTCTAATTCCTTGAAGCTCTCTGGGTGTGAACCTGGCTGGAGGTCTGCTGATGCTCTAAAATTTTGTCCTTGTTCACAGATATAAATACTCGCACAACTACATTTAAAAGAGTAAAGGTATGTGTTGTCTGTATACCCTATTACTCTAGGCAGATTGGAAGATGTAAATCTTGGGAAGATTGGGAGGGTTGTATAGAATTATTTTGCACCTTTTGTGCAACTATGAAAAAATTATGTCTCTACTGTTTGCACATGTCCTAGTTCCAGCCAGGACAGAGATGATTTTTGCAGTAGCTGGGAAGGGGCATGACCAGGACCCAGAGGTTATTCTGTACCACCTCAGGTCATTTCCAGAGATAGGGGAAGGGAGCCTTATGAGGAGAAGGGATCGTTGCTGGTTTGTTGCAGCACAGTGGAGACAGCAGTTGGGTATTGTTTTTTCTGTATGAGCTCATTCACCTTTTTCTTGTACCCTCTATGGTTGGTATTGCTGCTGTTACTGTCATTTTTCCTTTGCTTGTTGCTGCTCACAATAAATTGTTTCCATCTCACCCCACGATCTTTACCTTTTGTGGCTCCAACTGTCCTCTTTGTTCTGCCACAGGAGAGGGCAGTGGAGGGGGGGGACAACAAATGAGTAAGAGGCATATGGTTTGGAGAGTCTCAGTGGGAGCACCATCCCTAAACAACAACAGCATCCTTTGTAGGATCTCATCTGGATATACTAGAAATTTCAAATTACTATCAAGGAAAAGGACAAAACTTTTTCTCTGTGCTACATAAGATACTCTGTTTGCTGTAATATCTTTAAAAAGTAGTCATTTACCTTTATAGGAGAGCACCTAATTTCAGTTCCTCACTCTAGTAATTTTCTCTTGTCTTTGGTGACTAAAGTGATCTTTTTCCCCCTCAAATGTTTTAGAATTTTCCTTTTTTGCATTTACATATGTATTGTGATGTTGGAAAAACAGTGAATGCTCCTGCTACCCTGCCCCATTCTGATCCTCTTCTCTTTCCTCCAAACAATTTTGAAGGCATCTATGTCACTTATTTCTCCACTAAGCCACTTAGTCTCCACTTAGTCACATGAAAGAAAGTGCACAAGTGTAAGCATACAGGTATAACTTTTCTAAGTACTGATTTAAGAGTTTGTGCATGCATGGACTGCATTCCAGGTGCCATAATTCATGCATGTTCAAGTGTGAATATCCTCAACTTGTGTAACTCTCTTTTTCATTTCCCTCTTTTCTCTCTCAGATCATAACTCACAGCACTATGATGGGGTTTTTTTAAAATTTGTCTCTCTCTTTAGAAGGTTTGTTTTCTTCATGACCCATGTCACGAAAGTCTATGTCCCCGCTGCATATTGCAGCCTCCATCCAATCCATTTCCTTGAGTCATCCAACTAAGCAGTCTAAGTCAGATGTATTACTGCCCTGGGCTGTCAATACTTCCAGAATGTGATTCAGTTCTAAAGTGGGGTGAATTACCTTCTGGAAGTTCCTGTACCTTCATCCAACAGAAAAGGTGCCTCAGGTAACACTGTTCCTAATTGAAGCAATGTGTGAAATTAGGTGAAACTGAAACAAGGCCCACAGCTTACAAATAAAATCCTGGAAGACAGAAGGCTTTCCAGAAGAACAGGCAGTTTCAATTACAATTCAAATAAATGGGAAAGAAGGAAAAAATAGTTTTCATGTGTCTCTGTTCATAACACATGCTACAGTGCAGGCCAATGTTCCAGTTCCAGTGATCATTCTGTGATCATATAAAGTGTCATAGTTCTGAAAAAATACCTCTTTTGTACTAGAGAACTGAAATGATTATTTGTGCTTTTATATTGTGAAAACCAGAGTAACCAGAGCAGAAGGTCCCTGATTGTTCATCTGTATCAAGAGCCAGATGTGTCACAAGAAGTGTGCATGATTAATATACAAAGTGGAAAAGAGTAACCCATTCAAGGAACTGAGATTATGCTAAGAAAAATAATCTTAGATAACTAATGTAGAAAGAGAAGGCTGTTACCATGTATCCTGATTAGAAATTCAGCTATAAAATTCCTTTCTTCAATGCTTGTAATAATATTCCTTGCATTAAATACTGAGATGTCTTCAGTGCTTCCAGTTCTATATAATTGTGTAGCTTGGATTTTTTCCATCTCAGTAACTAAGGGCATTAAACATCTTCAGATGTCATATTGACTTTGAGTTCAAATTAGTAAATTCTGGTTCTGTGTCACTGCTAATTCTCCATACCCAACCAAACCAAACAAATAAATGAGGAAAAATATAATGGAGTCCTTTTTATATACTCCTTGCAAAGGCACTGCATATTAAAGCTTGCATAGTCAGCAACATGGTAAAACGCTCAAAATATGTTGGGGTACATTGGGGTTTTTGTACGGTTTTTTTCACACTCACAAAGAAATACAGTTTCTAGTCTGTACAGCAGCCCCAATCAATAAGTGTATCCTTATAGCCTAGATTTTTCACTGCTTTGCTAGTGTCATATTGTACACAACATCCACAGCTTTTCCCTGCTGTACACTTGCAAACAGCAGCTGTTTCATGTTGCTTTCCACTCTGGCTGTCCCCAGGCTTTATAATCTCATCCTTTAAGATTATCCTTCAGCTCAGTGCCTGAAATACAAATGCTTGAAGACCTGATTCCAAATGTGTTTATGCAGGAAAAGTGGATTTCTCCATCCTTTGTCCTGGTTCCTATAATACAGGGGTGATCAGGCTTATAAAATGCAGAAATACTTAACTTTTTATTTTTTTTCTGCAGAGTGAATGAATCAGGCAAATAAATTAAATGATGATCCTAGTAACAAACTGAATATCACACAACTGAGAGTCATACAACTCAGGCTAGAGCTAAACATGCTGCTGAGGCAAGCATTTAGATGGCACACCATTCACTGCATTCGTGATGCCTGTAGCAATATTCACTTCAACCACACAGTGTCTAGTGAGTTAAAATGAAGTGTTTCACTTCCATCATGAGTAGCCAGTTCTGTCACCTTCCAACAGAAGCAGAATGTACAGGACTTCTACCTGCTATTGGGTCCTCAGATTTTCTTCAAGTTTGAAAGGCAAACCAGTGAAGGTATGCCTGGACGACATAAAGCAAGGAATTTAGGCACAGATGCAGGAACTAGTGAACACATGTCTGGAGGGCAGTGCACACTTCTAACCCTGTAAAGAATAATGAGGACCAGTACAGAAAAAGCTGCAAGAGAAAGGGAGACACTACCTTTGAGGGAAAATTAGAGAGCTTGACTAGGTTAGTCTGGCACAGTGAAAGGCAAGCAGGGACATGGTAGTGGACCAGCTACACAAACTACAATGCCTGAAGTACTTGAAGCAAATTTGTGATTCCATAATATGCAATTGCTTCTGCTGATTGATGGATGGAACACCAATCTCCACTGGCTTACTCAGAATGACCTAACTTCCTTAGTTAGGACATTTAGGGGTTAATAATTTCCATTACCACCAACTTGCACCCTGTGGGATTTTCAAGGACCATTTCCTCTTGGAACTGTGGTAAAACCAGCACTGGATTTGATAAGAGAAACCCATGTTACCTGTGTACCCTCTGGTTTAACTTCTTTGTACAACTGCACCCATGGCAGCCCTCCTTAGCCAAGGCTTTCTCACCCCTGTATGCAGTTTTAATTAAAAGGCTTTTACTTTATGAAGCTGTCTTGATGTCTCTCCAGCTCTCCTCTCTCATGCAAAGTTTTTGTTTACAGCTCTTGTAGCATCAGAAATCAGTCCCAGCTGTTCTCTTTGTTACAATGTAGCATCTGGAAAAAGATTTGGTTTACATATACATGCATGACAAGAATTTATCAGATGAAATTGCCCTCAACTTACATTAACTAACTATTGAATTCCTCTTTTTTCCCCAGCACTTTCAAATATTAAAAAATATGTTACAAAGCAGGTTCCAGGCTCCTAAGCAAATTAAGGAGCAAAGAAAATGTGTAACAATAGGTTTTTCAAGGACCACTTGAATAAATAATTAAAAATGCAACATGCACTTAAGCAAATAGAACTTTGAGTCTTCAGTTAATTCAGTAGCAAAGCTTTTCTTTAATTGCAGAGTAGAATATATCAGGATCAACCAATTCCTGTATGATGCTGCTTACTTTTACCCTGTGTGAATTCATCAGAACTGTAGAAACAAACGCACAATAGAAACAAAATTTTAAAATGTCTCAGAAATCTTCCCATCAGCAATGAACTTCACAATTATTCTAAATCTCAATAAAATTGAGGGTTTTGATATAGCATTTTTTATAGATCAATATAAAACCAAGCAATTACGAATGGACAGGAAAGCTAACCATAAATACAGCTGCTGAAAAAAAAATACAGTGGCATAATTAAGAAGCTGCAAGCAGCAAATGTAAATACTCTCCATATGCTGTTAAAATCATGGGAAATTAAATATTTAAAGAAGGAAAAGGCTGCCAGTACCACATAACGGCGCATATCAGATCAGTTTGATAGAACAGCTTTAAGGTTTAGATTACATTTCAGGAAGAAATTCTTTGCTGTGAGGATTGTGAGGCACTGGAACAACTTCCCAAGAGATGTTGTGGATGCTTCATCCCTGTCAGTGTTCAAGGCCAGGATGGATGGGCTACTGAGAAAACTGGTCTAGGGAAAGGTATTCCTGCCCATGGCAGGGGATTGGGACTACATGATCTTTAAGGTCCCCTATCCAACCGAAACAATTCTATGCCTCTACGATTTTATACAAAGTAAAAATGGTCCAGATCAAGAGAAACTTTCCCAGTTCAAAACAGGTTTGAAATTCAAAAACATTTTTCTTAGAGGGTAAGTTGAAAAGATATTTAGCCCAGATTTGTTAAACATGTGTCTTGGAGTAATTAAAAAAATAAAACAATAAAGAAAAAAATAGGATTGAAAGACTACAAGTTTATATTTTAAAATGATAAGTGTTTTTGACCTGGACAACTAAAACATAGCTTCCTTTCCAAGGGGTTTTCATTATGACTAATTAGGGTTTATTGAAGAAATTATTGCTAAGTAAAAAATGTAAATAAAATAAATATTTTTATACTTTATCTAGACAAAATAACTTGAGAATAAATTAATATTAAAATTAAAGTACTTGAAAATAGAAATTATTTATAAAGAAATAACTAAAGCAGAATTTTGGGAATTTATTTCTCATATAGTGATATTCTACTCTAGAAGTTTCCAGTGGATTCAGCTCTGATAAGGATTCCATCAAAGTCAATGAACTAAAGGACACATGGATTTTTCTCCAGCACACATCTTGTTTATCTAAACTAAGGAACATTTCCACTTTTGTTGAATTTGCAGATCTCATTTCTCTAGTAAGTGTTACAGTGTTGACACCCAGAGGCTTTTGATTCCCTTAAGGCTTTAGAGTATGAAAAAAGATCTCAAAGAACTTGTAGGTACAGCATTACCTTGGGTGATTTTACCAGTTATATATTAACTGACAAAAATTTTATCTGTTTTCATGTCCAAAGGTTTTGTTCCTCATTTTGTTCTCTGCCTTGTTTTTGTTATTTGTTTCATGTTGGTTTTGATTTGTTTTGTTGTTAGGTTTTGGGGGTTTTTTTGTTTTGGATTTTTTTTTGTGTTTTGTTTTATTTTGGTTTTTTCTGGGAGTAGTTGTATCTCCTTTGGGTAAGAATCACAGTATAAACATTTTTTACTTTCCTTCTTTCAAGACATTGAAAACCAAGGGCATATTTTTCTCAATTTTTGTGGTTTGAATTACTTCTGCCATGTAGAAAAAATTTGCCTCAGCTGATGACTTCTAGATTACACATTGAAAAGAGATATTATGCAATTTCTGGGAGAGCTTTGAAAATTTCTGCAAGACTCCTTCAGTCAGGTTTGCTAGTGAGACATGAAAAGAGTATACCATGAAGGAGCAACCTGTATCATATTAACTCTGCATAACCAGGGGAAGTCTAACACCTAGCAGGTCCATATTACAAGAAAGTCAATTCATATAACCCTGGCAAGCCAGGGTTAATTGTCTCTTAACACGGCCTTTCATTTTAGTAGACACTTGAAGACATTTAATGTAAGGAATTGACTCACCTGCTTTTTACTGACCATGGCCACAAGTTCTCTGAACTTCTTGCTGGCCTTCCAAAAGATTTCTCACTCTGCACAGCACCTGATATCCAGCAGAGAGTAAACAACTGGAAAAAAACGGGTCTGCTGTCATGGGACACACAGGAGCTGAGAGCTCAGGGAGGATTTTCCAATCTTCAGTCTGCTCAGACTTAAAGTTCACCATAACTGTATAATGACAAAGTTCCCAAGTCCTATAGAGGCCTTAAATCTGTGTTTGTTGCTCGGTGTGAGGCAGCAATTTCTAACACATCTAAACATAATTAGAGTCAAGGTATGAATGCTAAAATTTCTAGTCCCTTTCCTTGTGCAGTTTTTCCATGTGTTTACTATGTGTCTCTTAAATTTTAAGCTTCAAGGTCACAAAAATTGTTGGAATTATAATGCATTTACACACTGTGTTTAAAAGTACATAGAAACTGGCAACACCTTTATTTAAACATAGTTAAGAGCATAGAAATTTTACATATGTAAGAAGAGAAAAATCTGAGTAGTACTATAATTTACTGTGGAAACTCTTAGTTGCATAGATATAATAAGGCTTCCAGGTTAAAAAAAGTCGTCGTCGTAGTAGTAGTAGTAGTAGTAGTAGTAGTAGTAGTAGTAGTAGTAGCAATGATAATAATAACAGTACCCAGACCCCCCATCCAAACTTTTAAGGCTCATTTTGTAGTACCCATTGGGCCAACCAGACAGATATTGCAGTATAGGTGTAAGAAAAAAAGTTGACACTGCCAAAAAGACTGTCCAAAACATTAAAAAAGGTATAGTAAAATAGCTAATAAGTATAAGGTTGTTACTTGTTTGTTGTTTACACAATAAGCATAGAATTTGCTAACAATCATCATTCGTATTTTGCAAAGAAAGTAATTTCCATTATTCTATAGCTGATCCAGCAGAATTGTGAGACATGAATGCAGCAGAAAACATGTGCCTACACTTTTTTTTAATTATATGATGATTAATCATTGTTTTTCTGAATCCACAGCATAACCTGGAAGTGTGTCCAGTTACAGCTGTGAAGGCTGCAGTGAGGTGACCCCTCTTACAAGAAAACAAAATGTGTCGTTATGACTGTCTGAATAACAAATTAGTAGAAAGGAAAAGATGGTGAATTGCCATTTGAGACAAGGCACTACTGTTAATTGCAATTTTTTAGGCAATAACAGAATCAAGGAAATTGTAATTAATAGACAAAGGGATGGAGATATCATCTTTCCCACCTTATATTAAATTAATGATATTGCATATAACCCTTGGAAGACAATATCCTCTAAAATTCCTTGGGGTGAAAAGGGCAGATTCACTGAAAATTGCTTCCAGTATAAATTCCAGTGATTAGTCTTGGGTTGGTTTTTTTCAGTTTAAAGAACATTGTAACAGTATTGAATGTGGCTTGACATAAATTTTGCAGAAATGTACCTTGATTAAAATTTCAGCAGAGTAAAAAATATGTTAAAAGTATGTGAAAAAAGTACTTATATAATAATAAAACAGCTTTCAAATGCTTGCACTCTACTTCCTAATGTCTTATGGGATTTAATAACTTTCTATATAACCTGAAAAGGAGGACAAAACTGACATAACTGAAAATACTTGTATTTAATCATAATCTTATATTGAAACAAAGAAATAACATTCATACTTCAAACAAGTTTTGTTTATACCTGAAATGGGCTGACTTTAGTAAAAACTAGAAAGCTAAAAACCAGAACAGCAAGCACAATATTTTTTTCCTAATCTTTGCTTAATTCATAAACACAAAGACATAAAAAGCAAACATTTTCTTGGTTGTCTTGGCACTGATGGTGGTATGTAAGGATATATGACTCACATATGTGATGTCTAATTGCCTCCTTAAATCATTGCTAAGATAGCGAATAAGGAATTGAAGAAGTACTAAGAAATAACAGCAGTTTTCTGATTTTTTTCAGATTCTTATTTGTTGAAAAATAGAGAAAAGATGTTTTCTCGTTATTTATTTTTCTAACTTTTTTTTCAAACAATGCAAGAAGGCTTCCCACCAGACCATTTGTTCTCTGCTAGGCAAAGGAAGAATGTGGAAAAAACATTCAAATTGAATCCATCAGAATGCAGTTTTTCTCAATTGTGAATGAGGGCTAAATTTCACTGAAGTGGCAAAAAACTAGTAGGCCTAGGTGGAAAAGAAAAAGAAAACAAACTCTGTACTCTTTCATGAAAAGTAACAAATTTCAAAACAGGTCTTATTTAGTAATTGATGCAAATTTTATCAATGTAGAATTATTAAAAAATAAAATTGAAATATTTTCTTTATGTTAGCTGCTTCCCTTCAAAGGAAAAATAGTGCTTTCATTTTTTAGATAAAATATCAGTAACAATATAAATCCAGGGCCAGTACTTCTAGGTACCAAAGCTTGAGGAAACACCAAGCAAAGGTTTTACTGTGAAAAAACTCCACATATAATCCTGAGTCTTGCCAACATCAGAGCCAGGACTGCTTTAAATGTATTCTATTAATATCTGAGCAACCAATATTCAGATTTTTGTTTTTATTTTTTTCTGACCAGCTTCTCTGGGTGTTTTCTTTTGGACCTATTGTGTCTACTTTCATGAGGAAGCAGAAATTTTCTGGCGTGAAAGAATCTGGCAAACGCACAGATGTAGTGACAAGCATAGCTCATATCCTAAAGGTGCTTTCTGCCAACAGGAGGTATCTTATTCCAACATATTTAATCCTTTTAGCTTCAGTATAAAGAGATTCTTTGTTGTGAAAACATTAAAGTTTTCTGCAAATACCAGCACTTGAATAACCACTGAGCATCTCATTTCACTACTTTCTAGGGTCACTTAGATTAACACGACCATTTAAATCAAAAGAGAGTATGTCTGGATAATTGCAATAGTCTGTTAATGAAGATAGAGGAAATTCATTTCACTGAAACTCCCAAAATTTGACATGCCTGCACAGAAAATGTTGTTATTTCAACTCCAGTTATTCTTCTGTTTGAGAATCCTCAAATGTATATTGTTTGTCATTTCTTAAAAAAAAAACAAGTGACTTTGACCTTTCAGGTTTTTAATGGAAATTCATAAATTAGGTAAATATACCTAATATACCTAATGCAGAGTTGATGTCTGACAACCAATAATCTTATTTTCCTTTTGAAAAATATTAGTTATGCCATAAATAAAATTGCTTTTTAAAATTATTTATTACTGATACTTTAAACATTTCCTTTTGTCTCTTTCTTTTAGTTTTGTGAAATATACATGCATGCGCAAAAGAATACTGAATAATGTTTTAATAATGTCATGGATTTTGTTGAAGCAAAGAGATCAAATGTGAAGATTAACTCCATCCAAGGAAAAGCTGGTTTTCTTTGAAAACTACAGATATTTTAAAAACCTTTTTGGATGTGCAAGAAAAAAAAGAATTTATATTTCCATTACTAAAAGCAGACATAAAAGCTAAATTTTAGCTATTAATCTGGAAACAAAGTGTTTGCTTTTAACACCACAAGCATTTTGGCATTTTACCATTATTGTTCTCAGGTGAAGTCAGGAAATATTTTATCCTCCTGGGAAAAAAGAAATCAATAAAAATTTAGCCAAAAGTGTGACTGAAATACAGTTTAGTCTGGGGAATGAAATTCAGAGCATCACTTTAGGTTTGTTATGATTTTAAACAGAGATATTATTTGTATTCATGTCACAGCATGAAATTTATAAGTTCTTAAGCAATAACATAAATTTATTGTGCTAGATTATCCATCTTTGAGCAATAGGCCCATCTTGAATCCCGAAATTACTTAGTTCATAAAAAGCATATATGACAGTTTTGATTCCTCACAAGTTCCTCTGTGCTTTCTGTTATTTTTTAATTTCTTTCAATATAGAGAAAGAAAGCTATTTTCATTCTTTTCCAGTAGTTTGGTCCTGTGTAAAGAGGGGCAAGAGTTTGTCACTTATAGAATAAGTTGATAATTCTTAGACTATGATTAAATAACTATAATTTTTTTCATATTTTACTCACATAGAGTCTACCCAGGAAATCCTAGTCTGAAATACCATTCTTGTGGCTCAAACAAATTCTTTTCAACGTATCTTGATTCTTTCTTGGTTGTGTTGTATTAATATCAATAGGACCAGACATATGGAAACAACATATAAAGTGTTGAGATGACAGCATCAACAGCATCTTTTGATCAAGAACAGAAAGAAAATCGCATAACCAATACTTCATATAAAATATTTCATGCAATCAATGAAAACAACCACCCCATGTAATGTGTTCAGAAAATCTAGGTTAGTGCAGATTTAGACAGGTCAAAATTTTGTTTAATGAGTAATTTGAAAAGCTTGTATTTTATCTGAATATTTGGCAAAATTCAGGTTAAGAAAAATACTTGTATTATTCAAAACTCTTGAAAACTTCTAAAACCATTTTCTGTTCAGTTTGTATTTTGAATTAACATCTTGACAGACTTTTTTGGAAATAAATATCTAGGAATATATACTATTCACCACTGTATCTAAAAGAGGAAAGAAATAACGCTTCCCTTAAAGACTTGGAAAGATATTCATGATCACAGAACCTAGACTTCATAGGAGACTTCCACCATCCCAATATCTGCTGGAAAGAAAAGAGGCTTGGATGTGAGCAGTTCAGGAGATTAACAGAATGTTTTGGCATCAACCCCTTCATGCAGGTAACATGCATGACTCAGGGGTTTCTTGCTGTGCTCAGGCAAGGGGGAGATGGCAGGGAATGCAAGGGTCAAGGGCAGACTTGAAGTCAAGTGATTGAGACAAATAGTGGCTGATCACTCTGATTTCTGCCTGGCCTTGTGTACAGCTGGGGAAATGTTGGATGCCTCAGCTCAAGTCAGGTGTTTGACAGTCTCCCGTGGTGTTCTTAGAGCAAAATTGGTAATATATGAATTGGATAAGTGGAAGGGGCTGAGGAAACTGCTCTAGGCTCAGTGTTCTGTGATCCACAATATGAAGTCTGGGTGGTTATTAGGAACATCCCTCAGGGATAAATATTGGGGCCAATATTATTAAATCTCCTTATTAGGACATAAGAAATGGACTTGAAGAGAGCAGCAGGAAGTGGGGTGGAGGGGCAGGGCACAGACTTATTGTGAAGATGGTCAAATACTAAAAACCATTTTCAACAGAGACTGTGAAGTCTCCATCATTGCAGATATTCAGGATTTTCCTGCACAAATACTGTCTGGGCTCTAACTCGCTTTGAGCAAAAGTATGCATCTTCCCAGACCTCCCTAGAGCCTGTCCATTTTACATAATACAATGATGTTATAATTCTGTAAATAGATCCTTCTCCTTGAAGTGGTTGAAAGAGTAAAAATAGATCCATTTACAACTCTACATCTCTTTCATCAAGCATTCCATTGCTATCTGGAGTTCCAGTGATATGTGCCACAGAGACAACCTCTGAGCCTGATTTAATCTCTAATCAAACAATTTTTTATAGCTGCTAACATTATTACATTTCTTTGTTGCATTCATGCTTTATTGCATCTTGCAAGGATTTTAGATAGGGATTTCTTTTGTTTATTCATTATTCTCTCTACTTTTTTAAACTTATACCAAAATAAATTATTTTAATTTTTTTTAATCCTTTTTACTCTTAAAGAAAATAAAGTGACTTCCAAGAGAACAGTACAGTTCGTTAAATACCAAAAGAGTAGTTTAAATAATTTCATAGATCTGATTAGAAGTAACAACTAAGAAATTCAGGGGTGAAGAATCACTGTTAACTCATCCTCAAGACTCGGTATGAGAAAAACATGAAGGTAATTACTCCAGGTATTAGCATTTGTATATATCAAATTTTGCAAATTTTCTTCAATGCGAAGGACTCTTCAAACAAAATATTTAAATATTTTATGCACAAGTTAAATGATGTGAATATTCTTTTTGAAGTTCAGAGGATGGCTTGTTCATATGAAATACAGCAGTCAAAGAAAAGAAACAAATATATCACACACTAGAGCATAAACGTAAGCAACAGGTATAAATGAAGAAATCCTAAATTTAATTACTAGGATAAATGTCTTTCTCTGGTATGTAGAGAAAATAAAAATTGGTTTGTATATGTTTCTTCTACACACTCCTCCCTTTCTGTCAAATTTGTAAAGAGCATTTTGAAAGAAATCACTTGCAACTTTGATGGTGGTAGTAGCAGCCTTCCTCAGCCTGAAATTGCTCTTTCAACACAAAACATAATTTTTCTTTTACTCAATTTTTCATCTTTGCAATTCTTGACTTAATCACTGTCTTTTCAAAAGAAAATAGTATTTTGTCTCTGGGGTGTTAAGAAGAGTGAGAGATATATATTATTTTCCTATTGAGGAAAGTAGGGGTTTTTTTATCAAAGAATGATCATATCAAAGATATGGCCCACCTTTAATAAACCTGGATTGCATTTATTACCTTTTTACATGCATAACAGGGGCCTTTATTCTGCTTTTCTTTACAGCTGTAGAGGTCATGTTAGACCCTGAGAAGGCTCAGTTGGCTACAGCATGGTGCCACCAACACCCCGGTTCGATCCCTGTATGGGCCATTAAATCAAGAGCTGGACTCAATGATCATCATGGCTCTGTTCCAACTCAGGCTATTCTTTGATTTGCTGTGATTAGTATCTCTACAACTGCTGAGATTTAATTATCCAACCTCCTTTTTAATTACTTATAGAACACTAGAGAGTAGAGAGAACTACTCCACTCCAACTATATTTATTGATTAGGCTTGGTACAGGACTGTTTTCATGAGTCAGTTCTTTTATAAGTAGGATAGATAATACTTTATTTTCACTATTTGAGCATATTGATCTATTAGAGGTTTGGTTTTTTTTCTAACTCTTTCTTTTCATTAACCATTCTGCCTTTGTTCTCACATCAGCATTATAATTTTAATGAAAAGGTTTTTTTATCAATGTTACTAGTCTTAGATGCTCAATGTGAAATTTTTCATTGTCCCTGAAATATCCAGTTCCTGCATCTCCAAAATACTCACCGCTTAGTTAAAGCTAAAACCATTAAATTCTGAAAATATCTGCAGTAAGTGCAGTCAAAACCAGATTGCCAGAAACAATACCTGTCTTGTTTTCTTATTTTTCCACTAGTGAAAATGAAAAGGATTACCTGGTAATTTATTCATAGAAAAGAGAAAAAGGTGGGAAAAAATCTAAATGTATCTTGTCAAGACACTGTGATGAAATATCCCTGGTAAGAAGAGTTTCTTCCTCAGATATATTGACTGCCCAGGGAAGATCCAGTAGAGTATTGGCAGAAGAACAGCTACCAAGTAATTCTAAAAGGAATAAATACTCTATACGGAAGAGGAAAACAAAAGAGCCTTTGGGTTTCTCTTCTGACACACATGATACCCAAAAGCTCGGAAATTATGTTAAAAAAACCCTGAAATTATTTTCTGGGGTAACTTAGTGTGTGAAAAAAAGATAGAAGAATCAAATCTGGATTTTAGAGTTTAGCTCAAATTAACAGAACAGGAAGAGTGTGGGCTATACTGCTATGCTTGTGCTCTCTTTACTTCTTCAACCTTACTACAGCAGTACATTAGCAAATGCAGACAAAGGTGGATGACAGTTTCTCAGACAAAAAGGTGTGAGGACTGTAAAATGTATCATGGTTAGTTTCTACTTTTCTCAGTCTCTATATTTGTTCATAGGAACTAAAAGGGGTTGGAAAACCTGTATTCAAACCACAAGGTGCCAGCCCTGGTAGACATTCCCGTTTGGATTGATGGACCCACTCATGACACACAGGCTTGTATTTAGAAACAGAATGGTTCTGAAGTAATATGAAATCCATGAAAATCACAGCCAAATAGGATAATAACACAATTTGATGGGTGTTAATTAATGTTAAACTGCCCTAAGGTGCTGGGAATATCCTGTTCAATTGGTCATGTAATGTCTTTGCCCTGGCTTCAGTACATGTTGCAGCCAAACATTACTCTAATTAAAAACATAAAGAAAGAAAAAGTTCCTCACTCGTGAAATGCAGGCACTCACCCAGCTTTGGTGACATGTCAGAGGCAGAAGCAGCTTCCAGTGAGCAGAGAGTTCCTGCCATTGATACGGCCTTCTGCACAGCGAATATCAGTGAGGAAGGATTTCTGCTAAACAATGTTCTAAAAGTACTCATCTTTCTGATGCAAACTGGGACTTCTGCTTTATTTATGGGCTTAATTGCTTGTGTGCATTGTGTGCTGCTAATCTCACTCTTCCAGAGAGACTGTGAAACAGTCAACTTTAACAACCTCCTTCTTCCAAGCACTGTGACGACCTTCCCACTAGTGCATAAGGAAGTCTCTTACAGAACTTGGAAACCCTGTGCTCCAAGCAGGATAAGTATAGAGGTTTATGAGGTGTCTTCTGCATCTCCAAAGCCTCTGGATGTGCACGTATTTCTATGTAAATTAAGTATTCAACTTCTTGGCAACCCATCTATCTAACTGACTGAAAACTAAATTGTCTTCCCTTTCCCTTTCCCCTACTCCAGTTTGGCATGTGCATGTAATGATTATATTCCCAAGAAATTCTTTAACTTGTCTGTAAAACATGAGAGTTGCTGCATTTTAACAGGACATAACAACATTTCCATATTAAACTCTCAATATAGGTTATTACCATTATATGCAGTAGATAGCAATAAAACCACCACCTGGTATTAGGCTTTTGCAAACTCCTTGGCTTATTTTCTTGTACATAATAAATGTACAGCAGTATCTGCTGTTGCACAAAGAAAAGAAATTATTCACACTTATTTTGCATATTGTTTATACTCATGCAATAACTGTGCTGCCTAAAAAGGATTGGAAATACAGCATAGGAAATACTTAAAGCTAAGGGGTCCCAGAGAGGATCCACTCCCTGGGGAAAGATAAAGAAGGATCTCTACCATTTCTCTCAATGTTACTTGGTTAGTGATGCTGCTATTGGTGACAACAAACAGCAGAAGGGCTTAATGGCTGTCTGAGAATCTCAATGCAGAACGGTTTGCACGTGAACGCTTTTCCCTCTCAGCACCCAGTCTTGCTCAGCCTTGCTTTTCATACTTGTTCATTCTTGCAAGAATTCACCATCTTTTCAAAACATTTCACAAAATACTTCATTCTGCAGTTGAATTTTCTCTTTCAGGTACTCTTATACTTACAAAGACAAAATTTGGTCACATATCTAGGCTTTGGCAGCAGCTATTTTTTTACCAAAATAGTATCCAAATATTTCCATTCCACATTTATTGTAAAATTTTTCCTAAAGTTTCAGCAGAATTTCTACTCTTTTTGGAAGATCTCCTTAACTTACTCCTTGTTTAATTTTTCTTAATATTGGAATTTTAATGAAATTACTGTGCTCATAGTGAGCATTAGCAATAAGAATAAACTCTATGAATCTCACTAGCTGAAAAAACACTTGAACAAAATTTCTGTTTCCTCAGAGTTTTTAGATAATCAAAATAATTTATGGAAGGAGGCAGTGATAAAATTCAAATAAAGGAATTCGGACAGGAACCTTATAAAACTTGTCTGTCAGGTTTTTCCACTTCCTTGGCAAACTTGTCTGCCAGACTGTTGTGTGTGATTTGAAATACTGGGGCTTCTGTGATCTCTGCTGGGGGCAGACCACTAGACAGACTGCCTTGGAGTAAGGATGCTATTCCCTTTCATCAATGCATCAAAGCTTCTGTTTTGGTTTTTTTCCCCCCCAATGTGGAATGCAACTACATTTCAAAATTCTTTCCCAAACCACACAAACTTTTTTTACTCAGTTCTCTAAATATGGTTTGGCAAGTACCATGGACATTCAACAGATATCCCAAAATTAAGGAAATTTGTAATTTGAGGCTACATCTCTACAGTTCCTAAAATGCACACAGAATGTTTCCCGTGACAGATATCAGGCATCTGAAAAATTCCCTTCTGCTAAAAGAAGAATTACAAACAACATAAAAGAGCTTCACTGCTGCCTGAACAACAATAGCAGTCACATGCATGAAATATTGTTCAATGTATTCCGCTTTACAAATATGTGGACATATTTACTTGTAGATATTTCAGAAGAGAGGTACCCTGTGTTGAGATATTGGAGAACTTTATCCTTTTTTTGTTCCATTTTGGTTGTCAGAATCTCTATTTTTTTCTGTATTATTTTTGAATGCAAACACAAATCCTATTCTCCCTTCACCATTAGTCTTACATTTATATTGAAACACTTCAATGCCTCAGAATCAGGAATGCTGTAACATCAGATGTGCCTCACCAACCAAATGCTCTGGAAATTCAGTTACTTGTCTTTCACAATCCTTCCTTGGATGATCAGACATGAATTGTTGACCTAATAAATCTTAAATAAAATTAGCGATTGCCTGGGAGATTAATTTCCCCCAGTGCAAAGGAGATGATGAAGAAGATTCATGTGACTTTGAATTTGAAAAGCATGGATTTATTCCTTCATTTTGAATTTAATGAAGGAATAAATCCATGCTTTTCAAAGTCTCAAATTGACTAATCTGACAGAGTTGGATTATTTTACCAAATAGTTTTGTAGAAGACTTTCACGATGCATTTACAGATCAATCTGTACTGTAAACATATCAACAAATTTGTATAGTGTACTCTGGTGCAAGCAGCATTATAGCCATTTTAAGCTCAGAGAGTAAGATAACAAATCGAAAATAGCCAAAGAGAAGCAGGAGTAATTCTCATAAAACCACTGTCCATGAGATACAAGATGAAATTACAGGGAAGAAATTTTCTTCTATTATTTTTTACTTGCAATTATTTGGCCTTATTCAGGAAGGACCGGTTCCTCTTGCAATTAATTAATTTAATCTACACAGAATCATGTCCCAAGTCTTTTTGTGATACTGATGCTCTTTTAGCTCATGTAGAATAGCATAACTGAAGCTAGCTTCCATATGGTGGTAGGATCATTGAAACAGGAAATGAAAATAATTCTCGTTATTGTGATTTCACAACTCTTGGTTAATACCTTCCATCAAAGCTGCACATCAACATTCTTCCCAATGGAGCACAACTATGACCAAGAATTCAGTTATCTGAAAGGAGAGGCTTCTTTTTAGATTTATTATACACAGTATAATCTCCCTACCAACTCCTTGCTATCTGACTCAGTGATTTTTCTTAACACATTTTCTCTGACAAACCTAAATAGATTCAAATCCAGAGAAATTTCCTTTTAAATAATAATTTTTAACAAGCTCTCCTCTCAATAAGAGCTGTACTTTCAAACTCATCCCACTATTGAGGTATATGTCCAATTCCTATTGACTTTAAGAGGATTTGAAGAATGGGCTTAAGAACTTTGCTAAGTAGGTATGGAACAGGCATGTGCTTAAGTGCTTTCAAGTGGGTCTTTAGCAACCTTAGCATGTAGCACCAGAAAAATCACAGAAAAGAAGCAGACATTTTAAATTTGAAGGCATTGAATGCTGCAAATCTTTAGCTTCTCATATGCCAGCATTACTCTTTTTTATTAGCATAGACCATAGTTCCAAAATAATTATGAGATTTTAAGAGTATATTATAAGTGTATATTTTTGGTATACACTTTATTATTCTGCCTATCAAGAAATCATAGTCATCGTTTTATATATTTATCAGCATGATGCCTGATTTCTCCAACCATTATAGCCTTAGTTTTCTGAGAAATAAATAAGATAATGACATCTGCTATAAGCTGATAGGGCATGGCCTTTTTCAGAGTGGACTGTTGTATTTAGCATTTCTGGCAGCTTTCATGAAGTGAAGTATTATAGGTTTAAGAAACTCATTGCAAGCAGACTGTTTTGAAATTTTAGAATTAAAGAATTAGTTATGCATAAAATACCACCAAGCTAGTACATGAGGATGTTTTTTTTTTTTATAAATAACTTTAAATGTTGCATTTTGATGATTAATAAAACTTTCATATATATGTAAAAAGGGGGAAAGAAAAAAACAATGCAGTGAAAAATTATTCTTGTTTCTAACATTAGCTGTCATCATTATTCTGAATATAACAGGATTGCATAGCTCCAAGTTATTATTAAAATGGTAACATTTTTATAAGCAAAAATGTAAAAATATTTGCTGTAAGAAATTCAGTTTAATGTAAAAAAATTATATTAATTTCTTTTGCAAGCAGTATAATTTCTGTGCATCTCCTTAAAGGAAAATAAGAAGTCCACTAAGAGGAATTGCTCTGCAGTTCAGAAGCATTTTTGCTCAGTTTCAGGAGCATTCAATCACATTTTTTGATTAGCAGCAGTGTAAAGTTTTTACAAGGGAGAGATGAATCAGATCTTTACATGTTTTTCACTTATGGCATGACACAGTGTACCAAAGGCATATAAAGGACTCATGAAACCAGGAAGCAACCAAAGCTATTTCTATGGAAACAAGCTCTGGCTGCAGGAAAAGCAGTAAATCAATCTCTTTCATGTTGTGTTTCAGACATGTTTGGATGTTTCCAAAACTTGTCTGCCAGGTTACTTAACCAGCTAGTATCTCAGGATTTAGTGCTACTGACTGAATTCCTTGCACACCTGTTGGACAGTTCTAGTTTTGACTGAGAAAAACAGGCAGGCATTATTTTTTTCTTATTTTTAACTGCAGAAATAGTATCTTTTGACTTGTGCTATGTTGTTACACATTACACACCCTTTTCTTTTCTAAAAGACCAAACCCTCAAGTTGGAAACCAAATAAAGAAACAAAAAGCCCCAAACCCCTCACAACAACAGCAACAAAACTCCAGTTGGGGTTAAATAGGGCTAGTGTAATCAAAGTAAAGCTAAGCTTCCCTTGCACCCCGGGCCTCAGAATGATGCCATCACCAAATTGCTGTTGGTGAGCATAGGCTGCAGAGGGCAATGTCCCTCAGCAAAGCACTGTGCTTCCCAAAGAGGAGTCAAGTAGGCCTTTTAAGTGCATATTACTTTTTCCTGAGTTGTCAGCGGTTTACAGTATGAAGAATTGGGTCTTAATCGCAATAAGTAATTACGGGAACACTGGATAAGTATTCTACATGTTGGGTGAATAACATGCTTCCCAGAACATTTCAAACAAAATTAAAAGCTGTTATTTCATGGTTTAACCAATAAAATAAAAACCTGAAACTTTGCTTGGGTTTTAACTGGATAGCAGGAAATTCAGGATATCCAAAAGAATGCAAAACCAGGTAGGGATGGAAATTCCCTTCTTCTTTGTAAAAGAAAAAAAAAAGCTAACAAAACTCAGTTTTTCCATTAAAATATCAGCCAGCTATATTGGAGAGCAATGTTCCAGATTTAAGGACTATAAAGACTGCTTTTCTATTCAGTCTCTCTACAGATGAACAAGGTTGGAAGAACTCCATGCAATATTGCCAACCACAAGCCTTCAGAAAACATGAAGCCAGTCTCCAAATTGCATGACCAGCTTTTAAACCAAAAAATCTTCAAATAGGAATAAATAATGTACTTTCCTTATTGGTTATTTGGGTCTGATACAGCCTCCTCAGAACAAGAAGTTTTTGTTAAGAAATGAAAGCCAAATATGCCTACTGCACTGCAGGACTATGAAGGAAGACTTAAATGGAATTGAATGAAGTAAAAGAACAGGAAATAGGGATAGAAATGGGCAACAAAGTTCAGTAAGAGAGAAAAGTGAAAGATTAAGATGTAAAAGGGACTGCAGTTTGCATGCTGTGTAACATAGTGTTTTGCCTTTATTGCTTTAGGTCACAGAGATGGTAAAAATCTCTTAAAAGTCTACTTTTATTTATTTCTAATTCTGGTCGACTAAAAACAACGTGGAATGCTGTGTTGAATACTAATATACACAGTACAGCTCCATTCTGTCATTCTCTGACTCGAAATCATATGAGCATAGATTGCCTATTTGGTGCATTAACACCAGAGTTTATTGGACAAGATACTGTCTACCTCCATCTGGAGCTCACAACAGTTTCAGTTAAGTACATGATGTTATGACTAACAAGTTGGAGTTCTATAAATATCCAATATCTGCTGCAAAGTTATGGGTGACTACTCTAAGAAAAGCACATGGAGTGAAAGAAAAAAGGCATCAGAGGTTTATAATGTTTTTTGATTAATGTCAGAAAGAAAATCATCAAATGAAAAATAAAACAAGAAACATCTTCAAGCTATTTCATGTATAGTCAGGTATTCGGATATTCCAAAACCACCGCCTAACTATATTCTCAGATATTAATGCGGTATTCATATCCAAAATAACCAGGTTTTTTGGTATTTAGGATAACATAAATACACTGACTTAAAATTTCCCATCTCTTCCACCTACTCCTCCTCCCTCAATGCTTTTAACACACACTGAATATTATTTTTTCCATTGAGCTCTCTTCTCAACACTGTTCCCCTCTCTTCTCAGACATAAATGAGGTGCTGGGCAATGTTCTGACGTCAATGTGGTAATTGCCCCGGGGGGGGGAAACAGGAGTTTAAAATAGAAGTAGAGACACAGACAGACACATTCATATAGACACCTGTGGGTGCCAGCAACACTGATAGACCCAGACTTCTGGGAACCTGTGGCAGACTTCAGATGCCACATTGCTCTCTGAGCCTTGCACGGCATTGTTCTCCCTGTGTCGTGGCGAGGATTGAGCTACAAAATTCAGGACTGGCATTGGACTTGGAGCTGTTCCAAAGCTTAGCAAAATGCATCAGTATGACTGAGGTCTGTCTCTAAATACAATTGATTTTTTTTCTTCGAAGGCTGTATCTTGCATATTATACATGAACTCTTGATTTCATTTATTATAAGACCAAAACTATTTAGAGATCTCTGGGAAAATGACAATCTAGTGTTTAATTTCTTCAACATGTCTAATGGAAAATCTCCTGAAAAAGGAGCAGTGCTGCCACCAGCCACACAGATTATTGCAGTCTGTCAGATTTAAAAGAAACATAAAGGCATAACATCTAAAAAAGAATTTCCAGAGATAGGAGGCAAAGGTCTAGATTTATTTCTCTTCTCCATTTCTGTTTTAATTTACAAGAAACATTAATTAAGACCATAAAAGGTGCAGAGTAGCTAGATAAAGAAATAAAAAATGGTTTGTGAGCAGATACTAGAAAGTTTGGCTTGTTTAGTCTAACAAAATTATGTCTGAGAAGGGACATACTGAGTCTTTCTGAGAGAATCACCATATTAACTATCAGATAATTAGCAATAAACAAATGGGAAAGAATTGGGAGTGAATATATTTAGATTGAAATTTGCAAGATTTTTTAATCATCTTTCAACAGAAGTTCTGGCATGTCCTTTTAATAAAGAAAGGTTGTTGGGATTTTTTTAAGGCAGCTTTATAAATTTATGCCTGAATTTAAAAACAAAAAAAGAAGGTAGTTCTTTAGACAAGAAAGAGAAAATAGATGTAACTCTTCATCAAAGAATGCTAAATGAGTTCAAGAGACCAAGAAGTATTATCAAGAGAAATCCATAGAATATTTCTACACTGATAAAAAACATGAAGCTGAAGAAGAAAAAGCACACTGGGGAAACATCATATATATTTACCCTGTTGTTACTTTCCTCTCATGGCCTGAAGGTGATTTACAATGTAGGTTTATCAGTTTCTGAGAGAACTCTGTACCTAGCAGAATTTCTACATAAATCATACCTCTATTTTTAAGTTAATCCCAGTGGAGTTGAAGACCAAATTATATTCAAGTTATTCTGTACTCCAAGAAAGAAGTAGAGGGAGGACCAGAAGATCTGCTGCAGTTTTTTGTGTGCAGCTCCACAATGTGTGCTTTATCATCAGGCCAGTGTGTTCTGCTCATCTTTGTTCATCTCCAAAGAAACTTTTTGCCCCAAAATTTATAAAATATATTTTTCTTAAATAGCACCAGGCACTAGATGTCACTTGAGAGTACATCAGTCTTTAAAAATTAGAAACAGCGTCCACCTTAATCAGGAAGCAGGCAACCTGAAAAGGGGCCTTAAATATTTTGTGTTCTTCCTCTTGCAAAGACTTTGGTATGGTGAAGAGACCAGGGATGTCCATGCTGGACCCAGCTGTTCCTTCCAACAGACCCAACTTGGGACACAGATGAGCCCATCAGCCAAGCTGGGCTTGCCTCTGCAGAAAGGTTCAAGAAAGGGCATAGCATGACTAGACAGTGATGAGTGAGGAAAAATGTATGAAAAATAGCTCTGAAAACAACAAGATCAGAGAAGAAGGAGATTACCCTGTAGCCCTCAGAGGCCCCCATGTTGGAACTTGTGGTCATGGCCTGAAGAAGCTGCAGCCCACAGAGAGCCCACACAGGAGCAGGATCCTGGCAGAAACTATGGCTCATGGAGGATCCTTGCTGGAGCAGAGGAAAAGTGTGAGAAAAAAGGGAGAAATAGAGAGAAATTATGAATGGAACACCTATTCCTCCACCCTCCTCCCTATGCCTGCCTGGATGGTGTGGTGGTAAAGGAAATGGCAGTGAAGGAGTAAACTAAGTAAACTAGAGCCCAGACCAAAAAAAAAAAAAAATGGAGGAGAAGATTCTAGTCTTTTTTGTCTTTTTTTTTCTTACTACTCCAGTCTATTTTAATTGGCAGAAAGATAGTTTCATTTTCTTCAAGCTGAGTCTGCTTTGCCCACAATGTTAATTGGTAAGTGATCCCTTAATCTTGACCAACAAGTTTTTTGTCTTCTTTTATCTACTGACCTATTGAAAAAGGGCAAGTGAGAGAGCAAGTAGGAGTCCAGAAGCTAGCCAAGGTCAAACCAGGTAACCATTCAGGCCACTTCTTATCAAATACACTGAAAAAGTTGCTTCCAAAAAATTTGGAAGAAAATTTTGGGAAGTGGTGTTGATTATTAAATATCTTTGAAGAAAGTGTTTCTCAAAAGCTTTTAGTTTCTCATTTTTTCTTCTGTTTTAGCTATAGAAAACTCAAAAAGGGGGGGGATTTAAAAAAAACAACAAAAAACAACCCAGATTTTTTCATGTAAACACCCCTACTTTTAGGCCACTCCAGTTCTTGCAATTTAATCCATATTTTTAATGCTTCCACTATGTTTTTTGCAGCCTTATGAAAAGCATTTATTTTCCATGTAGTATACAAAAAATCAAGTTCTTGGAGTCAGTCTGGGCATCTCATGATAATTAGAAAACACCATGTCACCACTAATCTTTGGAGTAGAGCTTTTGACTTTTAGACCTCATATTGACCACCAGCTGCTGTCCTTGCTGACAGAGACACCAGACTCTGCACTGCACTTCCTGCACTGCAGGAATTTGTGTATCTGTCAATATAACAAATACAAGAAAAATATTTTGTAGCTGCTGCACAGAATCAGAGGACTGCAAAGCAGCAGTCTTAAGTACAATGGAAGATGAATGGACAGCAGTTAGCTTCCCTTGCAATTTCTCTCTTTGCTCTTGTAGTCAAAGTATTAGAAAGCATAATCATATCCTTCCTTCCCTGAAATGTGCTAAAGAAAGAGAAATCTTTACATCAGTTGTGGGACCTTGAATTAGCCACAGTTTTTTGTCATAGAAATAACTGAAGACCTTTAAATACCTAATGATTTTGAGAGTATAGACTCTATAATGTTTAATTTTGGGGATGGATTAATATATAGGTGCTGTCAACACCTTGTTTCCCAGGAAAACTTGCAAAGCTAGTCATCCCCTCTCACAGTCTAGAATTTTTCTCTAATTTCCAAAATTTAAACAAACGACACTGAGTCTCCTCTGGGCTCTTAGATAAAGACGTGTTTTTCTGTCCTTTTGGAAGCCTGACTGCCTTACTGATCAGAGGTTTCCATCTGCCCTCGTGCTGCAAGCTTGCCATCTTCCTCATTGCCAGCCTGCCTCATACCAAAGATCAGGAGCTGCCTTATCCCAGCTCTCCTTGCCCAGTAACTGGAGATGCAACAATCTCCCTTTCCTACTGGGGGAGTTTCCTCACAGTTTGGTGTTTTCTTCCCTTCAGTAACATCCAAAACAAACTTATGTCAGCCTTCATCTCTGCTGCCCACAAACATCTTTCTAACTCAATGTAACATTCTGCAAGCTGAACTGACAAAGCAGGAATAACATCCATCAGTCATAACATCACACCTTATTTGTTTAAAAATCCCAAACAGACACATCTTTCAAGACACTATTTCTTAGTACATGCTCACATAGAGGTCTTCAGTGCTGAGTGCAAAAGCATGAGTTGTTGGCACAACATGTCTAACTACAGAACTAATCCCACAGTACGCAGCTCAGGCTCCTCTTTCTAAATGCAACTGTCTAGTGGCACTCTAACTCACACTGTTTGTTAGAGTAAGTTCCATTTTGTAATACCAGGACTCCTGTGCATGCTCTTCCTCCCATTCCACTTCCTTCTACCTCTAATTCTAACACCAGTTTTCCTCTTACTTTGTATGTCATGTTTCTCCACTTCCATGCAGAGTGTGTGTACAAGGGTAAGGGTGTGTATAGTTGTGTTACACAAGTGTGTGGACTCCTGGGAAAGCAGCTACTATGCATGGCACAGTAAAATTATAGCCTGGTTCTTGTGCCCACGGAGGAGTATGAAAAAAATGTTCTTTCCAGAATTAAGTCTAGCTCTTTCTTTGTCTGTATTTGCAGTGATTTTATGGAGCATTATTGGTTAATGCCAGAGAAACAGTTATCAGCAAATTTTGATGAAAGAAAATTGGAGTTTTGAAAAATTAGAAGTAGGATTTCAAATTCCTTGGTTGTTTTATTTTTATTCAAACAGATTTTTTTTCTTTGTCAGAAGATTTGAAAACATATTTACAATTAGGCAATTCAAGAAAACACAATTCACTATTGTTTTAGCTCAACTACCAGAAGAAACAATAATGCCATCCCTTGTTACTTTTATGTTTTTCACTCCTATGTTTTTCAAAGGAGTGAAATCCATTACAATGCTATTACAGTAAAATGGAGGAATGCACTCATCATCACAGAGAAGGATTTGAATGTGTTAGACAATACACATACACGTACACAAAGGATTATTCTGCTATTTAAATATTATAACTTTACAGTACAATTATTTCAAAGAAGGATACAGCAGATTAACAGATTCAATATGATACAGTGTTGGTCAACATGCTACAAAGTCATCTTATCAACAGCTGTATTGTCAGTAAGGATTTTTAGGTAGACATGACTGAAAAATAAAGTCTTCAGGATACTTTTAAATAGGGCTGTTAGATTTATTTCTATTCATCTGATATAAATCTGATAGACCTTACATAAATGCCTGAAGAAAGCATTTATTAATCCTATAAGGAAATGAGAGATGAATTATTAAATTCAAAGGTATTCTCATTACCAAGAGGAAACATACTCTGGTAGAAAAAGTTCCATGCATGTCCTAGAGCTGGTCAAGCTAAGATGCTGTTCCTGTGTGCCATTTGCTAGTATTTAAATGGATTATGGATTGATGTTTTTCCTGTGGGAAAAAGAAGAAAAAATATTAATGCTAATGAAGACAAAAAACAAATGTTAAATCTGCTGACATTGTTGCTGAATAGCATGTTCAGGATAATGAAGAGTTCTTTCTTGACATTTCAGTCTGCTATTGTGTATAAATTCAAATTTATTTTGAATAAGTATTTAAAGAGCATATATCAAGATAGTTACTACAATAAATATTGGTAAGCAGGATGGTGATTTGATTTATTATTTTTTAATTGGAAATAATGGATTAAGGAGTCATCTAAAAGGATAATACTTATTACAATGTATTTAGGAATTCCATGAGAAAACAATAATTTATCATTGTGTTTATCCTTTAACTTGTTCTAAATTTTTTTCTTTTAATTACTTTAGCAAATGTTTCCTAAACCAATATGTTTGTACTGACCTTAAGCGACATTTGAATAAATTTTTTCCTTCTCAAATCTCCCTCTTGTAAGTTAGTGACACACTGCTACTTGTAGAATTCAAGCTATTTTCTTTTCCTTTTCCTTTCTTAATAGAATATCAGTAGCATGGCTGAAGCTGGAATTTTTCATACTCTATTTTAAATATTATCTCAGTTGATTAGAGCCTGATGCCAATAACACCAAGGTTGAAGGTCCAATATGGGCCATTCACTTAAGTGCTGAACTTGATGATCCCTGTGGGTCCCTTACAACTCAAAATATTATGTAAAATATGCTATAGACAAATTAATTTATTGCATCAAGGTACTGCTTGATGCGCTTGGTTAAAGCCACAGAAAACTGTAAATTATTAGTAACATGGTTGAAGTATATTGCGTCACTCATGTACCGGATAGCTGGGTGTTTTCTTAAGATTCCATCAAAATACTTCACATGTACATTTTTTATCACTCTTGATCTTCCTGCAGGTTCAGATAGTGTGTTATTATTATGCACAACTTATATTTATTTTTAGCCTATTGAAGTATCTTTTGTTTAAGAGAGGCAGAACTTTCTATATGCATGCTTAATACACGATATAATCAGTTTTATTTGCTCCAGTCATATTTGGTTCATTACAAGCAGATGCTTCCTTATGTTTCCGGCCAGTTACCAAAATCAATACCTCCTTTCATGACCTCATGAAAACATTTTCTATTTTCAAAACCATTCATAAAAGACTTTCACATGATGGCCTTTCACACCAGTTGGTCTCAGACAAAATACTCCCACTACTTTTGGGAGAAGATGACAGATTTCATCCTACTGCATAGCACATGATTTATTTAGCTATTTATTTGCAATGAAAAATCATCACCTACTGTTGTGAAATAGACATTAGATTATGGGCTAATAAAATGTAGTTATGGGATAATAAACATTTACTTTCTTCCTGCTATAATGTCTTGGAAATCTTTGGCAAAGTAATTGGGACAATAGAAACAATGATTCTGTTAAGATTACCTTTCAAGCAATAAATACCAAAAGGCTACCCACATTCCAAAAACCACTCCTAAAATTAAAACAATATGAAGACTTACACATCCACATTCTAAGGCATGAGCTGTAAAAATTATATATATATATATATATATATATATATATATATATATATATAAGGAGTAAAAAATATGCAAATTATTCCAGAGATAAACACAGTACTGAGAGTCTGTTATGAGAAAATTGCATTTTTTCCCTCATTTTGATTGGTCCAGAGGCCAGGTCAAGAAATACACTGTTTCCAGGAGTTTCATCCACTCTTACTCTCATGAAAATTTGAAAGCAAAAAAGACCACCTGTATTTTTGCTGACTTATACTTTTTCTGGATAATAAATGTCAATATAAAACATCTGGGATCCACACTAAAAGCCTTACAACAGTATTTTTGCTTCACACACTCAGAAGTTTACTACCTTTCCTGAGGCGAACAATAATTTGACCAAGAAAAGATTTAGTGTTAGATCAAAGCTGAAACACTCTTTGACACTAATATTTCTTTTCAAAGATCTGCATCTGATCTGTGTCCATGGATCAAGCCATCTCATGAAAATTATTTTCCTGATGAAAAATAAAAGGATGACTGATGAATGAGACAAACATTCAGAGAAGATGGGGTCTAGATAATGAGATCCACTCATACAAAACTAGACACTTCAGAAGAAATTGAGAAATCTATTTCTGCATTTCAGACTTTGTAAATAATTTTATTCGTCCATATCGTAGTACCATTTAAGGGGGTTTTTTGGGAGTCTTTACATAAACAGGACAATCAGCAAATGTTTTTAATTTATTTAGATTGTAGCCTAAATTTGGGAATGTTTTACATTTGGGAATGTAAATTTGGGATTGTAGACTCCAGTGTCTGGGGCCAGAAAGGTGAAATTATTAAACAAGTGCAACAGACAGATGGACCAATAGGAAATTATTTGACTGCATCTGTGGTGCCACTAATTGCATCATCCCAGGAAATGCTTGTGTCAACCTCTGACATCAACTTTCAAACTTTACTGTGCTCTGGGGCTTTTGGGTTTTAAGGAAAGACTATCTAAGCCTCAAGTTCAAAAATGAGCAACCTATTTCCCAAACTGCTTAATTTTCATTGATTAATTGTTGGAGCAAATCACACAAGCACATTCTAAAATGGCACAGTCACACATGGTGCATTTTGCATACAATTTGAACCAGCTGGTGTATGATTTTTCCATTAAAATGGCAGTGGATTTAAAAATCTGCTTCTCTTTCCATTTAAAGAAATAAACTTTAAAAGCTAAAAAGACCACTATGCCCAATCCTGAAGGAAGATGTGTCAGATCAGTGAAATTATACTGTAGCTTTATGTGGTAGAATTGCTGAGCAGCAGAATCAATGAAATGTCAAGAAGATTTTTATAACTT
Organism: Calcarius lapponicus; assembly: GCA_039654755.1. Taxonomy (NCBI): domain Eukaryota; kingdom Metazoa; phylum Chordata; class Aves; order Passeriformes; family Fringillidae; genus Calcarius; species Calcarius lapponicus. Next base: position 140,938,875 of record CM077464.1, read on the forward strand.
TTTGAAAATGTATGGAATTCATGTGTCAGAGTGCACCTGGCCTTCCATCTGAGAAATTCAAGGTGCAGTCTGGGTTTTAATTTTCCTTTCCATTTAGGTAGGATATGTTGCCCTGAAGTACAAAATTCTGAAGCAAACCTGTACTCTCTTTACCATTTTAAGAATCTGGGTCCATCTCTGAACAAGTTTGTCAGGTAGACTTACAAATTCAGAATTGGAAATAGAATTGATGATCTTCAGCCTCAGGAGCGCAGACTTCTACCTGCTAAGCCAAAGCAGTGACTTAGAAAGCAAAAAAATGCTTTTCAGTGACTGAAACAGGTAGCATTATTCAGAAACAAATCACAGTGTAACACAAAGAATAGACAGATAAGAGAGAATGTCTAACTCCATGTAATTGCATTAAAATACCAGCTCTCTCTGACCCTTATCCTTATTCTACCGGAATATAGTAAACCCTTTTTGCTGCCATGGTCCTCAGACTATGATTTTGTGCAGTCAGAAGACAATGCAGGGATGTCTTTTAACAGTATTCAAATGAGCAACTTTCATGGTAAACAAGGATATGGGAGAAAGTGTTTGTGACAAAAGCTAAATTGAGTTGTTCTTTGGCTGGAAAAAACAGAATACAATTCTTCACTTCTCTGGGGCTGTCTTAGCTGGGGAATGGAAACAATATGTAAACTACATCAAATTTTGTTGTGTGGTTTTTTTTTTTAGAACAGCCTGTGATAATCCCTATGTGGACCATGTTCAAGGCTTATAAGCAAACAAAAGTAGGGACAAACAAAAGGCTGTGCACTCTTCTGGCACTTTTTGTCTTCTACTAGTCAGAGGAAGTGCCTTATAGCCAAACACATTTGGGTCTCAAATGAACATTTTCAGTTTTTCAGGGAATAGCAGTTCAATATTTTGGTTTACTTCTGGGATAAACTGGAAGAAAAGCTTAATTTTTTTTTTCTGCCTTCCTTGCCCTTCAATCCTTCTTTATGCATGCAACTTTTTATTTTTTTCTCTGAAAAGCTGTTCTTCAAAAGCTGCAGAGATCATGCACTTCAAAGCAGCTGGGAGATTCAGCTGATGCAGGGCACAGCCATCTGCTTAGACAGACTGCGCCGTGACTCACAGATGGATTCAGGTTTAATCCTTACCTTTCTAAAGAAGTTCTGGCAACATATGGCTGTGTGCCTCAGTTTCCACAACTATCAAATGAAAACAATTAGTGTTTACTGTAGAGGTGCATAATGTAAATGAATTAGAGTGTGAAAGCCATGATATTGCCAGATATCTAAAGTGAAGTTTTGTATGGTGATGTGAACATAAAACTACTTTTTTATTCACTGTAATGTCCAATACTAGGTCAAGATGGTGCTGACAAAATTGTTTCTGTATTCTTGGACATGAAGATACAATTAAGAACAGAAGTAATAAAAATGCACTGAAGTGGAACAAAAAATTCTGTGTTAAAAAACAAGCCAAACATTTTTACTTGTATCCAAAGCATCTTTTAAAAATTAACATAAAATTGAAAGCTAAGACATGATTTTACTGAAAAATCACGCTAATCACTAGCAATCTGGAGGAAAAGTTGGGGAACAAATTAATTTGTCAGCCAGGTGGCCTTTAGTGTGTTTTCCTGATGCCAAGGATGCATATGGCTTGGAGAAATCCATTTTACCTGTAACCCAGCTTTCTGAAGCAGAACTGCAGTCCAAGTAGCAACAAGGTCATCAAAGGTTATTTGTCACTCTTTCCTAATGAGCTGTTGAGGCTCTTCAGCATTCATATGTGATGTAAGTACTGATGCAGGCCTCCCAGGTCACAGTTTGATATAAATGATAATCTCACCTGGGCTGAAATGCCTTGGCCATCTGTACACCTTTCTCATGGGAATTCCCACTTCCTTGGAATGAACACAACTGGCACAGGCTTATACACCCCTTCACCAACTACATCTTTCCAGGGGAGAAATATTGGTACTCCACAACTCATCATTGTACGTAGCAACTTTTTCCAACTTTCAAGCTGAAATCCATCCTCTAAAATACACAAGCATAGCTATAATGAAAGCATCTTTTAAAATCTCGGTGCTTGTTCTAAAGCAATCAAGCAAATTATTGACATAAAATCAAAATTATACTTTTGTATGAGCATATTCCTGAAACTGGCATGTCTTGTTATGTTTTGTTTTTCTTATGTGTAACTGTACTTTGGATTGGAAAGCTGCCAATTAAATTTAAGAAATGCCAAAATTTAAGATGTTCAAACAACTTCAGTTCTCCTTCTAGTATATTATGAAATAGTTAACTACATAATTGTGTACTTGGTTTTTTTTTTTGTTTTCCATTGACCCTTTATCTCTGCTCAGAAAAAGATGGATTTTTTTTTTATCTTCTTCAGTCTATTATGACTCCAGGCATTATTTCATTTCACTTCACTGTCCACTCAATATATGAAGGCATATTAAGATTAAACTAAAAGTGAAAATCCTTCTATTGCCAAGGTACTGTATGGTAAATATTCTGGGTTTTTTTTCAAAGTAATTCAAATTCTATATAACTCTCTTTTTTATAGATTCTCTATGAACTTACATACAGAATGTTCACTACTTCTGCAAATAATAGCACAAGTATTCAAGTTGATATAACTAGCAGTGAAGTGCTAGATTCACAAAAAGGTTAAGGTGCACTCACATCTATCACTTAAAGCAACCAGCACAAATCACTGCTCAGCTGCTGCTTAGTTTTGTCATACCCACATCATGGGTATGAGTCAAATTGCTGAAAGAGCTGTAACCTGATATTTCTCATTGCCAAGTGGTGTAAACTGACCAAAACATACAGTGTTGTATTAATGAACATTTCCAGATTTACCAGTGAACAACCAGGAACTTTTTTTTTAAAAAAGGAGTAACCTCCTTCTATGCATGCAGTTTTCTCTTCAATGAAAGTATATTTTCCATTCCACTTAAAATTTACAGTCAGTGCCCAGTCTGTGGCAGACTGAACCTGTCAGGGAGAATTATTTCTAAAACTAAGGAAATGGATTTAGTGTCATTTGCTTAGGATCAAAGTGATGTGAAGCCTAAGAACATTTGTGAATACTCAGAAAGCAGTAGGAACAGGAGAAGGGGTGAGCAGGATGAGATGTGATCACAGAAAAATTGGTCTATGTGTAGCTTTTTATTTATTGTTCATGAATATTTAAGGCTGTTATCTGATTAGGCAACACATTAACTTTTAAAATATTTCTTGATCATTCTTCTGCTACTCCTTCTACACTTACACAAATTAGCACACATATTAAGCTGCTTGCCATAGCAATCATGAACCAAACACCACTGACATCCTGAAAAAAAATTTATTGACTATTTATTGGAGAAAATACACAGATGTAAATGAAAGCAACTATTTATTTATATGCAGCAGATTCTGTTGAAGATAGAAAGTTTATGGAATTATAATTTTATTAAACTCTACTTTTATGAAAATTAAAATTGGCAACAAGAATATCTTAGAGGACCAGGGGAGTCTGATTCTCCCGTATGATCCTTTATACTTGATCAGTGAGTAACTGCTACAATTGTTCCTAATGCATGTAACATGGAGCCAGGCCAGATTGGTTTAGTTAGATCAGCCAAGCCCCAAAGTGTCTTTCTCTTGGAGTAAATACAATAACTAAACTTGCCAGCTAGCTGCAAAAAGATGAGTGCCTCAAAGCCCTGAGTCAGGGCCCTAATCAACCTCCAGGGGCAGAGTTGGCTGCCCAAAACAGCTCCATGGAAGCCAGACTGCTGAACAGAATGTTCTCAAGCAGATCTTAAAGAATGACCAAAGTGAATTAGGCATCCACCTCTGGCTGCAGGAAGACAACCCCTTCCATTTCCAATTCACAGCTACAGAAACTCACTGAGCCATACACACGCATCCTGTAAAATACACCAACAGCTCCTGAAGGTGTTCCTTTTATATTCAGCAGCTTGTAGCTGGCATATGGGATGAAATCTTTAGACCTCACCATCTTTTGATACATACTCCAGTGGGCAGCTGTAGAATATCTCTTGGTATAACTCAATTACTTCTGTCCTCTCTGTTTAGCCAATTCAATTGCACATTTAATTGAAAACTCAGCATGCTAAAGAGGAAGAAGAAGAGAGTGCCCAGGAGCAGAGGCATCCACTATCAGCTCTCATCATGTTTTAATAAACTAACCATTGTGCTCGCAGCCCATTTCCCACAAGGAAACAGTGAAAAAAACAAGTTTAAGTCTGTAAATCTATAGATCTGAAATACAAACAAGGTACCTAAAGGGCAACAAAGTCTGAGTGTAGGCAATTCTTGGAACATCCACAAGGAGACATTTAAGTACCTAGATAAATATCAAAAAGCTTTTATTCTTAAGAAATGGAAGGAGCTGCAAGGTTAGGCAGCAAGAAACTGAATGGGATCTTGGACTTTGAAGCTGATTTAAGTGCCAAAGTATTTTTGTGCGGCCAATTCAGAGCATTCAGCTATGCTGAGTTTACACTTGTCACAGCTGAGAGGAAAAGGTAGCTTCCAAACCAGCTTTATACCTCTCTTATTCCTAGGAGCAGTAATGTGCCAAACCACCCACTGGCACAAATAAATCAAAAAATCAAAAGCTAGCAGGTGGAATTATGGGTAAATGACATGCAAATAAGGCTGATCAGAACTGGCTTTTCTTCTTTCTTCCAGAAAGAAAACAGAGTATTCTTTCCTCAAGGCTTTCTGGCTAAGAATCATACAAAAGATAGTCAAGTGTCTATAATCGTTTACTATTAACTGGGCTAGACTGTGCAAAACTTGCTTCTGTGGATGAATACCCATTCACAGTAGTCACTGTGTTTTTGTTAGGTTGTTTTGTGGTTGGGATTGGGGTTTTTTTCTCCTATTGAAACTGGTAGCTTGCTTTCCTAGATAAGTTTTTATTAATATGAATAAAGTCTGTGCAATCAAGCCAAATCCATATTTCAGCTACACAAAAATATAGGCTTGTAATTTTCTCTTGTTCATGCCTTTTATGCTGGGAATGAGCTTGATCTTATTCCAGCCTCCAAACATAATCTAAGAGTTCACAGAAGAAACCAGTCTCAAAAATGTCAGGCACAATATAAATGTGTGAAAGCATTTTCACCTAAAACCATTCCTGCAGGTCCAAATCTCATGCAATCTGCATCTTCCCATTAAAAATTTGACTCAAAAGCAACACCTAAATATCCCAGAACAGTTTATTCTGGATTTTAGGTGTATTGAGAAGCTTGTAACCTAGAAAAGATTTCTTAGGGTGCCCAGATTTTTAAGGTGTTTGACTCTTTACTTATGAAAGGATCCATGGTGGATAAAATATCATTATTTATCTCAAAACAAGTTGGCTTTTCAGGTGAACTCTCAAATAGTGATGAATAATTTTTTAAGTAAATCAGCTATAGGCAAATTGAGAACTAGAAACCCTTAATTCTGACAGAGAAACCCTATCAGTGTATGCTTTCTTCTCCTTTGACTAAAACATCTAGCCTTGCCTACAGATGTTCATGTCTACTCCAACAGCAATACCAAATACGGGGTTATGCAGCAGGTAAATCAAAGATGTTTTTGTCTTTACTTACCCAAGGGATCATATTGCATCCTCTGTGAAAAAGAAAGCATTTAGTGGAGAAATATCTCAGCTTTCTAGATGGAAAAGGATTTAATTTCTCTAGTTGACTCACTTTAGTTTACTGTCTAGTAAATAGTTCCAATGACTTCTATAGTCATCTGCTTATATTTGGTGTTCATTTTATTCTAATATAAACTGTTCCTCTCCATCATACAGAAACACTTTACCACTGCACTCCATGTTTCTAGACATTATGATGACAAAGGACTGAAAGGATAAACTTCTTGCAAAAAATCAAGCTGACTAAAAAAAATCTTCTTTCATCTTCCACAAAGCAAATAACTTTCTTTCTCTACTCATCACGGATAGAAGATAGCTGAGTTGGAACCACAGTAGTTATAAGAATAACCCTCTTTTCCTGCCTGGATTTGCAGGTTTTTGTCAGTGTTTTGTTTTTGGGGATTTTAGTTGGTTCATTGGTTCGGGGTTTTTTTTTGTTTTGGTTTTTTTTTTAATGTGTCTGCCTGGGTGTGTTATTACCTGGGTGTGCATTATTGATTGATAGTTGAATTACCAGAAAAGTCAACTGAGAGTTATCAGGACACTTATATTGGTGCTATATTAATCATTATCAAGCTATGAGGTCTTATAGCAGAGGTACAGCCTCTTTGGCTTTCTTGTCCTGCTCTCCTTCTTTTGCAAGAGAGTTTAAGATCATGATGGCACCCTTGAATACAGCAGTAAAATACTGGAAAATATCCAAATGATACAATAGTTCTAGCTAAGCAAAAGAATAAAGTTTTCTGAAGCAAGGAGTGAACTTCTTCAGGCAGAATGAAGCACTTTGTTCCTTGCTTGACTGGAGCTGTCATTTTCTGGTCACACCAGTATTTCCAAAATTTTCAGAGCTGGCACACACCAGTAAAAAGAAAAATCAGAAGAGGTAAAAACTGTTCCAATTCTGGAGTTTGGGTAAAAATTAGAAAGAAGAGTTTTTCTTTTAAAGGAGACCAGTCACATGAAAGGCAGTTTTTCTCTCTGCCTTTCATAGGCCACTAGACTTGTATTTAACAAATAGTTAGCTTATTACCAAACAAAAATTGATTTCTTTTTCACTGGGTGCATTTTCTTTAGGGAGACTTGCATTAGAAAAGTGGATTGATTTAAGTTATGATGCAAAGTCATTACTGGTGTATTTCCTTTGAATCTAAAATATAGGAAATTCAAGTGCATATATCTTGAAATTCAGTGCGTTACTCACAAATTTTCTTGTGTTCTTTAGTGCATTCTAAATGTCAAGTAATTTTTTGTTGCTTTGAAATGTATGGGCTATTTTTGAGAAATACCAGAATTTTATAGTAGCTTGTCAACAGTAATTGCCAAAAATTGGGAGACAATACTAATGTGCCTCCAATTCCTCTTTAGCAACAAAATAAACAAAAATAGCAAGACCAACTGAGTAGATGAAAAACTAGAAAACCTTCTGAAAACAATGGGAGGCAGCAGGATTCCAGAATGCAGCTGGTTTCAGCCAAGAATATCATTTCCATTTTTTGCAGAAAGGAATCTGGTAAAAACTGAGTGTACAATGAAACAAACTGGGAAATGGTGCAACAGACCTCCCATGTGGATCACAGTGCACAGCCCAAGTGGCAAACAACAACAGTTATCACATACAGAGCAACAACATGAAAGGGAAAGAGTTGCATCCACCAAGTGACATCCTGCCTATGATGAATTTGATCACCTGTAAAACAAGCTATCATCCTTTTTAATTTGAAAAAAAAAAAAAGGAATTCAAACATATGAGCATTTTGAGCATTTCATTTAGAAACATTTATTTTATGACCAGCAGTTTCTAGATTATTTTTTTTACTACTTATATTTAACAAGTTTTGATGATATTCCCTGAATGTATTTCTTGCATTAATACTCTAGGACCAGCTCTGGCTTCTTATTTCATAAATTTTTAATATATACATCAATGACAGGCTGTTATGGGCCATTCAACACAAGAGTGCTTGACTTTAGTTAAAAAAATTATGTTCTACCACTCTATGTGAGAAGGTAGAAGAATAAAATACTTGCATCTCACTACTGAGATCAAGGTTCAAGGCTGGATGACCTTCATAAAATAGATTTAACTCAGCCCCTTCATCTGCCATGCCAAAGAATATATCACCATGCAGAACCAACAAGACAACTTAAATTGAAACAAGGCATGAACCTATGAAGAAATGAATAATGAACTAGTTCTCAACACTTGCTGTTGCTGTTGCTTTCAGGTAGAAGATGAGGTCAGTGTTAGGTCAGTGCTCTGAACTTCATCTATCACAACTTTGAATGTATTTAACTGGTATCAATTTAGCAATCTTTATAGGTAGAAATATTCACAAAACACAATTAAAAGTAATGACATCCTCTTGGAAATATATTTACAGAGTGCAAAACACCAGAACAGCTCTGACAAGGCATTTATCAGGTAAATAGCATGTGTCTCATTAATAAATATTTACCTAGTATACTGGAAGAGTTCTTAAGGCTGCCTTTTTTGTCCCTTGTGCATGATGGGCTTTTAAAAATAGGAGCTGAAAATATGTTGGCCTGAAGGACATGGCAACATTCAGAAGATGTCATTTTATGTTCTCTGCCCTACAGTCTTCAGACAAGTCCTCAGATAACAGGAATCCCTATAGTTCAGTACTCTGTTACTAGAGAGATGTCACAAAAATCTCCCCATGCAAACTCTGAAAGTCACAGAGGAATGAAGCCAAACTACACTTTCCTATAAAGCAAAATCTCCACAATAATTAGGCAACGTCAAGAGAAGTACTTTTTCAGAATTCAAGCAGTTTATATAGATAGAAAATTATAGGCTAGGCTGTAGAAAGGAGCTCAAAATGCAAAAGAAATGCATCCAAACACTCCTTAGGTTTGCACTTAACTTTCTACAATGTATTGGGCTCACAGTCCTTGCATTAGACTTTTCCAAATATCTCAGATGCAGATGTTTTCTGTACTCGGCTCTGGACATGAAGAAAATAATCTTCTCTTTAAGACCAATCACTAACACAGCATTTTAATGAAAGAATGAGACAAAATGAGGCTGTGAATCTTTCCAGAGAACCATCTTTATACTGTTAGTTCATCCTCTTCTGTAATAGCTTTGGCTTTAAAAAGACATAGATTTCCAAAAACAGCTATTTGCAAGTTGAAATAACCCTGCAAAGAAGTGGGAAAGCTCTTTGTGACAGTGGAAGCAGTGTGACTCTGCCTGGGGCTGCGTGTGTTACACTTGTCACAACCTCTGCCCTGTAACAGCAATACTGGAGAGACTTCCTCAGTGTGAGCCACTGTCAAGCCTGGTTTCCTTTGCTTCAGTCAAGGCAGCAGAGGAAGAGTTGGCAAGCTTCCACCCCAAAATAGTTCAAATTATGCTAATATGAACACCTGCCCTTTCTAAACAGCTTTTGGCCAAGATGTATCTTGAAATTAAGCTGGCTGAAGTCAGGACAGTCTGGGGTAGAGATCTTGAGCTATTGGAAGGAAACCATAGGACAAGAAGGTAAAATGAACTTTCAGAATAAGTGTGTTGTCTTAGGGCTGCTAAGACTGGATTTTTTATTTTTCTTTTTTACTACGGACTCACGCACCAGTATCTTAGGGCTGTGTTTCTTCTGCCAGGACTCTAATGGGTGGCAGTGATTCACAGCAAGGGTTCAGTGCCTCCTGCCTGGTGCCACAGACAGAAGCAGAACTGAGGAGGATACGCTGCCCTTCCCATTGCCTTTGAGGGGCTCCATGAACGGTGTGAAGCCTTGTCATTTCTCTTTTATTATTCATCTAGTTAAACTGAATGGTTCCCATTGAAGCATAAAACTGGGTGCAGTTTTCAAGGTATTTCATGTCTGGGAAAGTTATAAACAGGCAGTAGAGACCTGTGCTGACTGCAAAATCTTGGATTTTACTCCATTTGTTCCATCAGTCCTTTAATTGCATCCTTGCAGGAGTTACACAGAATTCAGGAGGACTCTATACTACCCCACTCAGGAAAGGAAACAGCAAGAGGAAAGAAATAAAGGAAAGAAAGAAATAAGGATGAGAGCAAGAAAAAACAGATTCCAGCCTGTGCCAGAGGGTCACATCTGTCAGGTCACAAGGGCCTGACCCTGAGCACCACATGAGCACAGGTACTGAGGAGCTCTGGTCTGATAGCTGAGGCCACTTTGGTACGCTGGGTGCTGTAAATCTGTCAGCAAAGGCACATTCGCTGCTGTGAATGGAAATCAGGCCAGAGGAATGGGTTCCCTTTCCAGAGGCCCATGGCCAGTGAGGCTGCCTAGGTGGTCTGCAGAGCATCCCAGCATTGCCAGCATATAAGTCAATGGTTTAAAACATTCTGATTTCTTTAAGCTCTCACTTCCAAACCACAGGGCCTAAGAGGGCATTTTTTTTCCCTAGCAACCAATTTATTAAGAAAAAAGAAGCTTATAGTGAGATTGAAGAGTTACATTTATTCTTCCCTCCAAAACACCTGGAGTTACTTACTTCAGAACTTCATACCTCAAAAGGCAAACCAAGCCAAACATTTAGACGAGACCAAACTTGGAAAATTTTGCCCCCAAAGAAGGATTGTTCTGAATTAATCTGCACATAAAACTAGGAGATTCTAATGAAAGCCCCAAAATAACCTATAATTATAATTTGTGCTATCTCTCAAGTAATAATATGCATTATTATTAATGAAGCAGAAAATAATGGGGCACCCAGCAGATGGGAAAAACCTTTTGTAGTTATGTGTAATTATATATAAATTTTGGCCATGACTTCAGAGTAATTCTGAAACTGAGTGAAATTTTTGGTCCAGCTATTCATCTTTGCATGATTTAAAATTGGACTACTTTTTTAGGAAGTCAAAGAACTTTCTTTGCTGTGAAGTTTAAATTAAAATATGATATATGCCTTAAAATTATAAAGGTAATTTTTCTAGTGTTCTTTGTATGACTTTTTAACACAAAGCAGAAACATTAGAGCTGCTGCTAATAAGTAATGTGCTGCAACATATATCTAGCTGCAAATCATTATCAATGTATACTTCTGAGAACTTGAAAATATGAAAAGAATGTCTAATTGCTGAGACTATTTTGAAGGCAATTGAACAATTCTGTTAATCTTCTCTGTAAAGCACAATATTGTACCTAAAATCGATGCCAGAAGGAAGATTTTCTAATTGATATAAACAGAGTTTCTACTATTTTCTCTTCTGTCTTTTTGTTACGTACCAACCATTTCCTTTGTCCTTTTCTGAATGCAGAGGATGACACAGGCCATTTTATTGTAGAGTTAGAACTGGCAGCTGCCTAGGATGGCAACTTGTTTTACATGGGCTTGCCCTCTATCCTCTTATGCCCAGAGATGCAGAATTAGCTTAACATTAGTGTTATGGAGACATGTGGAGGTCAACAGAGGGAGCTGGCAGAGATGTAAAGGACAACTATGAAAGGTAGAAGAAGGTAAAGGGATAGGAAGGGGCTGGGAGAGAATTAAAAACTACAAAACTACCTATGGGTTCCCTGACTTACCACACAGTCTGATAAAAACCTACTTTCTCCTCCCTTGCTCTCCACTGAGGCATCTCTTCACCTCCCTCACTTTGTACCTTTCACTGAATATTTTCCCTTTCTATGTCTCAAGAACCACCTCAACAATAAAAATTTTGTTTTTCTTGCATTGTAAGAAGCCTAGAACTTTCTCTGATTCTCTCAGCACTGTTTACAGACAGCTGAAGACTTCTTTGGATTTTGAAAAACTTTTAATTTTGCCATTCTCAAAATAGGAACAAATGTCTTTGTCAAATGACAAATTGTCACTGTCTTTCATACAGTCTAATTCCTGTCAATATCCAAGTCTGTGGTGGTAGCAAAGGATGAGGCTGCACAGGAGGACAGCAGAGCCCTGTGTGTGTATTCCTGGGAAGTTTCCTTGATCTCTGTAAAAGGATCCATTTGGGAAAAGTGGTCCTGTAGTAGGCAGCTCCTCAAGAAAGAGCATGTTGAAGCAGCTGCAGCTGCATCTACGAGATCAGGAAAACCTCTTTCTCTCTGGCTAAAAACCATGTTGCTACTGTCATAGGCAACAGTCTATGCCTGAAGCAAGGCCTTTAATCAGAGCTTACTGTCTGTACATTTGAAGTGGGATGCATCTAACCAAATGTAAGCACTTTTTACATATTATTTCTTTATAAGAGAGATTTACGGACCCCTAGCAAATGATTTGTCTAACTCTAAAGTAGACATCCAACAACAGAGGACATGAAAAGCTCCCTGAACATGCCCTAAAATATGTTTGTCACCCAAATGATTGCCTCTAGGTTGCCTGACTCATACAAAGACAATTGTCCACCCTATCACAAAAAATGGCAGAGTAGACAAAGAGAAAAGCTTTCACCATCTATAGATAACACAGACAGCTTTTGGGGCAATATAATGAATGCTGTGATAACAAGGATTAAGAGAATTCGCCCTCACACTTCTATTTTGAAAAGACATAATTTTCAGCTTTTATGGCTATTCTATCTTTCATTTCCTGAATTTTAATTTTTTTCAGAAAAGTTCTGAAGGAGAGAAAGAAAAAATCACCTAGAAAAACAAGGGATAATTTTAAAAATTAAAATTTAAAAAATTAGTGTAATAGTAACAGCTGAAATTATTATAATTAAGCATATAATCATAAAAAGAAATAACATAAATTATACTAATTTTCTGCATCCAATTTTTTTTTCTACTGACAACTTTGTGTCAAATTCAAGTTTATTATAAAAGTAGGACATAAAGATTATTACTTTGGAAGAGGTAGCAAGCATTATCATCAGGAGTTTTAGAAAGCAGTATCAGTTAGGAGAAACTCTGGAAAATAGTTTCTTCCCATGTAGGGAAAACATTTTCAAAATAACTTGCTTAGGAGTTAAAGAGTTCTGAAAATATTATCAGAGGCATTGAAATGGGAAATGAGTGTTAAGAAGCTTTGAAAATCTGATCTTCGTTTAAGTGGTTTTTAAATGGATAAAAAGCATGTATACCTAAAATTCTGTTTTAATGATTCAACAGTTCCTGTGCTCATGCAGGCCCAGGTAAAAAAGATTTTCTTTCTCCAATGGGGAGAACTGAGAGGTAAATCTGCTAGTTGCATGTCCAGTAAATTTACTGCAGTATTCTGATTAGTATAATAGTCATTGCTGTCCCTTCAATGATTCACACAAAATATAATGCTTTATAGCACATAAATTCTCTTCATTACAGACAAGGTCGTTTTTAGATCATACCTATGGAAGCAAGAAATTAACAGTATTATGCTGCTTGCTTTCTCTAGGCAAAGCATTTGTTTTGAGCATTTCTACACAAATTTCTTTTTTTAAATTTTTTGTATTCAAATTTCCTTTACCACAATAGGAATATCAAATTTATATCTCTGCTGGGATGCTATGTTCCCGCTTTTTAGATGGGTGCCCTTCTGTAAAATTAAATGCTGGGACCTCTCCCTTGTTGAGAAATCCCACTTTAAAAGGCCTTTTTTTAAAGATTTATCAATATTACATTTTAAAAAATACCTTATCTTAATGGCTTTTCTCAGCTGAATGCTACTAACTTTGCTGATTTTGTTACAATATGGGACCAATCGCTAATTCTGGAATCACAGTCAGCATCGTTCCTAATCTTTTGTTTTCTTTCCTTCACACCTGGCTGGGACAATTAAATATTGTACAGAGTGTCAAAGGCACACCCTAATAATTGCAGAACAATAAGCTTTGCAAGCCCAAGAAGGCTTTGATTGTCTGTTTTTAAAGGCCATTTTCTGCGTCCTTATTAGTCACCTATTATGTGGATCATCTTAATTACTAATTAAGGAGACGTCATGTCTAGTTTCTTCAGTGTTAGCCACAAACATGAAATAATATGATTTTAATCAAAGGCAATGGCTTCATTTGAAATCGTTGACCTCCATACACAGATTTTTTGGTAGTGGCTGATTTCTGAGGTCTGTGTGGTAAAGGTTCATATAATTTCTGAAAAAGCACCAAGGTTTGTTATATTTTTTTTAATTATTTCAAAACTATTTTATTGCTATGCAATAAGCAGAAGAATTCTTAATGGCACCTGATTGAAAAGTTCTAAGACACAGGTTAAATGCTTATGCACTGCAGACTCTGAACACTGTTGGTACATTTGATAGCATAGTTGAAAACCACACATGGCCTGTCTTCCCCAGAGTCAGTCCCCAGGTCTGACACATCAGCTACAACAGCTTCCTCACATCTCCTGGTAAAAATGAGGCCTCCAGAAATGCCTGCTCTTTGAGCAGAGCCCATGCATGGTCTTCCAGAGAAATGGAAAACTTTTGTGAAGTCCCCACACATTTGTGCATTTCCAAATTTTGCAATGTGAATATTAGGTAAATTATAAGAACTTCCCTATCTTTTGTCTCTTGGTGGATTTGCACTTCTGCAGGGTTGTTAAATCTGGCAAAGACAAAGCACAGCCTGCGACTAATCACTTCAGCTGATGATTGCAGCCACAGCCAGGTCAGGACAGAGTCACTGATCCGTTTAGTGCAGCTTTATCAGAAAGTTTGGAAAGTTTACATAAACAGATGTACTTAATTCTGAGCTTATGATTGCCAACAGACCAGAAGATTTATACTCTTAACAACCATCTTTCACTGCCTCATATATTGTGGGGCTGCTGAAGATGGGGTTTAAATGTTTTTATGGCAGAAAAAATGATTAACATTTTAGATTTGGACATCTTCCCAAACTGGAGATACTCTGGCCAATGGTGCACTTGTGTTTCAATTCTCAGAAAAGTGGAAAGGTCTTGCTTGGATATTAATGATTAATTTGCTATCCTTTGAGATGTCAGATAGTTTTATGCCTACTAAAGTATATTTTTTCATACTGCAGCCCAGCTATGGTGTCCTATGAGTAGCTATGACACAACAATTACTATTTAAGTCTGCAGCACTCCAAGTGTACCTATTTTTTTTCTTTTTTCAGTCAATTTACTTGATTTCTTCTGTTGTTAATACTGAGTCAGCCCCATTGGTGAGCAATTATCTACAAGTCTGTCCACTGAATCTTCCCAGCCTAGCTGCTTAGTCTCCTTAAACTGTCCTTGGATCAGCCTATGTAATACAAATGTAAGAGTTCTTCCCATCTAGCCTCTCAACATGGAAATCTCTATCTTCTTTTTTGAACACGTCGCTCTCTTTGGGTGGTACATAAAGATTAACAATTAGAGTCTGTGGACCCCTGTGTTAAAAAATGTGCAATAAACAAAAAACAAAACCTCTAAAATTCTTACTACTTTAGTACACATTCTCACCTGCTCAATACCCTTCTATCTTTCTGCCTATCCTCCTCTAAAAGCCACCTCAAGGCTTAAAAATTAATCATCTTCTTTAACCAGTCACCATTTACATTTACAATATAACTTTTATAGCAGCTGTCTGTCTTGCAGTATAAGAAGCAAGACTCCTTATAAACTCTTTTATAAACACTCATCCCAGATGATCAAAGTTAATACCACTAGTGCTTGGGTTTCTTTTTTTAATAGTAACATTTCCTGTAATGTACAGTATTTGTCATAGTAAAGAATTAAAGGGCTGGGCAGCAGTTATAAGAATTTAATAACCAAATTCCCATTTCAGATGCAATATATCTGCCCACTTGAGAGGTGTACCTGAAAATATCTGAATGTGTTGATTATTCCTGAAGTCTTCAGACTGTTCTCCCTTTGTTTATGGTATAAAAAGAGTTAACATGCTGGTATAGAGCAATTGGTTGGACAGAAATGGTGGTGGGGAGCACCCTATGTCTGATCAGGTAGTAGTAAATGTTATTAAATCCCTACTAATTAACTACTGAATGGGCATGCAACAAATAATTTCAATTGTTTTAAAAAAAAGGTTTTCTTTGTAAGGATAAGATTATGTTATATCTTGGCTAAACAAAAATAAAATAAAAATTGAACAATGGAAAAGCATTTTGGAGGGTGTAATTTGGTTGCAAAATAAGGCATTCTAAGAAACCTTTCAAAATGGGCTCAATCTGCCAAGCAATAAATAACCTTCACACCTGATTTGTTTTAAATTAATGAAGTCTACTGTAGCTACTGGTTAGGAGTAAAATGAAACTGTTTCCCTACACAGTCAGCGTATCATAGATTTTAACAAATAGAGACACTCACATCATTTTCACAGCAGTGAATTGAGTGATTTAATGATGCTGAAGAAAGGTAAGATTGATTGAAAAACTCGAGAGTATATGCCATCACTTTCTCTGATGGCAGTGTGTAAATTGAAGACGGAAAGGTAGGCAAATGAAGAAATAAGAGAACATCAATCAGTCCTTTATCAAACCCCTGTGCTGCTGCTAGGTCTTTGTCTAACATGCCATTGTGTTTGTTGACTGCTAGAGGACTTCATTCTTGTCAATAAATAGGTACAAAGCCACCAAGCTGGTAAGGGGCCAGTCAGCTGCAAAATCCGATTGGTCTGTTTATTGTCATGTGGATGTTTACTACAACAACATAAATAGATTATAGAATCACAAATTATGCCTTTTTATTGTATATGGCCTACATCCATATTTTCTTAATTATATTAGATATTTTAGTGAGGAAACACACTTTACATTGAGAAGAATATGTTCTGCCTTTTAAAAAAACAGAACTCAAAATATCACATATAATTACAAGGTGAGTGTATATGCATAAACATAACTGTCTTAACAAATATATTTGCTGAATATATTGTGAGTTTTCCTAAATTGTGGTGCTGTAAAACATTATCAGAGGACTAAAAGGATGGCTGAAAGAAGTTAGAACAGAGTGAAATTAGCCCAGTAGTTAATTTTAGGCTAATACCAGTTTAAAACACATTGACCTACAAATTATTTCTTAATCACCATGTGGTCCTGATGAAGTGCACAAGCTGTATATATCTATCTGCCTGAAGAACAGTCTCACTGGAAGGAGATCCAAAGTTCATCTCTGCTAGTCCTCTTTCTATGATAATAAGCAGCAGGTTCTAGGAAAATACATGAGAATGGGGAATGAGAGCTTCCAAAAAACTTCCAGCTTCCAACTGTCAAAAATGTCAGGATTTCCTAAGCCAGAGGTGACTTCTTGGTTATTGTAATGCATCGGGTTGGGATGGATATAATTTCCTACACAGCAGCTCATAGGGTGCACCAGCAGACTGGTGACCTGAACAGTGCTGCTAGCACAGCAATTTTTTCGTTATTGTGCCACAGCGCTTGGACAGCACCAAACCCTTCTGTGATTCTCACTCTGCCTCACCAGTGAAAAGGCTGGGAGAGAACACAGCCAGGACAGCTGACTCACAGTGGCCAGAGGTGCATTCCCCACTATAGAGCACCATGCCCTATAAATTTGGGTATTAGTTTTCCCAATGTTGCCATAATTTGAAGAGTGGCTGGACATCAGTCTTCAGTGGTGAGTTAGTGCTTTTGCAAAATGTGTTGGTGAGTCCCCTCCTTCTGTCTTCACTTATTAACCTATTTTTTATCTAAACCCAAGAGTTTTCTCTCTCTGATCCTTCCAGTTCTTTCTCCCATCCCGCTGAGGGAGAGTGAGGGAGGGACTGGTGGTGCTTAGCTGTTTACTGGGGTTAACACACCACAAGTGTTGTATATTCTAACTCCCAATAGTTCATTTTTTATTCATTTGCTCCCAATATTAATGACACAGTATTTTTCTCAACTCATATAATTAAGTAGATTTGTTCCATTTTTAATCTGTACATACCAAAGGATTCTATTTCCTTGTGAAGAGCAGATTTAAAACAGTGGCTTATGGAATCTAACAGCCATTTTAAGCATTAATGTCCAGTTCTCATTGGCTTAACATCAGTTTACTTCAGAGCCATCTGCAAAAACAAAAAAAAAAAGAGAACAAGGGAATAAAAAGAGAAAATAGAATAGAAATATTGACAAATATAAGAAAATTATTAATCAGTTTTCATTCTGGAAAACACAAAGATTTCATCATCATTATATGGGCCCCCCATGCTCTAGTATCCATCTCATGAGTCTCTCATATTTTATCTCCCATTACTCAAATGAATGATTATTTTTTGATCCATATAAGAAAGAGTAATTACCCAAACATGAATGTCTTGTTTTCATAAAATGTATGACTTAAACTGGCTTTGAAAATTCAAACAGCACCAATACTGAATAAATTATTGTGATGCTCCTTTCTAATTTTATCATTATATATACTTAGAGATAATTTACCAGTCAATTGAGTAGATGCTGGATTTTAGGATGTATAGTGCTAAGCATGATTGGGTGAACACCAGACGACAAGGCTTCCTGTGTAAGATATATCCTGTTCTTTAGTATTCTATATTGGATTTTTATACCAAGGATTTAGTAGCAGGATGGGACTACAGGTTGTTAGAGGCCCCCCCTATAGAGTCCAATAGAACAATGCCAGCCAGCTCCAAGACAGACCCACCGTTGGCCAAGGCAGAGCCCAACAGGTACAGTGGCAAGATCTCTAGGATAAAATGTTCAAAAATGAGCAAAAAAAGCACTGCACACTGGTAGCAGGAAAGAGGAGTGAGAATATGTGAGAGGAACAGCCCTGCAGACACAAGGTCAGTGGAGAAGCAGGGGCAGGAGGGACAGGAGGGACAGGAGATGCTCCAGGTGCCAGAGCAAAGATTCCCCTGCAGCCCCTGGTGCAGCCCATGGGGAGGCAGCTGTGCCCCTGCAGCCCATGCAGGATCACAGGGATGCAGAGATCCACCTGCAGCCCATGCAGGAGCCCATGCCAGAGCAAGTGGAAGCTCAGAGGAAGCTGTGACCCTGTGAGAGGCTCACATTGGAGGAGGCCCTGACAGGACCTGTGGACCCATGCAGACACCAGCCCGTGCTGGAGCAACTTTGCTGGCAGGACTTGTGAGCCTGAAAGGGATCCAAGCTGGAGCAGACTGTTCCTGGAGGACTGGACCACATGGAAGGGATCCACACTGGAGCAGTTTCTAAAGAACTGCAGCCTGGGAAGGAATCAGGGGGAAGAAGTTATAGGAGGGACCCCACACAGGAGCAGTGTGTGGAAGGGTGTGTGCAATCCTTTTCCCAAGGAGGAAGGAGCAGCAGAGATGTGATGAGCTGACCGCAGCCCACATCCCCCATCCCCCTGCATTGCTATGGGGATGGGGGAGGAAGAGGAGAAAAAAATAGGAGTGAAGTTGTACTTGGAAAGAAGGGAGAATTGAGGGGAAGATGTTTTAAGATTTGAGTTTATTTCTCATCACCCTACCCTGACTTTATTATTAGGTAATTTCCCTAATTTTTCCCCATATTGAGTCTGTTTTACCCATGATGGTAACTGGTGAGTGATTTCTCCATAGCTTTTTCTTAAGTCTTTCATTAAAATTTCTCTACTTCTCTCTTGTTCTGTACAGCTTAGGAGGGGAATGAAATAGTGAATTTGGTGGGCTCTTTGTGGTTTAAAAAAAATCGCAAAAGGGGGTTCTTCCAGGAAAATATGTGCTCTAGTATCCAGTGGGCAGTTCCTCAGACCAAACAGAAGGGCTGGTCTGACTTATGATTTTAATAAAGGGACTTCTGAATCTTATTTCCAAGAGGTGAATTATGAATACTATGACCAGGACTAGAGGGAGGAAGAGATTAACCAATTTACTGAGCTGTGCGGATTGGATTCAATGGCCTGGCACATCAGACCCAGCTTGCTTTCACTTGAATGGGCATCCTGTACACATAATTGACTGCCCCAGGTTGGAAACACAGCCCTACCATCTGCCATGGACCAATCCAGACTGGAGCAGGGTGAAGCTCTGGAACACCTGCAATACACTGATGATATCATCATGGGCAGCAAAGCAGAAGCTTTTTTGAGAAAGGGAAAAAAATAGTCCAAATACTTCTGACAGCTGCTTTTGCCATAAAACAAAACAATTTAAATGGGCCGTACAGAAGATACAGATTTTAGGAATAAAATGACAATATAGATGTGGGCAAATCCCAATGGATACAGTTAACAAAACAATGGCAACCTCTCTACCAACTAGCAAAAGGGAAACTCGAGCTTTCTTAAGCTGTTTTGGAGAATGCATATTTGGTTTTGGAGAATGCATATTTCAAATTATAGTTCTGATTGTAAGCCCTCTCTGTCAAGTGGCCCATCAGAAGAAAAATTTCCAAATGGACCCTGAGAAACATCTTGCCTTTGAATAAAATTTTGGGAGAGATTTCATGCAGTAGCTCTTGGGCCAACCCAGTCAGGAAAAGATATAAAATAATGTGGGCTATGCTACATACTGGAAGAATGATCCTATCTGGAGCGTCTGGAAGAAAGCACCAAGAGTTACTCCCTGATGGATCCTGTTGTATTGTAGGAAAGCACCAGAGATAGAAAGCAGCTGTATGTGCTGTATATAATAAGCTGTATGTTTATTCTACAAGTAGCAGAAAGATTAATCAGGCCAATTTGCAGAAATGAAGGCCATCCAGCTAACTTTAGACGCTGCTGGCCAAAACAAATGGCCAGTGTGCTATCTCTATATTGGCTGATGGTGGAATGCCCTGTGGGGATGTTTACAGCCAGAGAAACAGAGCAGCAGGCTGTGCAGAGGCAAACCCATCTGGGCTGCAGCACTGTTGCAAGATATTGCTGTTTGTAAAAGTGCTTCACACAGCTGCCACTGAAAAACATCAGAACAACCAGCAGATAAATGAGGCTCCTAAGATTGAAGTGGCTCAGGTGGATGTGTAGTGGTAAATCATTTATAGGACAGTGAGCCCACAACACCTATGGCCATCAAGGAAGAGATGCACTACAGAAACGGGCTCGTGACCATGGGGTAAAGTTTAGCATGGACACATTATCCATGAACGTGGAGTGGTGCTGCAATCAAGCAAGACACATGGTTAAAGCCTTTCTGGTATGGGGGACAATGGCTGAAATCTTAGTATGTGGAGGCGTGCTAGGCTGACTTTGCCACACTCCTACGGACCTGCCAAGGGAAGCATGTTTTTACAGTGGTGGAAGCAACCACCATACAGCTGGAAGCATATGCCATGTCCCATGTCACTGCCAGAATGCTATCCTAGGGCCTTGAAAAACAGGTCTTATGGCAACATGGCAACACAGAAACAACTGAGTCAGACAACTGGACTAATTCCTGAAACTTGATAGACACCTGGTCCAAAAAACATGGCATTGAGTGGCTTTATCACAATCCCTATTATGCATCAGCCTCCAGGAAAATCAAATTATAAAGTGGACTGCCAAAGAGTCCACCAAGAGCAATGTGTGCTTGGACCTCCAAACATCAGGAAAAGCATTTAGAAAAAGCCACTTGCTTAGTCAACACTAGAGGATACCATGGAGAGGATCAAGCTATCCATGGCCTATCAGAACTTTTATATGCTGAAAAAAGGGGTAAAGTCCCTGTAGTGCACATAAAAAATATGTTGGGGAAGACAGCTTGGCTTATACCTGCCTGTGATACAATCAGTCTGCCAGGCCTCTCAATATTTATACTTCGACCATCATGCTCCATACCAGAGGTGATAAAAAGCACAAGAGGGAACATATACATATAAATTCAATCTGGAACATCTGTAATTACCTTGAACACTTTGAAATAACAGCACCATGCACTGTATGACAAAAAACACTGCCATGGAGCAAAATAAACTGCCCATGGTTTGACTCCTAGTGGCAACTAAGCAGAATATTGTCAATGATTCTCACCTTCTAAGATATCTGTATGTATTTTTTTGAGATGCGTGGGCTAGATTCAATTGTGTACATCAGTGGTACATCAACATAAGTAACCTAAGGTTACTTATGCCAGTTGTGGCTGTGCATTTTTATGATTTCAATTCAACAGAAGCCCAAAAACCACTCTGGGCATTTGCTTCTTCAGGCTCATGACAAAAAAAGAAATTATTTGAACTTTATAGCTAGCACAATAATTGCCACACATATGTTTTGCAAGCACAGAAACTTTATCAATATCAGACTCATTACATTATTTATGGTAAATTTGTCTCTTGTTTAAAAAACATTTCATCAGCCTGCTGTTCTGCGTTGAAAATACAAGTCACTGCTAATTTAGCTGCAAGGTTTTATTCTCCTTTTAAAAAGGAAAAAAAAAAAGGTTTTAAAAATAGTTTGGTTGTATCATACATACTCATCAGAATCCATCTGTCTCTGTAACATTAATGAAAAATCTTGGCTCAGAATTTAAGGAGTAAGCAAGAGGAGAGATTGGATGAGCATACAGAAGAAAGACAAGAGCTACCTCGCCCTGTAGGTCAACGGAAAAAGATATGGCTGAGCAAGAAGTGTGAAACTGAAATGAGATAATATGCATGTTGGAACTGCAATAGGGGAAACAGAGGGGGAATTCTGTCATTAGAAAAAAATAGGACAGAGACAAGCTTGTAAGAAAATTGGTTGAAGAGCCTGCACTCAGTTAAAAACTTTCGTCTTCAGTGCCCAGAAGAGAATCCAACCAATTCAGGTCTCAGTAGCCCTTGGCTGCCTGCCTATACCTGCGACGTGCTGCTTTGTGTGCCCACAGAGAGGCTGACAGCACAGCATTGTTATTACTTGCTCTGGTAGCTCCAAAAGTAAGTATTTGTGTAGCTGGTGCAAAGGCTGGCTTCGTAATAGTATTTAACAGATTGGATGTGAACTTCCTAAATAAATCTCCACATAATCCTCACTTTTTGCAGCATGATTATCTTTGAGTAGGGATTACAAACTGGGATCCTTTTGTGTGGAAGTAAACCAAGGGATACATCCTGAGTCTGTTCCTTTCACTGATGGCAGTCAATCCAAAGAAGCGAAGATGGGACCAAAGAAGCGAATCTCCACAAAATGGCTACAGTGAACATCAGTTCTTCAGGGTCCGCTCTGCAAA
This sequence comes from Calcarius lapponicus, assembly GCA_039654755.1. Classification (NCBI taxonomy): domain Eukaryota; kingdom Metazoa; phylum Chordata; class Aves; order Passeriformes; family Fringillidae; genus Calcarius; species Calcarius lapponicus. The sequence goes on from CM077464.1 coordinate 140,961,474, forward strand.
GTGGACCCACACTCATTTCCTAGTAAGACACAGCTTTGGATTCCACTACTGCTAATGCCTAGTATGATATCCTATCGAGATCTGCTTTCTTTTGGAAAGACAGACATCACTACAAAGAAAGTCAGTATCAGTAAGAAACAGCTATTGAAGCTATAATTAAGATTACACAGGAAACCTTAATTAGCAGATTCACAGTGCATTAAAAAATATACATACCTTTTATGTTTTGATGTTAAGATTTTCTTTAAATATTCAGCTTCTCTTTTCCCTTCTTCATATGATCCCTTCCTCCTTCATGGATACTGCTCCTTTTTCCAATTGATGCCTTACTTTCTTAGTGCAAAACATGACCTCACCTGACCTTTTCTGCACACTAGTCAGACCCACAATGAAACTGATTTGTAGTTTACCTCATCTGGTGTTTATTGATGCAGTACAGGGCTGCCTAATGGGCAATAGTGGCTTTTTGCACATCAATACTATGGGGTACTGGATGATATTATTAGTGCACAAATCAGCAGCATATGGACAATCTGGGCAAACAATGAAAAAATGGGTTAGCAGTGTAATTAATATTGCATAACATATATTTCCTGATTTGCAACCATCTTCCTGAGTGCTTACAATTTTGGAAAGACAAATCTAGCAGACCACAGTAATGGTTACATTTTAAAAATTTGGTTTACTGTAGACATGATACTATGTCTGTGGGAGGACCAAGAAATAGACTGTGGTCTCTCTGGCAGATTGAAACTGCAAGACGTGTCTCCAACAACTTAATTTGTTACTGTCATCTAGTCAGAGTAACATTATTTAGCCAACTTTAATCCAGACAGTACTTCACTACCTTGTTTTTGAGTGTTTGACTTTGTAAATGTCTTCTAGAGAATAAAAAATAAAATAAGCTGGTTCCTTTGAATAGATGTCAGTTGCAGCTGCACCTGTGAAGGTCCTCACTTGAGATATGTTGAATGTAAAAACTCAGCCTTGCTCTGCAGTGCAGAACAATGTTATACTACCTCTTCCTGGTTTAAGGAAAGTTTATATTTTCTTTTCAAAATCCTTAGGTTAGACAGCAAAGGCTTTCTTTTGTTGCCAAGGAGGAAAAGTTTAAAATTACATTTAATAGAGTCTTATCTGCAGCTTTTGAGGCAATATTGTTGCTTCTTCTGTGTGAGAAATCCTAGTAGAAACTAAGGATCCAAAGTTAATATTTTTAAGGTATATTGAACAATACCAGTATTTTCATCAATTGTTTGGATGCAGTTCGAAAGACACTTAAAAATCACTACTTAGAACTAATACGATTTTCCTATTATCCTTTTCTTGGATCAGATGTATGGACTTTGTCTCTTTGCTTTTAAAGTATTGGTGAACGACTTGAGTCTAGGAGAATATCCTTCTTTGTATCAACTGTGAATTTCATTAATATCTAATCATTAGAACATGGACTTTGAAAATTTATTTCATCCTAAGTAAAATCAGGAGTTTCCATTTGCATTAAAAAACCACCCTATCTATTAGTAGAAAAAACCTTCTCTTTACAAAGAATAAAACTCATAAAGGATTCAGAGAGAGGGTAATTTCTGTTTTTGCTATGAAGCAGTTATAATAATCACAGCCATCAAAATGAATGCCCTTTTAAATTTCCTTTTTCTTCCTGAAGTGCCTACCTATGATATTCCAAACAGTTGTGTCTGCCTCTTGGCACCTACTTAAGATATCCTTTGCAAATGAAAACTGAATTAACAGTAATACTTTTAAAATCCCTAAGGCAAAATTGAAACTTTATATACTTATAGAAGAAAACAGTTATTCTCCAAATGGCTGATAACACCATCTCCAGGCTATTTAGTAACAGATGCCAATGCAAATGATTGCACATTTCTTTATTCTTACTAGATAACCTTCAGGTATAATGATTTCAGGCTCTTTGATTTTCTGGCTTACTTTCCATACTCATTACATGCACTAGCCTATATACCAAAAGTTGTGTCTCAGTCACACACAAAATAGATGAAAAATATACCTAATATTCAATTTATTGCACTGGGTTACTGTATTCCATGGTGTAAATTCCACATCCCCCTGAGGAACTGAAGTGACTGCGAAGGCTGAGTCTGGCCCTTCCCAGAGATGGTAACTGAAGCCCAGAAAAATCCATTGAAGTTTGTGCTGTAAGCCTCCTACCTGCACTGGCATATTTTTGGGCAACTTTTAACCATTTGTCCAACTTTACCCTTTGCTAGGCCCAGGGATTTTCTCAGTGCCTGGGTGGCCTTTGATCTCTTCTCTTTGGCTTGGCAAAGTAGATCTGCCTTAAGAGTCAACAAGAGAAATCTTGCACTCACAGCTATAAATCTGGCATCTGTGTGTAAGTTAGGATCCTGCTTATCAAGGTGACTCTTGTTGCTTAGTAAATTCATTGACTTAAATCCATGGGAAGCAAGTGCTCAGATATATGAACGATATCTATAATATAGATTAATAAATAATACATATATTTTTATCATGGTGTGCAATTTATCTAATGTGCATTATGGATAATGGTGTTTCTTTTATGCCTTTAATATTTGAATACAGAGAAGTATCTTTGGCAATACTTCTTGCAGTCTAAATTCTTATTGTCGGAATAAAAAGAACATAAAATTATCAGGAATAGTTTTCAAAGTGATACTAATTCTTTCTTGCTTCTAATGAAGACTCTACTCTAAAGTCAAATTAGTCTACTAAAACCAGACTGATTAGATGGATATCATTGTGTTCATATCACCTCATATCTCAAGAATCTTCCTCTCTTCCTTGACTCTCAAGCAGACTTAACAATTTCTACCACTACAGTGCTATCCCATTTCTATATACACTAATCTACCAGATTATATACAAATACTTGTATGATAATCTGACCCTTTCCTAAATTAACAATAATTTTCATAACCTGGAAGTAGAATAAATGTATGTACAATTATTTCAAATGAAAACAATAAACCATTAAGCAAAGCTGATCTTAACAACATTTCCTGAACCACTCATTTAATTGCTTGTCATCCTAATGATTCTTATTCTTGACTTTCTGTATCTTTTTTTTATCAGTTTTTCAATTCTAGGACTAATCCCATCCTACACCGGTTTAAATTGGAATTTGCCTTTGCCTGAAATTCAATAATGTAGTTTCATTGTATTACATTTGTCTGTGAATATTGATCAAAAAAGGATATTTGTTTAGAATGACATCTTCTAGGCAATGTAAATGGACTATCTTAATAACAGCTAATAAGAAGTATGTCAGTGATCTCCTGGTTCCCAATAAAAATTATATTAGGTGAAAAAAAAAATACCTGTTTCATAGTACTCTCTGATTGTGTCAATTGTTTCAGCAGAATTACTTGCCGATAGTAGAGGCATATTCTCAAATACTTAGCAATTTAGAATAACAGAATTATAGAATGTTTTCTGTTGGAAGGGACCTTAAATATCATATAGTTCCCACGCCTGCCATAGGCAGGGGCATCTTCCAGTAAACCAAGTTTCTCAGAGCCCCATCCAACCTGTCTTTGAACGTTTCTAGTGATGAGCACCCACAACTTCTCCAGAAAACCTGTTCCTGTGCCTCGCCACCCTCACAGTAAAGAATTTCTTCCTAATATCAAACGTTAATCAACTCTCTTTCAGGTTGAAACCATGGCTCCTTGTCCTAGCACTTCACACCCTTGTTAAAAAACCCTCTCCAGCATTCTTGTAGATCCTCTTTAGGTACTGGCAGGATCCTCTAGGGTCTCCCAGGAGCATTCTTTGCTCCAGACTGAACAACCCCAACACTTCCTTGGATGTAGAGAAAAGAATATCCTACAGGACTGTCTCAAAACTCTGCTCGAGTCCAGCTCTTCCCTTTCCCACTGACACTGTAACCCCATCATAGAAGGCCACCAGTTCTGTCAATCATGATTGGCCCTTACTGGAGGCATTTTAGCTGTCACAAATCACCTCTTAGTTTTCCATGTGCCTTAGCATAGTTTCCAGAAGGATCTGCTCCATGACCTTGCTAGGCACAGAGGAGAGACTGACCTGCCTGTAGTTCTCTGAGTCTTTTTTTCTCTTTTTAAGAAAGAGGATTATGTTTCTCCTTTTCCAATCTGTGTGAACTTTCTTGTACTGCCACAACTTCAACTGGTCAATATCCTTTTCATAAGTTTATAAGCTTTCATAAATTTATACTTTCATAAACCTTTAGTTTATATTAAATAAATAAATAAATAGTTGATTCCTGATGATTCTATGGAAATTATTATGCTAAATGTATGTCATAATGGCTCTGTAATTTCTCACATTTATATTCCAGATAATTTATATGAAAAACAGCATCAAGTTACATGTCCTATTGTTTTTTAAATCCTCTAATATTCCAGAATTGTTATTTTTCCATTGTTAACTTCCATAGCTTATGTTTTTATGTTTTTTTTTAGATTATATGAAAGTGGTCACAAATCTGTTTATATTTTTAGACAATGCAATCTCAAATATACATATTTATCTTACTTCCTGGCCCATGGAATGAAGACAAAATTTACTTCTTATAATCATTCTTAGGAAAAATTTACCACTGTTAATATTTAGGAAATTCTATGCTGAAGCGATGAAAAATGTTTTAAATTAAGATGTCCTTACTTTTGTTTGGTTTCTTCCTTGTTTGGGCAACAATGAACTTCAACATGACTGGTTGTACAGCTGCTGTCACAGATCTAGAGCAGCAATCCTGATGTTAACCACATGTGGAACTTTTTTTATCCTGAGGTTATGCTTTGATTGAAGTGCAGCATTGATGTCACTAATGTATTCAAGAGGATATTTTCCATTTATTTCAAAGGACTGTAGATTCTAACACAATTTAAAACTCTGAATATCCTACATATCATTCTTCTATTGACGTAAAATCTTTGTATTCAGAGCCACCACTAAGGAATCTTCTCAAACTACAGGGTTACAACACTGCATCTGATTCACAGCCTGATATGTAACTTCTCAATCAGAGTCTGACTGAAATTTTTTAACTCCAACCTTCACAAACTCTTCTTTCTACAGTGAAAAATTTGTGGCAGGAAATAATTTTGGCTTTTATCACTTGTGGGAATGTAAAGATAATGGAATGGTAGAAAGTCACTCAAAAATGTATTTTAGCAGCTATTTAGCTGTCTTAAGATTTGTTTTACATGTATATATCTACAATATAGAAGACGTAGAGATAAATATGAACAAATTAAAATACAAAGTACCTTCTGGGTATACAAAAGCAGCAGAATTCAGTACTTATAGTATTTCTAGACTTTGTTCAGTATATATTTTTTCCTATTTTGCTGGAGGAATATAATAACTTTTAAGGACATCCCCACCCCTTAACTAAATTATGGGGTTTGATTTTAAGCATTGTAAAAACAATTTATTTTTATCTAAATTCAGACTTCAAATGTAAATGTCCAATCCAAGCTAGCCATATACAATGGAGACTATTGTCTCCAGATTATTCATTAGAGATTTAAGGAAGGATGCCTCTATTTCTGAGACAAAATAAATTGAACAATGCACAAATGTGCTTCACAATCTCAAGAGAAACAATTTAACAATTTTCTTGTATTTTCTGACCCAGACTACATACTTTACACAAGATCTTTAATAAGCTGTCAGCAATTTTTTGTTTTAATAAATACCAAAGCACAAGAGTAGCAGGCTAGTGCTACCAGCAGTCACAGCAAAACCCATTTTAGTACGAAGCATATCTTAAAATTATCTTCCAAATATATTTGACAGGGAATCTATAAAAAATTATGGAATGCTGTGTGCCAACCCAGATAAGCCACTCAACCCTACGCAGTCCCTCACTCACTTGATGTGGTAAGATATTGGAGAGAATTGGAATGGTAAAAATGAGCAAATTTTTGAGTTAAGAAAAGTTTAATAGATAAAACAAAGGTGTGACTTCTGGTTTTGTATCCAAGAGGGGGGGTTTTTTGGGGTAGGGGGATACAGAGGTGGCTTCTGTAAGAAGTTGCTAGAAGCTTTCTCCACGTCCAAGAGAACCAATGTTAGCCCTGTCCTCATAAGGATCCACAAGGTTTTCTTTTTACTTTCTCTACCCTGTCCAGTTGAGGAGAGGGAGATATTGAGTATCTTTAGTAGGCACACTGTGTCCAGGAAGGATTAAGTCACCACACTGTGCATGTGAACAAAACAAAGCAAGTAATTCCCTCACCCCTTCCCTTCAGCTGGTGTTCAGCCATCTCCAGGAAAGCAGGGCTCCGTTGTATGAAAGAAGAGATGCTTGGGAAGACAAATGGCATCACTCTGAACATCCCCCCTTCCTGCCTCTTTCCTCCAGCTTTTATTGCTAGGCACAATGCTGCATATTATGGAATATTCCTTCAGCTGTACCTCACAACTTCTGGCCTCCAACCTGTTCCCTGCCAGGACATCATGAGATGGGATTGATGTTGTGTAAGCACCATTCAGCAGTAACTAAAACACTGGTGTGTTATCAACACCTTTTTTGTCACAAATACCAATCATAGAACCCCACAAGCTACTATAAAGAACACTAAATTTATCCTGATCAAACACAGTATATTGAGGAATTAAGCCCTCTCCACTGTTAAATGCATTTATAATAAATAAAGATTGAAGAATAGCTTTCAAATTACTTAATAGACTGGCAATAAATGATTAAAGTTTATAGAATTTATTAGCTAGGTCAAAAGATTTCAAAATATTGGTAAATGGTAAAAAATCACATTAAAGTTCCTTTTCAGCATTTTTTCCCAACTGGAAGTTAAAGAAAGTAAATAACATGTGTTTTTCTAATAGCATCAGTTATTCATTTACAATCTTTCATGACATGAAGTAAGAAATTGAATAAAATAGGGAAAAATGTGAGTCATGCCTTATTTGTCTAGATGCCTCTCCTGAAGTTAGAACCATCTGCAACATTTATTTGCTACATTAGACAAATGAATGATTTTTCATTCCCAGGGCTAAACCCATTTTTAATTTAATTCAAGAGCACGTAGAGTTTGTCCTCTGTAATGACTTCTGCAACTATTCTCCTTTTACTTTGACTTTGCTTCAGGGCCCTAAATCTTTAAACTGCAAAATACAAAACGGTATCCTTTTACTAATCAAAATGTGAACAAAGTTTCCAAAAATTGAGTAACTATTTCATTAAAACATGCAGCAGATGTACAAAAAAAATCTTAGTATTCAGCATAATTCAGTATATGTGGTGATATCAATTATGTCAGGATGTATCTCATTTATCATTGCTAAACCTTTACCTGGTTTTAGTACATTCAGGCAAATTTAGTGCAGAAAAATCTATCAAAGGCTTTTAAATACAAGGGACTGCACAGTATGACTCAGTAAGCTGCAAGACCACAGTTATCCACATACTAAAAGACTATTTAGAGGAAATATTTCTATATACTTTGTGCTTATATTCTTTTCCTCTAACATAGAGAATAAAAAGTGAGGGAATATGTATACTGTATATTATAGTATCAGAATATATTTTCTCTATACTTATGTCTTTATATTCCTGTTGTATATTGTACTAGTCATTGTTGCAGATGGAGTGCGAGCCTAAGAAGGCCTTTCTTCTGATCTAGCATGGAATCATTTTCCTATGTTTTTAGATTCTTAGCCTCATTTAGTTACAGGGAAAACATCTGCAACAGAGCTGCAGGGTGCCCAGAAAGTTTTTGAGGAGAGTAGATACAGGCAATTTTAAATTGTGGCTCATCTGACCTGTTGAATAACACCTGTGTATTCAGAAAATGTAGGACATATAACCTAAAAATCTCAGCCAATAGGATGCATTATCTTTTGCATTTGTGCTCAGTGATTATGTCTGTATCAAAACTTTTTATCCTCACTAGTGCTGTGTGGCCAGACAAAATACAACAGGCAGCTGAAATACATTTTTGTGTGATATAATTTTTTTAATAAGCTTCTCTGCTGATTGATTTACTGCAAGTATAGTAGGAAGTGAGGCATTTATTCTCTGCCACTAAATAAATTGACTGGCCTTGATTAAAATTTTTATGGAAAATGACAAAATTTATGAGCGGAACCTAATTCACTCAGAATTCCTTTTTCATTAGCCAGCCTTTGACTGGCTCTGTCCAGAAGACCTTTGTTGGGACCTGTGATTTCAGTGTGGTTTGGCATCATAAACAGCAAGGTAGAGTTGAGCTGTGCTCCTGCAGAATCTCATGGTTGATCTGTTTTATGTTAATGAGCAGAGCTGGATTTTGAACGTACTTAATATTATGCATAGTTTATATGAACATTCTGGCAAAAAGAAATTCTATAAATTTCTTATTTAGAAAGATGTATTACAGCTACTTAGTACGTATGAATCAATCACTACTCTTCAAGTGTTTTCTTTCCGGCCATGCTTAACTCTGAGTAACTTGCATGTGGAATTTCACAACTTGGTTATTTTTCCATCAAAATCATACTGCAGGAAGAGTCACCAAAGACAAGGCAAAAAGGACCATAGAGTAATGCCAAGACTAAAACAATGGCTGGATAATGATCAGAAATGCCCTCCTCTACAAAAATAATAAAAAAATCTGAATTCAGGAAACTTATGAAAATGAAAAAATACTTTTCTTGACAGGACAGAGAGATTTCTAAGCCTCCTACCCAAGTTCTAAGTGTGAGAACTATGTCAAAATATCTATCCAATAAATACCACTAACGGCAATGGCAATTAAGCTCTAAAACACAGAATTCAGAATATGACAATGATACAAGTGGTTAGATACATAACAATAGATACAATATATCTACAACATGATAACTCTTCTGCACTGAGTGGCTATTCAAATTAAGAATTAATTCTGAATCTATGTCTTTGTAACTTTTGAGAGGGAAATAAAAGTATACAGTGAGCAAGATGTAAGTTGGCCATCAGCACACCAGCAATAACTTTCATGGTATGCTATAATCTTTTTTATCTGTATTATCTGCCAAAAACTGTGGTTTGGAGGTTATTCTTCTCCATCTCTTGATAATCTACCCCTTCCAGAGGAAACAAAATCCACTGAGGTTTGTGGGCACAGTGCTCCAGATGTGCTCATGGAAGCGCTGATTACAAAGGAACAATTATTTCCTGAAACTTGCAGGATGCATTCTTGCTCATAAGAGAGAGAGCTGTTGCCTTTTTTTTTTTTGCTTTATTTTCCTGCAAAACTATTTTCTGATAAGTTGGACTGCAGCCTGGACTGGTGCATGGGATTTTCCTTCCCAAAGGCAGGATTGGCACTTCATGGAACTTCAGTCAGACCCCTCCTCCAGCGTGCTGAGGTCTCCCCAGAATTGCAGTCCTGCCCTCCATCTAATTGACTGCTAATTTTATATCATCTTCAAATTAGCTGTGAGTGCTTTCTAGCCCTTCTATTAGTTTATAAACAAATGTAAACTGGGTATTGGCTCCACTAGGCTCTTCACTGGCTCAAGACAGGCTACCAGCAATTTTTTTGTACTGCTGCCACAAGCCACTGAGCCTGGTGGTCCAGTCAAATAACCACCTACTTAATAATCCACTGTACTGGACTGGTGTGCTCATATTTTGGGAGCAGGGGCCCAGGGACTGGCTACAGGGGCTTCTGTGAGAAGCTGTCAGAAGTTTCCCATATATATTCCCTGGTCAATGCCAGGCAGCTCCAAGACAGACCCACCACTGGCCAAGATAAAACCCATCGACCAGAGAGGTAAAGCTTCTGTAATGATATATTTAAGAAGGTGACAGTTACTGTGCAGGATCAAACTGCAGAGATGAGAGGAGTGAGAATATGTGTGAGAAACAGCCCTGCAGACACCAAGGTCAGTGAGGAAGGAGGAGCAGGATGCTCTCCAGGTGCCAGAGCAGAGATTCCCCTGCAGGCCCTGTTGCAGACTCTGGCGAGGCAGCTGTGCCTCTGCAGCCCATGGAGGTCCATGGTGGAGCAGAGATCCACCTGCAGTCCCTGAAGGGCCCCATGCTGGAGCAGATGGATGCCCAAAGGAGGTTGTGACCCCATGGGAAGCCTGTGCTGGAGCAGGCTCCTGGCAGGATCTGTGGACCCATGGAAAGGGGAGCCCATGCAGCAGTAGGCTTGCTGCAGGACTTGTCTCCCTGTAAGCAACTCATTCAGAGACGTGATGAACTGAGGCAAAATCCATTTTCTGTTTCCTTGTGACACTGAGGGAGAGGAGGTAGAAAATACCAGTAGTGAAGTTGAAGAAGGGAGGGGTGGGGGGAAGGTCTTGTAAGTTTTAGTTTTGTTTCTAATTATCATACTCTGATTTGATTGACTGTAAATGAAACTATCTTTTCTCCCCAGGCTGAGTCTATTTTGCCCATCATGGTAACTGGTGAGTGATCTCTACCTGCCCTTATCTTGACTCACAAGCCTTTTGCTTTATTTTCTCTCTCTTTTCCAGTTTAGGAGGGAAGTGATAGAGCAGCTTGGGTGGTATCCTGGAATCCAGCCAACATCAACCCACCACTTCCACTGATGCAAATCATGATAAATGTTGCTGCAAAAGTAGCATTTCAGTAGAACAATTATCCCTTGATTAGTCTGGCCAAATTTCAGTTTAGCTGGGAAGGACCTATGAAAAAATAGAAATTTAGGATTTTCTCTTTTAGCCCGAGACTGTATTTACACTGACAAAACAGGGATTCTAGACAACTAGCTTAGGTTACAGAGCCTTAAAATGGAAAAATTTAAGTGAAACGAATCCATTCACACTTAAGAAACTTCCATTTGAAAACTATAGAGAGTGACTGACCTAGCAATCCTCCAGAAACAGATCCAGCTATCTGCAGAGAGACCTATAGACCACCAACTGGAGAGGACTTAAAGGGCAGTCAGAATGCTCAGAAGTGTGGAAAAGCTCTCACATAAGGAAACGCCCAGAAACACTAAGTTGTTTTGAGCTGGTGTTCTGAGTCTATGGTGGAGATGCCAAGAAGCAGTGAGCCTGAGCTGCAGGAAGAAAGGTAAGAATCACGGGGGTTAGGAAAAGTCAAGTAAAGGAAGCACTTGAGCACATCACCAAACATAGCTGTGGAATATTTCAGTCCCTTAAGAACAGACTAAAAAAAAATTTTAATATGCTTTGGGGTGCCTTCAGTCTCTCTCCCAGTCTTATTTTCTATATTTGCCAGTGCTGTGGTTGTTCTATTAGCAAGTGCTCCTAGATAAACATACCTCTTTTTTGTGGCTAGCTGGAGGAAAACCTTTTTCCCTCTCATGAAGCATGAAGAGCTGTGTACCAAGATATTTGATCAATCTGGAAGAAAACACAAAATCTGTCCCTCAAGAACTCTTGCCTTTACAACAGGCAGCATCACAAAATTACCATTTTCCTTGTGACTGTTGGTAGAAAATAAACAATGCATTAATTATTTTATAGCTGGTATAAAGTTCTATAAAGGAGCAATTTATTTTTTTTTTTTTTTTGCATAAAGTTACTTTCAAGCATGGGATTATTTAACCAATATTTACCATTCACTTTAAAATGTTTAAGTAGAAATATGAGAAGCGCCTAAATGAAATAATCTTTAGGTCACATTAGTTTAAATTAAATAATTTTAGGTACTTGGGCATGTCATAGACCACAATATTGTGTTGACCAGTTAAGTAAAATTAGTTATTTAATGAAGGTTTCCTTTCTCAATGAATGAAAATAATCTAAGCTTGTCTTACTGGGAATGTGTGTGTAACAGATATGATGAGTAAGGCACTCATTATGAATTCATACTTATGGCTAGTAGTATGAATTACTATCTATTATTGTGGATATATTTTTGGGTACATCCATCAAACTATCTAAGAACTACGCAAACTACCCAAAAATCCTGGATGCTCAATACACTTAACAAGGATACGTGGATTATTGTAACACTTGAAAGTAAGTTTTCCCAATTCCTTTAATATATGATTTATATTTGCATTCTCTTGTTTTGCTTTGGTTCTCCTCAGTGTGGACTTGAGTTCTTCAAGGAAATATTTCATGCCTATAGAGCCCTCATCTCTAGGTGAGGGTTGTGTCTACCAACAAGACTGAAAATGCAGGCCTGATAGCAAATGAAAATACTTACTAGCTAACCAATAAACATTGTGAGCATCAGAACTGACTGGTCATCAAGACACATATCCTGTGCTACCTAGAATTGTCAAGGAAAAGATCAATGCCTCAGCAGCTGCATGGATTATATGCGCAAATATGGCAACACCTTCTGCCAGCAGAGTGCTCCAGGACAGGTTGCTAAAAATTAACAAATAAGACATTCACCTGGAGAAGTTCAGCAGAGGATCTACCATAGCAGAAATCATCAGGCACACTCTCTATCACAAAAGGGAAGACAAATATATACACCCACTTTGTTCAGATCATCTTTTCACAGTCAGGAGGCCAGACCCACAATCAGGTATAACTAGAGAACTCGAATGGTTTACACTTAATTGTTGTGCAAAACCTGCTGGACTGTATAAATGAAGGAAAACAGTTCCTTAAGTATGACACTTTTCTGAATTTAGACTATCATGAAGGGTTCCATGAGTGGCATTTTCTGGATCCAAACATGAATTTTATGTGCCGTATGAATGGAACTTGGATGACAAGATTATGAGATTTATCAGTTGATGAATAAACCACCATATTCTTCCCATCAAAATGTAAAACCATCCAGTGGGACCCTCAGACCTATGCAGAACAAGACAAGCCACAAGGCATTTTCATCTTAACCAGAACTGCTGCAGAAAATTGCATCAAAAATTAGAGTATTCTCATGATAGCTTTACAGATAATATACCCCAAGTACTAATGACTCCTAGACAATAAAAGTGGAAATATGATAAAGTTATGAGACTAAGGAACATATGAATGTCCATTTGTACCTAAAATAAAAGTATGAGCTTTCTACATAATATTATCTTCTTTACTCTTTCTTATCATCTAGCCTTTTAATAAGCTTCCCTTCTGTAAAGGTAACTTGCATTTCCTCCAGATAAATTTTGTTGGTACTAGAAATGTTCAAACTAAAAGAGCTGTATAAGCAGAAAGCGTATTCTGTTATAGTGGGGAGTTCATATATAGTTTGAGGTTGGAAGGTAAGGAAAGATGAAAGTGAGGCCCCTTCACTTCGACAGCTGAATTCCAACAGCAGTTGGAAGGCAGAGATAAGATTAAAACCTTGACCATTCATGAAATGTTCCATTTAGCTGAAATAGTCCTTATCTTTTGGCTTTATAAGATAAACTTCTCTTAACACAAACTGTAATTATAGGAAGTATTTCAGGAAATTGTCACAGTACAAAAGGACATTTTGCAATAACAGGCAGGGTAAATACTGTAGACATTAGCAGGTTTAACTCTTCTGAGAGGTCCATACTTGCCCTGGTCACTGGCTGATGTTCAAGGGGAGTGAACTTTTGTTTTTATTTAATCTTTTTTATAACACTTTGCCAATACTTACTTTGTAAATCTTTTCTAATAAATCTTTTTCTTCTCCACCTCAGAATTAATTCTTTAGACATGTCTCATTTTCCTTTTCCTACACTAGTACATCTTCAACTCCTCCTAGAGGCCTTTGTTATCTTATACTGCTTGAAGATAATGGTGAGAGGTACCAAAGAATAAATCACCATATATCAGTATTAATTTTTGTAATTTATATTACTAAATGAATCCATGGAAAGCAATTTTTTTTCATTTTACTTATCTTAATCAAAAATCAATAGGATTTTCTTCAGAAACAGGCTAGCAAAATTTGATGTTATCAATACATGCCAGTTAGATAATTCAGTAATATATATGCTATGTCATATATTTTGCATGTTAATTTAATATATCTTGCAGGTTAATAACTAAGTTATTGTCATTTTATTTCTCATGACCTGTGATTAACTAATATGTAGTTAGCACTTGATAAGATAATAACAACAACAGTAAAAATACTAAAAATACTAACAGTTTTAAAGCCTGTAAGACACATGCCCTGTTTCTCCCACATGTAGTAAGTGCCTCACTTCAATGAGTGCAACATTTCTTCCTGTGGCCCAGGTATTGCATTTAACCATCATGGCATAGTAGCACCACAGATTACAGAAAATGAGGAGATGCTCAGTACAAAGCTGGGATTGTTTTAGTCCTCCTTTCCAAGTGGTAGTAGAGAACATTCCCACATGGGCTGTTGTCCATATTGCCCAGTTCATCTGTTTCAATTATGCCATGAGGAACGCTCAAAATAATGAGTCATAGGAATTTACAATTGAGTTATACCAAATGTTCTTGGATTATATGTTTAAAAAAAAAATCATTTTGTAAAAGTTCTCCTTTCACAATGATGAAAAATGTAGATGAATCAGAAGGGCTTTATCCCAGACTGCAAAAAAATAGATAGATAGATAGCTGGATAGATAGATGATTCTTATGAAGAAATTTCTCATCAGTACTAGGAGAATTCCAAGTATTAATAATAGCTGTTAATTTGTTTTTATTGTTAATGCAGGACTTCTAGCTATTCACTTTTTTCATTATATGCAGAAAAAAATAGAGCTTTCTTATTAAAAATATCTTATCAGATTAGATTACAATGACTTTTCTTGCATGCTGATTTTATACCGGTCAGGTGGAAGCAAACAAACAGCTTTAGGGGGTCTTCATGCAAAGTCATAATACCTATTAGGATGGAAAATTAGAACCCTCCCTTTCCTTTCTGTTTTCAAGACTCTTCTATATCCTAAAAATCACATAAACTCTACAAACCCAAGCCACAACTGTCCAAGTTATTAAGAAATTTTGTTAATTAAAGATTACTTTCCTAAACTTCTCTGGGCTTCTTTGCTGACTGATTAATTTTCATTACACACATTCTGTTCTCTCCAGCTGCTTTACATGGTAGCTTTCACAGACTTATTTAGCACTGCTGAGGTTTCCTTACCTTGTGCTGACAAGGATTTTAGGGGCCTCTGGCTGGAGTCTGGTGTTCAACACTTACCACAAGTTTGTATAAAGATTTGATCAGCAATACAGTTAAACTTCTTTAGAATTTCTTCACTCTAAAAAATAAATTACCCCTTCAGAACTAATGTGGATGATGTGAGTGCCTTTGTTCTTAGTGGATAAGAAGTTCTTTTGACTATATTTTTAAAAATCTTTGAGATTTTATGTTTGAAAAAGAAAATTAAAAAAAAAGAAACCTTGCTTTAATTCTCTCAAAAATTGCTATCTTCAGTATAAATTCATGGCCTTGTAAAGATGTTCAAGTTCAAATAATTAATTTTTAAAGCATTTTAATCCAATTAGTTCCACATATTCTTTTTAATAGAAAAGGTTCCTTTTTTCTCCAGTACTTATTAGTTCAGTGACATTTCCAAGGTTATTGGAAAAAAAATAATTATTTCTTAGCAGCATCAGTAAAAATGAGTAAAAACTGACATATGTTCAAGTCACAACTTTATATTTCAAATAGTTTTTGAGTGCACACACGTCAACAGCTTTTACTGGAACTACTCTGAGGCTTGCACATCCAAACTGAGTCCATGCATTGGGTGCAATTACCCACTGCAAGCCACTGCTGTGCAGATAGCTTCTTACCAAAAGTGGAGACCCAGAGCCTGTTTTAAACTAACACAGCCAGGAGCAAAAACCGTGCTCAGTCCTTAATGCAAGCAGCCAGGAAGCAAAGAACATGCCCAATGGAGCCACTAAATTCAGAAGGGATATTTATATAACAATATAGTTAGATAGTGTTTCTTGTATATAATGCATACAAAGAAAGAAGTTTATGATTTGTTTTTGCAGTGACTTGTATACTTTGAGGAGTCACTGCCATAAAAGTATATGAGTAACCCACCAACACTCTTGTACTGCTAGCCAAAGCCAAGTACATTCAGCAAGTTTGAAAAGAGTACATGAGAATTTCCTTTTCTTGAAGTGAAGGAATATGTGTAGTGGAAGTGCAATCACAATATAGTCTGCTTTAATCTATTATTATAACTCTTCTTGACTTTTCCTGCGCATGAAAGAGAGTGAGGCAATTAATCTGATGTTCTTGGTGGGGAAGCAAAAGCTTTTGATGGCTAACATAGTATTCTGGCAATAAGGAATTTGCCAATAACCTCTTTAACTACACTGTGTCTGAAAGGACATGTCTGTGGTGCCATGGACAAGGCAGAGGATTATCTTCAAGTAGCCAAGAAATACCCATAGGAAAGTTATGTCCTGAAATCTTTATCAAGGACACAAGAAGATGGGGAAAACACTAGAATTTTAACTTAGTGCTTTCATGAATTTATTGTAAAAAGTGAAATGATTAAGTGATTTTCATGTTCACCCATATACTTCACCACAATCAGATACCAAAACTGCAAAAATATTCAGGATTCTCCTTCAGATGAGGAAAACTTTGTGAGAACAAAATTGATCCCACACTTCTATCTTCACTTTCAGGTGATATCTCAGAGTGATTTAATTTTACTCTATAGCATCTTCCAGGGACAATTTCTTTAAGACTGACTTTGTGATGATTATTAACATAATTTACCCCTGGCTAATGCTCTTCTTCAGACCAGCTGCTTCTGCTTGCACTAAAGATTTCCATGGGGAGAATGGGTTATGATTCTCCACCCAATTATGAGTCTTTCTATCTCCATCACCTTATATACAAAAAATTGTACTTACCTGATAACTCTGATGCTATTACATTCTCATTTCTTATCACACAACATGGCCAAAGTGTAGCAGCTGCACTCATCCTGATCAGAAGAGCATGTGGCTCAGCAGGAGCACAGCAGGAGTAGGAAAGTAGAGAGTGCTGCTGTGCTTCTAAAATGGGATAGTGTAAGGGACATAGAGTTGTTACAACCTTAAATTAAATTTATAGAATTACAGCCCTAAACCTGCTCCCAGTTTTTGTTATAGTCATGATGTGACCTGTGTCTAATATAGCTGTCTTTCTAGAGTGATTGTACAGATTAAAAACAGGTTAAATTAGTAGATGTCTTCAAATAGATTAGACAGAATAAAATAGATAAACAACTATTAAGCTCCCAGCAAAATATTCCATACAGTCCTTTAATTGTTGCAAAGTTATAATCTCTCCTTCAAGACAGAAAAACACTTAGGAGTGCTCCCAATACCATAAAATGCTGCAAGTACATATGTGTGAATGATTTATAAAACCCCTAGAAAAGAAAATGTTTGGTTTTCAGATGTTTTGCTCATAATGTCCCATATTTTGTTGCTCTTTAATTCTTCTCTTCTCCCAGACAATAAGATACTTTGCTATCATATCTATTGCAATAATTTGCACTTCCTGTTTGGTAAACTTAGATGCATCCAGAGTGGTCAGATAGCTCCATTAGCTTCTCTCCTTGTGGAGATTTCTAAGGTGATGTGACTATTCCCAATAATAATAATATGAATAAGGATATTACGAGACTTTAGTGTCACCATATCCCTAACACTATTACCACTGAATCCAATCTGCATTTTAAACTATTTCTGGCTTCACTGCCACTGGCTATAGTATCATTATTCCCATTTCAAAGTTCCCCTATACCTCAAGAACATGCACTGAAGATTAATGATAAAATTATCATACGGCTCAGAGGAAATACCAGATAATTTTTCCAGCAAGTTGCTGACTAGTTGCAAGGCCTGAAAATAAAGAGCAGGCTTTCCAGCAGGTCCAAGGGAAGGGAAACCCAGAAAAGTAGGTGTCCTTTGCTGACTCTTTATAGAGGACAAGAAGAAATGAAAGGCTCAGTCCACAGCAGTGAATGAAATGGAGCACTGGTCCAGGCTCAGGCTCAGAGATGTGGTCATCCACGCTGTTTGCACTCCAGCAGACTGCAAGCTGTGCTTTGGGATCAAAGGTAAGGCGGCCTAGGGTAGTGACACAATGTGCTCCCTTTTTCCTTCTGATATGCTAAGGACAGGACAGAGAACAGAGCTGACCTGACCAGCTAGTATTGCTCCTAGACAGAACTCATGCCACTGCCTTTAATAAACACTCCTACAGAGTGAGCCTGAGAGTGGTGCTGGTGCTGCCATTCAAACTCACATCCAATCACATCATGGGTCATGCAGAAATGTGCAGAGGTTAGGAGATTTCCTACCACACCACATGTAATGAAAGTGAGAGCAAAGCCAGGCCTTGAAAACCATGCAAAAGTAGCCTTTAGTGTGAGAGGCTTCAGTATCACCAGTTATTCAGCTTACCAAAGAGAAGGTGTATGAATGCCTTATCACTGTGTGCATTTACTTGTTGATGAAAGACACATCCGGCAAAGGCATTCCACAATCAGGTAGAACACATTTTGAATTTAAACAAACTGACCCAGACTATTCTGCAGTTTTCTAGAAGGAATAGCAAGGACTGAAGAAATAGTTTGGGATTTGAGTTATTTTTTGGGACTGGGACACATGTAATGGAAATTCCATTTTTTGATGGGCTGCAGAAGAGAAGAGCCGGTATTATTGTTTACATGTCTGTAAATGATGGAAACTGTATCAAAAGCCTAAAACCAACATGGTTTTCATCATTTTCTATGAGAGTCAGGGTGTGTAGGGGTTTGGTTTTGGTTTGGGGTTTGGGGTTTTGGGGCTGGTGGAGGGAGGGTTGTTTGCTACCCTCAATAATTTTAAACTGTTCAGAAGTACTCTAACTTCATATTACTTTGCATTCTTAAGAAAGATGGAGGTTGTTACTACCTGTTATGTGTCTTCCTTTACCTCGAGCTGAAAGACTGGGAAGGATGGACCCTGTTGTGTAGTAGAAGGATGTCTGTTCCAAGTGAGTGGTCAATGAATCTTTCTCTCAGGCTCAAATTCATTATCAGAAAAAACAAAGAAACTGCTCATCTGTTCAGTTTGGTAGTATTTTTTGAAATGTTTTTAACTACTGAGTCCTGGGCAAGGTGCAATCATCTTGAAGTATTTCACCAGAAAGTGGTGGAACCTCTTTCTCACTCATAGTTTGCTGTGGCTTAGCTGTTCAACACTTTGAAAATCAGAATCTCCAAGTCTAATCAAAGTCATTTGGATTCCTATAGGATTTTCTGAGTGTAAGTTAATCTACTGAATACACAAAGCCAGAAATGATCTAAAGGTCTCCCATAGCCTTATGCTCTAAGTACCTGTTTAATTAGTGGCCCCATTACATATACATTCAAGTGTAAAGCAGGCAAACCGTTGTGGTTTTACTCAGTTATGAGCAAAATCTATGCAAAAGCAACTGATTTCCCTTTGATTCAGCCCGTCCCCCTGCCCCTGTTCTGAGTCTTTTTGCTTTCCAAGAAATGAACCTCCAATATCAAAATGAATTTGAAAAGTGATCACATTTCAGCTACTTTAGTTCTAAGAGAAATCAACAAATTAAAAAGAAAATACTTCACATCCAGCAGAGAAGGATGAGAAGAAAAATGGAAAAATTACAGTAAACCCCTAAAGAAAGAAAGCAAGCACACAAGCACACCTGTTCTTGAAATTAATCCTCTATATCTCATTTACAAATGTGGGTAAAATGTATTTGTCAAAAAAAAACGAGTGAAAAGCAAGTGATCAGCATATTTTATATTTCTGTAAAATATAATACTCCAGGTTTGTTCTAATCTTCGTATGAATCTTCTTTTAAGGTACTTTGCTATAAATAATAAAAAAGACATTGCTTATATAATTTAAAATGAATTAATATTGTGTAGCTATAGTATAGTATATTTGGTGCATTTAGCTTTTTTCTGAAGACAGGTGCATGCAGGAATCAGCTCTGCCCTCACTTCAATACTTCATCAGGACCTCTTTGTGAGCAGCTGGTGCACAGAACTGCTGGTGAAGGAGCAGGAGAGGGCAGACATCTGCTGTGCTGCATGAGCAGAGAGAGCTTGCTCTTACGAATATCAGTTTTCTTACTGCTGCAAGGAGCATAGGTTTGTGTGACCATCTGCCAATAGTTTTGGTCTGCAAACAAACAGTCAGCCTTCCATCTCCAACATGTGCTTGAAATCTTGAACCCCCCAAAAAACAAAAAATATCATAAAACCTGACTTTTTAAAGTGATGAAAATTAGATAGTGCTCAGGAGGGATGAGGGATATGAGAAAAAGCATAGGGGAAGCTACTGAACCAGGTTGCCTTTAGTTCAATATGTCTAAATTTTACTGCCCTATTGACATGTGTTTTCACTGCTGAGGTATGCTTAGGGTAGACCACATGAAGCAGAGATAGAGTGTAAATGTTACCCTTGGGTTTTATAAATTTGAGTGTTTGCATTTTATTTGTGCATCATAAATACACACTAATGTCAGCATTGTTTCTTCCCTGTTTCCTTCAGATTTGCAGCAAGCATGGTGTAAGTCTGCTGCATTTTATCTTTTCTATTTTCTACTATGTTCACACTAAGGTGCAAAATATGAGTAATGTCAGAAATTGCAGTAGGAGTAACAGGAATCAAAGCTCTCTCACTTAGCAAAGATACAGTGTATATACCATGGAAAAATCATTTATCAAAGGTAGATTAAGGAACTGATGTTATAGAAAGTTGATTTGTACAAAATCCCTGGAAAACTATATCATCATTAAGGTGGGTTAATGGATGTAAAGAATTTAGGAAAAACTGATGCATTCTTTTTGTTAAAGCAATTTACTGTATTATGAATCTCAGGGAAAATGTTGGAGATGAAGTCACTTGAGTGAAGGATGATTCTTACAAAAATGTCAGGTTGTACTGACAGTATAAGGTGACCAGTTCTTGCACAGATTTCTTATTTTCAGATGCTACGCCCTCACACCCTCACAAGAGTCTGATTTTCATGTATTTTGGGTACATGCTGAAACATTTATAGTTTCAGCCAGCCTTGTGGCAAATCACTAGAGAGGGAAAAAATAAACAAATGAAGTATCACAGATGTACAATATAAATAAAAGGAATTGAAGGATAAAGCCTTAAACTAATCAGTTTGGCGAGAGTAAATATTTTAGTAGAAAACAAACCAATTTGTATTGTATTTTATTCATATATCTGACTTTATCCATAGGTATGCAAAAGGACAAGGGAGATAAACAACCATACCTAAAATCAAAGCCAAGGACTCATGGAATATCTGAGGGCATTTCATTGCAAAAAATCCATTTCTTTCTTCATAATTTCTTCAGGTTTTTAGAAAGTAAAATAGTCTTAGAAATAAAGAAGAAAATACACCTGAACTTTTATAGCTCTAAGTTGCTTTCTAGGATGAAGGTCATGTAAAAGTCTCAATACAAGTACTGAATTTTAAGCAATTATAGCACAAGAAGAAGAGTTAATGTGTCTTATTTAAGACTTAAAACATAATGGTATAAAAAGATTGAATACAGGAGGAAAAAATCTGAGCAGGTGTTTCAGTCATTGTTATTAAACTAGTGAGGGACTCTGTGGGAGCAGCCATATATTTCCTCCAAGTGAATGCAATATCACACCTCTCACTCTGAAGGACGTCGTTTAAAGATTGGTACTGATCTACTGCCACAGTAGATGACATTCAAGAAGGCAGACAAAGATCTATTTTTCTCCTCTGAAAGAGAGCATTTCAAACATCAGAGTGATTCCCTACACTCCACCCAATCATTAGATAATAAGCTGAATGAAAAGTAGAGATAAGAATGATGCATGGATCCTCATCTGTATCTCCCCCCACAAAATCCATTTTGCCCTCAACATGGGCACACTTGTACATGGTAAAAAATCTCAAGCACCTGCGAGTCCTTCCTTACTTTTTTAGCCTTCTTTTTTTATGTATTTCTACCATGTCCAAAGCACTCTCACTCATAGAAATTATTTTGAATTTCATAGCCACTTGATTCCCAACTGAAAAACAAGGATTATTAAACCCTATAAAACTAAGGGCTTCTCCATGGTACCACAGGAAGATATAAATCTGCACAAATCTGCATGCCTGTTCTTCTTGAGCTCTTCATTAACCTGATACTTGCATTAGCAGATCTGAAGGCCAAAGGGGAAAAAAAATTGTTTGGATAGGGACATTGCAGTGGGACTTAGGTTACCTCAGACAAGGACACGTTATTAAGTCATCATGTTTTAAAAGCAGTTGAGGGAGACAGCCTCATGTTGTGAAGGTATCAACATTTCCCTAAACTCAGATTTCTTAGAGAGCCTGTCCTGTCTCTGTGTGAATTCTGTTAAGAATTTAATCAGTTCTCATGGTCCACGGCAGAATCTCAACTGAACTGTCAGAACCATCAGGCAGTACATAAACTGACACTAAGAACCCATAAGCTTTAGGGATCCTCAAATGCACATAAAGAGACTTGAGGCATTCATGTTTCAGCATGAACATAATGCACCAGCTGCAGTTTGCCAACGTCTTCTTTACATCTTCACAGAATATCTCTATCATGACCACATATGGCCTTAGTGATTTTCCAAACCTGGAGTATTTTATGACAGTCGGCTTTTTGGTAAATTTCTACTTCTGGCATCTCTTACTCCTTTTCTAACCACCCTTCTCATAAGATAGTGATAACAGTTCTGGGCAAAAAATTCAGTCTTCTTGGTCAGTCCTTTCAATTCATTCTTCAGGATTAATGGGAAGAAATCTCTCATTTCATTACAGCATCATAGAATGATTTGGGTTGAAAAGGAACTTAAAGGTCATCTAGTTCCAACCTTCCTCCTTTTTTCCCACCATAGACAGAGAGGCAACCCACTAGATCAGGCTCCTTAGGGCCCCATTCAACCTGGCCTTGGACACTTCCAGGGATGGGGCATCCACAACTTCCCTAGGCAGATTGTTACAGTGCCTCACCACCCTCTGTGTAGAAAAAATGTTCAGGGTTTGTTCTTGTTGTGGACTATTGGGGAAAATAGAAAGAAATCACAACACTTTGGAAAATGGCAGGCTTTTTGTAGAGGTAAAAAGTCCTTTGGACAGTACTCTGGGCTTAGATTTAGGGAGTGGGGAAAAGTCGTGCAGCTGGAGTCAATGGATCTTCTAGAAACCATAAGGAAGTTAAGGAAAAGCTTTAGACTCTGTATTAGTAAGTGGACCAAAACCAAATTCAAATCTAATCATCACAGTAAGGAAATCACAGATACAAGGGAAAATGCCAGGATTTGGGGTCAGCACAGGGAAAATGCTGGGATTTGGGGTCAGGGAAAGGGAAAAATGCCAGGATTTGGGGTCAGCACAGGGGAAATGCTGGGATTTAGGGATTTTGAGACACACTAGCCTCAAAAATAGCCACAAAATTATGTAGAAGTATATAATTTCCCTGCATTGTGTATGTAGCAGAAAAACCAGGTCAGGAAAAACCTTTAAAAACTTATTACACAAGTCTGTTCTCTCAGACTCACAGGTGAAAAGATCTAGCAGGCTTTTTCCTGATTGTGTTATGCACATATCACTGCATCTAATGGTGACTATTGTAGTGTTTGTAGGAAATACAGATGAAAAAAATTAAAGTTAGCAAAATATCTTGCAAGATCTCATCATATTGTAAATCTGGAGGTCATTGCAGTGTTTCTCCATAGTCCACCCTATAAATATTTTGTTTTAGTGTACCATGTACCAAGGAAAATATATCTCAAGAAAACCATCTGAGTAATCTGATAAGAAAGCTTAAAAGGAGATGTCATCTGAAAGTTTGGCCTCAAAATTGATTCTTTTGAGGATTCTGACTTTTATTGAATTCTACTACAAGTCATTTTTTTCCCTTCACACAAAAAAATTACAGACAGAGGCTCTCTGCATCTCTATGGAGAAAAAAAGGGCTTAAACCCCACCATTGTTGCTGGAATCAAATCCAAGTCTTTTCTTCCTCCTAAGTACTTTGTTTATCTAGGTTTTTATATCTTTCTTTCTAAATTACTGATTCTTGACTTCTCTTTATGCACAATGGATGTCTCAGAAGACAGGCCCATGAATGTTTTTATTCTATACACTCATTTCTTGAACAATAAACTAAGAACATTTTGTGTGGTGAGAAAGTTCATTATCTTGAGATAAAGGAAACTGAATTCTGGCATAGTAAGAAGTAAACATGGAATAGAGATGACAGATATGGATACAGTTTACTCCTTCAGTAGTATTTTAAAAGAATACAGAACTTTTAATCCCGCAAAGTTTGATAAGTAGGTATCTGTCATGGTCTGACACTGGCACAATGCCAGTGCCCCCGAGAAAATACACTTTCTCTGGTGTCTGCTGTGAGATGTGACTAGGAATAAGCAAAGCAGGCTCTTACTTAAAGAAGTTTATTAACTAGACTACAAGTGGAGTAAAACACACAAGGAAAAATGAAAACCTTAGAAATACATTTTCCTCCTTCTCCCCCACTAAATTCCTAATACAATACATCTTCTAAATCACTAACTCTTGGTCTGGCACCACCCTTTAGAATACTCAGTTTACTAAGAGGAGAAGGAGTCTTTCTTTGTGCCATAGGCTTCCCCTGGAAACACCGTTGAAACTTTTTGTGTTTCCATATCACTCTTGGCACCGCCCGGAGATCATTTGCCATTGTGACACCTTCCTTCTATGTGCAATGCTTTCACCACTGCTTATGGACCAGAATTGCTTTTAGGGTCCTCCTTTTAAGGATGCTTTGTCTAGTTCCAAAAAAGCACAGTCTCTCACCTTTGAGACACCAGTCCCCCCCATATTTTTATATACCCCCTGTGGCCGAGGGGTACCCACACTAAAACTTGGCTCTGGGACATTGCTTCCCCCTTAATGAAGTCTCTGTGTCACAGGAAGAAAAAACTGGTTCCGTCCATGGCTACACACGAAAAGTCCAGCCAAAAGGCCACTCCATCATTCCTCGTGGCCCATCCTCTCTTATCTCATCTCTTATCTCTTGTCTCATTCATCTCCAAGAAGATCAGCATTTATAAGGTTTCTAGCATGCTAGAAAGGGGTTAAAAACTTCAGTCTCTGCTTGTCCGGAGCTCTGGAACTCTCACGGGCTCTCACGGCTGCTGCCCGCACCTTTTTGCCTGCAACCCACCCCCCCCCTTCTCCCTCTCAGCCGGCTGCTATCAAAATCCAGACACTGTCTCTCTCTCTCTCTGCTGGGGGGGGGGAAAGACTGCTCGAGGTCTCTTGGCGTTCTCCACCCTTCCATGCTCAAGGGCCTCTTCAGCCCCCACCTTGGTCTAGGCCCAGGCCCCCAGGCCTACCGCGTGGGCTGCCCCTGCCCCGCCCAGCAGCGGCAGCTGGACGGGAGAGGATCCGATCTCTTGCCCGCTGAAGTCCCAAGAGACCCTCCCAGGTGAGCAGCTCTGGTTTTTAACCCCTGTGTGTTCTCAGAGGCGAACCAAAATTTCAGTGGTCAAACTCAATGCTAATGTTAAAATCTGAGCATTCATTGGCCCTGACCATAGCACCCCAGAAATCTTGTTTCCGGGTCAAACCCCCACAGTATCCAAAATAAGTCAATGATTGATTGCAGATTGATATAGGTTATAAACCTGGAAGTGAGCTAGGCATTTTAAATTACCTCCTCAAATATTATAATCTTGCCTTTGCCAATAGTCCTGATGATATTCTCTTTGCTCTTTAGCCACATTCACTTTTGGCTATCATGTTTTTCCTGCCCAGTTTGTTTAAGAGAAATGGAGATTTCCTGGATTACGGCACGCAGCCCAGCATCGTGCCTAGAGCCAATCTCCAGGCAGCCAGCCAGTTCTTTAGCTGAGTGTCACCTGCTCCCCCTGTGAACTCTGTCCAGCTGCAGAGTCCATGTAGCTGTATGCTTTTAAATACCAACCATAACAATGATAATGGGGTATTTGGTACACTGTGAGGAAATACCATCAACCAGATTGCTCCTTTCTGCTTGTCTAGTCAATAAAGTTTAAATAATATCTAATTCAAGCACAATACTGGTCCATAAAAATTATGGGTAGGAAGGACATCAGATTCAAATTATCTGTTTGTCCTCCGGCAAAGAAATATCTATAAATCTTAGAGCAAATCTGCATGTTACCCTGCACTTTCATGCCTTCTTCTTCTGAGAAATGTGAGAAAGTTCAACCATGCTTACAGTACAACCACACTTAGAGACACTGAATAAAATCCCAGTTTTACACTCATATGACATAGGACTCCTGAGATATTTCCTATTGCTAGGAAGGTTAAAATCACTTTTGAAACGCACCATTGGCCCCCAAATAAAAGTGTCATCATGTAATAAATATGGGCTACAGTGTTTACAGTTTACCAGGAATTTTTCCTTTATTGTCTATAAATATTGATACACTTTTTTCAGATTTCTGAGCTATTGTGTCCCAATGATGTTCTTTGCCTGTAAAAGCAAAAAAAAAAAAAAAATAAAGCACTATTTATATAAATTATGTGCAAACATTATGCATAACCTGTGATTGCATGATGAATTATTGAAGGATACTTTCACAAATATGCCTCATTAAATGTTAATCTTGTTGATTTTAAAATACAAATAAACTTGAATTTAATGCCATCACAACATTAATTCCAGAGACAGACCATAATAACCATATGGATACAAAAAAAAAGACTGAAATTTTGAAAACAGATTATTACTTGGGAATCCAGTCAAACTTCAAGGCAGCTGCATCATATCTCCCTTATGTTTTATGTACCAGCATATCACTAATCTTCAATATGTTGCCATAGCATTTTTTCCTGCTTTAAAGTCTGATTTGCTCTCCAATGCAGTTGCTTTGTATTATATTGATCACTGAAAGTCATTCTAAAACTAAGATAATCATATCAGTGATTAATGATGTCGATTCACAATGTCCATCATTATAAAATAAAATAATATATTGTGCTAGGAAGATTTCTTATGTATACATAATGAATAAATATTTACTGAAGTGGAGTACCTAGAAACCAGATTTTCAGTCCCCTGAATGTAATAGAAGGCCTCCCCAAGATCTTGAATCAAAAAAAGTGAAAAGTGAAGAAAAAAAAGAAATTCATAGCACAAAAATGGCCAATGTATAAATGATTGAGCTATTGTGTAGACACCCAGGCAGTGTAATAGATTCACTGTCATTTTCTGGTCATATGGAAACATAACTATGTTAGTTAAAAAGAATTTCCAGACAAATTCTTTGCTCAGGCACTTCCCTAAGCACATTCATTCATGTATTTGTAGCATTGCCTTGACGCTCGATGCAAAGCCACACTCAATAACATTGTCAGAGAAGGGCAATGCTTTCTGATCTAAAATATTGCTGATGCATCTTTTTTTCATTCCTCTGTATTGGAATCAAAGATCATTTTATGCAAACTAATTCTGGAATATCCAGGCAAGATGTCATATCTTGAACTGCACTGCCATGATATTTTTCTTTTTCCTTTTTGTTTTTATTTTCCTTTCTTTTTAATTAAGACACTATTCAGAGAGCTTTTAAACTTATTCAGAACTCAGATATACTTTAAATGTTATGAAATATTCTTGCTGAGTTAAAGACATCTAGCCTATTTGATTTAATCAATTAAGACTTTTAAGTGTATCATAGCTCTGTACACAAAGAGACAACACTCATAAATCAGCAGAGAGTCTAAATTAATTGCCACAGGTAGCACCCTGCCAATAGCACATATAATTAACTTTTTGTTGTACAGAGTGGAAGATCAGAAAGTTGCTGCTAGCATTAATGAGAGAAAGAAAAATGGGTATATATGATAAAATTATA
Organism: Calcarius lapponicus; assembly: GCA_039654755.1. Lineage (NCBI taxonomy): Eukaryota > Metazoa > Chordata > Aves > Passeriformes > Fringillidae > Calcarius > Calcarius lapponicus. The sequence goes on from CM077464.1 coordinate 140,989,200, forward strand.
AGAATGTTTGCAAATGTTCCAAAGCTGCATTCCACTTGTGAATTACAATTTTAGGGGTCTTCATGTTCTGTAAATATAGTTATCCCTCACATCAAGCATTCCTCTGTTCTATTTCAGATTGAATTGTCAATTCAATACCAATGAAGCAATGCCTTCAGTGCCACTGACTGCAAAGGACAAATTAGAAAAAACAGATCTACATGTCAGTAAATGCACCAGGAACAAAACAAGGGATATCTTTCTCTTCCAAATAGTAGCAGGTAGGAGATGAGAAGCTGGAAAACAAAGAAAACAGTTTAAATGAATATTTATCTGGGTAACAGAAAACCAATTTCTAAAATTCAAGAAGCTCAGATTTATGATGAGATGAAATAAATTGTGTTTTTTATCCCTCCTTTTCAAGTGTCAACCAGCGTAACACATGGATGTATGACATGGATCGTGTCTGGGCAGCCTTTCTATCCAAAGTAAGGTTCTCTCCTGCCTTCCTTTGCTTAATTCAAGTACTTTTGAAATCAGTTTAAAGGTTTCTATCAATTTCATTTGGATGGTCACATGGAATCTTGACTCATGAGAAATCAGAGAGCGATGTCCAAACTCCAACTCAGAGAAGGGGTAATTTGACATTAGATCAGAATATCTCCATAGGTATGGAGATATCACAACCACTCTGTGATCTCCCTGGAGAGGCACAAAAAAGCACTAAGCAATGCAATATTTTGGGAGAATGATTTCACATTTTTATTTGCTTATCATACTTGTATGTTACAGCTAACTGAAAACTTATTTGAAGTGCAAATGTAAATAGCAATTTTTGGGATTTTTTTTTCTCAAAATGAAATGTATTTTGAAACTCTGAATGTTTTCGCAGTTGTGTGTAAAACAACACAGTTGTGTGGTCCTAATTACTATGTAGCAGAGGTAAGTGCTTTTCCTCATCTAAAATAGGTAGTTGAAAATATGTATTCAATAAACTTTTTATTTACAGATGTAGAATATGTGTATAGACATCATCTCAAGAGAGAGATTGCAAACATAGAAGGACAGGAATTATTGACAGCTGTAATTAATGATGTTGAGGAACTCCTGAATGGGAATTCACTTTGAATATTAAAGGCAACAATTTCAAAACTTTTGTATAGGTAACTTGTATATTTGCCATTTTAAAACCTTAAATATTCATACTATGGGTGCAGGAACTTTGAAGGCGACTACCAGGCAGATAAGTCAAGAGCTCTTTTTAGAAATCTGCACAATGTGTTGCAGAGGCTTTATTTCATTCTTGCCTTACCCAATTTCCCAAAGGTTGCAAAACTGGGAACTCTATAAAACTACAAAGTGAAAATGAATGCAGGTCTTCTGACATGATAAATTTCTTTTTAATTTGTAACAAAACATAACCTTCCTCTCTGATTCTTTTTTAAAATAAAAACATTAATGTTCTTCCTAAAAGACTAATATAAATACCCCAAAGCTTAAGGAGAGTTGCAATTTGAAAATCCGCATCTGACAAAATAAAATTATTTTGATCTTTCAAAGAGGAAGAAAGGTGTAATGTTGAGTTAAATTTTGCAGACATGACCTGCAAAAGTCTCAAGGAAAGAAAGATTTAAAATACTTATGAAATATTACCCAGCTGTGTGAGGCTGCAGAAAGGAAGAACTGTTTCCTCTACCTACATTAATTTCCTGTCTCATTTTGCTCCACTCTGTATTGCAGAACTTTTAAAATTATCACTAGACAGAGTTCAATCCCAGGAAAATCGTGGGGGAAGTCCTCTTGAAAGTTGTTTAAAGGCTCCTGAAGGAGGAGAAAACAACTGGGATCATTGTAGCTCTGGCAGGATTAAATACCAAGAGAATTCTGTGCAATATTAAGAGGACCATAGTGAGTACATGAGAGAAGCAACATTCTGCTGTACTCTGTTTTTTCTAGATCACATCCAGAATGTTGCATCCAATTTGGGGACCCCAATACTTGGAAGATTTTGATCAGCTAGAGCAGGTTGAGCAGAGGGCCACCAAAATAGCTGGGGCTAGATTACATTTGTGCTGGGAGGAGGGGCTGAGGGAGCTGAGCTTGTTCTGTCTGGAAAAGGATCACTGCAGAGAATCTAACAGGAACTTTGGCACCTATGAGGGGATTACTGAGAAGAAGTTTGCTGAAGCAAGACTTCTTTGCTAAGGCCCAGAGTTTAAATGTGAAACAATGGTCATAAATTTACATGAGAAAGGTTTTGACTGAATATAAGAAGAAAAATTATGAGGGTAATAACTAAAAATGGTTGCCTGAGAGGTTGCAGGTTGCCAAATCCAACCAAACTAAACGCTGAGGCATCTGATATGAATTCAGTGTGGACCCCACTTTGAGCATGACTGTAGATTGCAGACCTCCCAAATTCCTTTGGAATCTGAGCAACATAGCAATTCAGTGATTTTAATAGCAGCAGCTACTATGAAAGTCCATAAGCTGTTAGCCTAAATACTTAGAGGCCTCAAAGCTTCTAATGAATCATACAGTGCATAGCCCAATGATGTTCACGTTTTGGCTCCCTTCTCTGAGAGAGAAGTGTTCCTCCAGCAACAAATATGCAATTAATCCCATGATGGGATTCAGTATTTTCCCAGCTAACTCATAATGCAAAGCACTTCTAAGTGTCATTTGTTGCAGAGCTAGTGCTGTAAAGCTGCCTGCCCTGTTCTACCCTTAAGTCTCAGTGTTGTATTTTTCCTAGACAGATGCCAAATTGATAAAAATCTGATTTTTCTGCACAGCTGTTCCAATTGAATCCTCATTGCTACAACCACATTAAGAAACAAAGAGTGGTATTATGGTTGGAAGATTTTTTTTTCCCTACTTAATATCCAGATTGTTAGTGTGAAGGTCTCTAGTCTTTGTTTTGGCTTCCACTTGCAAACTGGGCATTGACATCTGCTAATTGCTAGTTTCTAAGGGAATTTAGTTTAAAATATATTGTATATACAAGGCCAAATTCACTGTGTGCCACAAAGGCAAGATTGTTTTCTTTCTCCTGTTTTGTATTTACAGCTAAAGCAAATTGGAAGGAAACTGGTGACTATTACGAACTGGAGAATAAGAACAACAATAGATATAATCAAATAAAATTTCACTAATGAATCCAGTTGCAAAATATGATTAAGCAGCTGCTCAGAACATCTACACAAGCCCTTTTTGATCCCCAGTTTTGGACGGTGTATGAATTAAAAAAGCTATAAAAAAAACAAACTTTATTAAAACTGTACTATGTCCAGAACCCTGCAGCCAAAGGCACACAGGAAGTAGAGGCAGCTTAAACATGAGTATTCTGGAGCTACTTGAGGTATACTTAAGAACTGTGCATCCATTAGGGTGGAGGGGAGTTCCTGGGAGTTAAATAAAAGATAGACTGAAAAGGATAACTGACCTGCTGAGACTTGCATTCAGCTCTCTCAGTTTCTCCTGCAGCAGCACAGCTGATGAAATTATTGGACCTCAAAGCAGAGCAAGGTGATTTTTCCTAGAATCTTGCCCCACTGTGAGAGAAGGAGGCAAACAGGCAGACCCTCACAACTCTTAATCACTTTCAGCATTTTGTGAATGCAGATTTGGTTCCCCTTTCTATCCTTAAATCAGAGGAGTAGCCCATAGCCTGTAGGAGTAGCCCTTACCCTCCTGAGGTGCTTTTGCAATTTGCTGTAAGTGAAGCAGAAGTGAAGAGCTTTGTGAATGCCAAAAGCATGATTATTGCCCCACCCACACAAATGTTAAGCTGAAGTCACTAGAGTCTCTGGTGTGGAACTTCAATAAGCAAGAGATATATCAAACTGCAATAGTCACTATTGCTTGGAGTTACAGCTGCAGTGGAGAAGTTTGATTACTGCAATTTTTTGTTTCACTTATTTAAATGTACTTTTTCACTGGAGTATTGTGCCAAATGTGACAGAGGCCTCATAGAGCCCTGCAACCCATAAATGATCTTTCAGCCTAATGCTGGAGCACTAAAAAAGGGGAAAGTCTCACCTCAGCAGCCCTACTCCATGTTGAAGAACAGTCTAAGTGGGGTCACTCAGCTCTTGGCTTGTCCCCCTCATGGTACAGCCACCCCTTCCTTCACTATGACAATATGGCATGAAAACTTTCTCTTCTAAAAGTAGCCCCAGTTCCCCATGTTAATTTCAACAAATTTTAAGATAGGGATAGGCAGAGAAAACTTGTTTACTTCCCTCAGAGTAACTTACTCTGCCATTGTATCTCATCTAGTTTACCTCATCTTGACCTAGTTTAAGTTCACTCTTGGCTAATAAGATGTTACAGAAAAGACAAGTGGTTCTTCTGAGGCAGAAACTTTTTATTGTTACAGTATAATCATGATGATTTCATGATTTTTCATGGTGTCTGTTCATCCCACCTCAGGAAAAAAAAAACAAAAACAAAACTTGGATTCACCACTTTAAGTGTTTCAGTTTGTCAGCCTTGCATATGTCAGTAATGTCATTTAATTTGGAATCATGAGGCTTCACTTTCCAGAAATGCCCCCTAGCAATGAATATGGGCTTACTATCTATTTCCCTTCTTTAAGAAAACAAATAACTAAAGAGTGGAAAAAGAAACAGATAATCTCTTGACTATATGTTGAAGATAAAACCTATTAGGAGTTAAATTCAACTCTAATGCATTTGTAAAAACAGTGACCCATTAGAAGAATTAAGCCTGGTAATGTTATGAAAAATCCTCTAATACTTAATTAACAAAATAGATATTTTTTCCAAATTTTAACCATCTAAAAATGAGTACAGTATTATGCCACTTACGTAGGTCTGTAAAATATTATAATATTGAACATTGGTTATGATTCCTTGGAAATTCTATAGCCTGTTAAAACATTCTGAAATACAGAAGTTTTTATTCTAATTTTAATAATTGCATATCCTGACACTTCATTAAAATTCTGTACAACGTACAGCTGGCTTTGTTATATTAAATTTCATGGGACCTCTCCATAAAGTTTTTGTCATAACTTGTTAGAATTTGCTTAAGAAGAGTGTTGTACTCCTATTTGTTCATATGCATGAGCTAGAGATGGTGTCACCAGGTGCTGTAATTGAGGGTAAATGTAAGATATTATTGGTTGGTTTTGCAGTGGAATTCTCTTTACTCTGAAATTCAATTTGATCTGATATACATATTCTGTAGTCAGTTCTGCAGAACAGTTTTTGCAGAAATATTAATGAATGGGATGTCTGGAAGGCTATGCATTACCTAAAGCACTCCCCATAGATGTGATAGCATGGACTACATTGCATATGCATTTCTTTCCACTCTCCCCAGTGGAGAGAACCCAGCTTTGTGCTTATTATAATAAATTTTTAATGGGAAATATGTGTGTCAGTATTGACAAGCAACAAGAAGAATTTTTGGCAGATTTAATAAATGGGATACTGTTCTTGTTGCTAAAAAAATATTTTTTATTTTCTTAAGAATCCTCTTTTATACATCATCAATTGCTACATTTAAATAATTTTTGTACTAGGAAAATTGAACTATGCAGATCTAATGGCCCATCTGCTCTTAAGACAAAAATAGTACTTTCTACCAAAAATATATGTGATGTAAAAAATGTCTACATTGAATTTAACTGGTAGATGAGAAAAGATGTTTCAGCAGAAAAGCAGGTGAGCCCCATCTTATAATTTATGTCAACTTTACTTTTTTTGCATTAATAATGGAGGATTTTTTGGTAACTTTTCTTAAAGAGTGATGATCCAAATGGATTTTTTAACTATTGAGGTAAGGTTTGTTTCTTATTTATTTCCCTCATTTGTAGAGGGTGATATTCTGGATCTAGTGGCAACAGAGGGATTTTTGTCAATACCTTCATCAGTTCCAGGGTTTCACTTACAAGTTACAGCTAAACTACCTCTATTCTTCACCCAAATATTTGATAATTTTATGCATGTGTCACATGTTTTCATATCTTCATTTAGCTTATTTTGTTTAGTGGTTTCACAGACAGGCAACCATTTGATAAATACTGTAATGTAAGTTTTCCCTCTAATTTTTTATCTTCTTGTATTAGGAAAACCTTAGTACCTACTGATCTTGGAAAAAGCTTATGATTTTATTTTAATGTATATGTATGAGGCAGTTAGACCCAACCACACCATCCTGTTTTAACTTATCTTCAAGAGACTATAGCACTTAGAAGCTGTTCAGACCCATGAACTCAGTCAGTTACTGAAGATTCTGGCCACTGGAGAATGATTTCCAAAGACATTTAATGGAAATAGTAGTGAGGAGTGTTCATAGACATTGAAACTTCATAACACATACTGTTAAACTGTTAAAAAAATCCCCTCAACAGTTGTCAGCTAGGCCAAATAGTGGTCTTTGAAATAATTTCAAGGCACAGTGTTGGAATGAGCATACACCAAGGACAATTCTCAATCTGGATGTAGCTGTTCTGTTTTGGAGGGGAAAAGAGTTTAGCAGTTTGACCATGAGCTATTTGGTGCCAGCTAAGTTCAATGCCAAAGAGCCATTCCAGGCACATTTATTAGCATCACTATAGCCAAAACAATTCAAGTATTGTACATTTTGGCAAATTTTCCCCATTTTCTTCCAGCCCACTGCTCACAGCTTTAGTGCCCTGGAAGCAAGGAAAGGATTTATTATAAACTGGTTTCAATCCAGAGAGCCATACAAGAACCTGCACCTAAAATCAACCAACAGATTCTCCTTGGAAATTTTGCCTTGAGATCATCAGGGTACTCTTTTGCATTTTCTGAGAAACTTTAAGGTGACTGTCACTGACAAGAAAGGTTACCTACCCAGACCTATGACTTCCAGCAAGCTCCAGCAGCTTCTAACAAGCTCTGTCAGATGTCCTTGATCAAATGGTGCATCAAGCATTTGTTCCAAGTAACTCCTGATCAGGGAGGATCAAGCACCCTTCCAGCAGGCCACAGGGGCAGTTCAGCAGAACTGCTGGCTCAAGACAGTTTCCAGGGAAAGCAGCTAGCAGAGGTGGCAAATCTTGCAGAGGGGAGCCAGGAGCTTTGCTGAGGGCAACACAGATGGGCTGAGTGGTGGTGTTGACATGCCACAGGGCACAGTTCCAGCAGTTGCTGGAACAGCAGCAATAGGGCTGTCCTTGGATAGAGGAGAATATGAAGGATCACCCAATGAAGGACACAGCCTCAAAGATCTGGGGCTTCAGGGGCACCTGGTACCTCTGTCTGGTTCCTGGGCTCAGAGGGTAGGGTGGGCTCCTTCCCTGAAGCAGGTGATCATGGATGAACAGGTTGGGTTGCCAAGGAAAGAAGCTGCGGGAAGAGACAAACTGACTTCACAGGACCAAAAGAAAAAGTCCTCTGGATTTTCTCCAAAACCCTGCAGACACAAGAGCCTGAAAATGCAGCTGGCAGAGGCAAAGGCAGAATTTGTACATATCTGGATAGGAAACAAGGATTTCCATGATGACCAAGGCTGGATGCTTGTGACTTCTGTCTCCTTCAGCTCCTGTTTCCCCTGCAAATCTGTAGCTACAGAACACAGCACTGTTCTTGTAGCAGATGAAGGGATGGGTGCTCTGTCAAATAAAACACCCAACGTGGCTGAGCTGAGCAGCAGTAAGAAGGAGGAGTAGCTCCAATCTGCTAAACTCACTTCCACCCTAAGGACATTTCCTCCTTTATAGCACTCAGATATAGGACTTAGGGAATAACCTGCTGGGGCTGATTAGTCCTTCTAATCCCATCCACTGCTGCTCTTCCATGTGTACACTGATACTTCCAGGGCATGCCTGAAGATTATCAAGTGTGACTACATGACTGACTGCAAGAGCCAAGAACGTGGAAGCCTGAATGGTTTTGTCCTTGATCCTTAAAGTAAAGGAAATCATAGAATAGTTTAGGTCATTAAATATCTTTAAGACCATTGAGTCCAACCCTTAACCCAGCACTGCTAAATGCACCGCTAAACCACATCCCTGAAAGCCACCACATCCACATATCTTTTAAACATCTCCAAGGATGGTAATTCAACCCCTCCTCTGGAAAACCTGTTCCAATGCTTGGCAATCCTTTCAGTGAAGAAATGTTTCCTAATATCCAATGTAAACCTCCACTGATGCAACTTGAAGCCATTTCCTCTTGTCTTATTGTTTGCTACCTGCCAGAAAAGACCAACACTCACCTTACCCCAACCTTTGTTTAGGCAGTTTAGAGCACAATAAGGTTTCCCTCTCCCCTCAGCCTCCTTTTCTCCAGACTAAACAAGATGAGTTCCCTCAGATGCTCTTGAAGGGCTTTAGGAAAGGGTTTTATGGGGTCTGGATTGATCCTACAGTCAATGCCTGATTGCATACCAGACATGGAAAAAGGAGATTTTGCCTTCAAAACTGTACTACCATTTTGGAGGACTGTGGTGGGAAGAGGTGGCACCCATCTGATAAAGTGGGGCAGAAGCATCTTTGCCAAAAAGCTGACTAGTCTAGTGAGAATTGCTTAAATCAGTGGGAGAGGAGAATGACAACCAACAGCTCACTGAGGACGTGGTGGGCCAGGCTGGCAAGGAAAGGGTGAAGGGTGATTTGACAGGGAGAGGCCTCAGGAAGAGCTTTGCTGCAGTGATAACACAGCAGTGCACAATCAAACCAGGAGGTTTATGGAGTGCATTGGTGACAACTTCCTAACACAGGTGATTGAGGACCTGACAAGAAAAAGCTCTGTTGGAGCTGGTATTTACAACCAAGGAAAAGCTAGCTGGGGATTAGAGGTGGGATCAAGTTTGGCAGCAGTCACTATGAGAGTGATCATCAGAAGGAGGAGCAAGCAGAATCACAGAGCACATGTCACAAATAGCAGAATCTCAGCTTTAAACTTCAGGAGACTACATATTTGGCCTGTTAAGGAATCTTGGAAAAACCCTATGGGATATGGTCCTGGAGATAAGGAAATTTCAGCAGAGCTGGGGTTTTTCAAGAATCAACTCCTCCAAACTTAAGAATAGTTTATCCCCATGTTCAGAAAAGCAAGAAATATTGTCAGAAGACTTGGACAGAGAAACAAGAAGCTCCTGAAAAACATAAAAAAGAAGGAAGAGATAGGAAAAATAAGAGGTGGGAGCAGAGTCAGGTAGCTCATAAAGGATGTAGGAACCTTTTCCAAGCCTGTTGAAAAGAAAACTCTGGAGAAATGTGGATCCCCTGCTGAATGGGACATGGGACTGGAAGAAAAACGAAATGGGAGAGGCCAAACAACCCTGTGCCTTTTCCTCCTCAGTTTTTACTGGTAAGACTAGTAGTTTGTGCAATTACCAGAAGAGTCTGGAGGAAATTATTTTCCTGCCACTGTACAAAGTAATAACCATGCATGAGCAATTATTTCTTTATTCATTGATTTTTTCTCATTTAAAGAGTGAGCAGACCTAAAGGGCAAAGAATACATTGATGTTTGTTAATGTTAGGATAGTTCATTGGTAGTTAGGATAGTCTGATAATGCCAGGATACATTCATTGACATATCCATTTTTCTCCTCCTGAAAAGGTTATTCTAATGATGAATGAACACCTAAAGAAGCTCAGGATTGTATGCAATATTGATAAATGTATGGTAGCTTAGATAGTATATTCATCTTAGCTCAGGATTTTTTGTTTTACACCATACATCCAATAGTTGTCTACTTAATTTTCAGGTTGTTTGGTTTTTTTTAATGTCTGTCTGTGTGTGTCCACCATCTCAGAAGCCCAATATAACTTTAAATATTTCCTATCTATTTATCTTTGTTTACTTCTTTCTTGACCAGCTGTACAATCTGTCCGCCATGTTACAGTTAATGAAAGAGAAGATTGCAATGTTATTTTTTTCTTGTTCGGGAAGGTGTCATGAGAAATAGATTATTACAACAACATGAGTTTTTCAGTATGGGTCAGTCATGGAGACTTTAAGCTGTTTAAGGCACTCTTTTTTAATGTAGAGATGCAATTTATGCCTCCATGAAAAATGACTTAGTTTTCCTTAGATATCCTCACATATGTTCATTATTACCTTACTGATCACCAGCAATTCCATAAAGATTTGTTGGTAGCAGTCAAGCTGATTGTCTAACCAATGGAATTGGCTTTACATTTGATGTTTGCAATTAAATTTTTAAAAATGCAAAAAATGAAACTTCAACAAATGTAAAATCATATACAGGATAAACAAAAAAAGACTTTCTGATATTAAAGAGAGGAACTGAAGACTAATCTTTAAGTACCCATGTTCCCAATAAGTTATGAAACCTATCTATAGAGAAATACATTTTTATTAAACATTATATTCAAACTTAAGATTCTGAAAATTAGTTCTATTCATTAAATACACAGAAGAAATAAATCCTTTTGTTTTCCTAGTATTAACCTATCTTAAGTTATTCTTTCTTTTCTTTCTATTTGATTGCATCAGTCTTGTTTTATTCAATTTCTGTAATACTCATGGTAATTGGAGTATTTCCTCTCATTGTACTTATTATTGTATCTCTTATTACTTTTGTACATGCATCTGTTTTAATAAGGAACTATTAAAATTGTAAAACAGATAATCTTTACAATATTTTGATCGGCCACTTTGGTGTTTGTATTTGACAACAAATAAAGGATGGGAGTTTTAACCAAAACCATTATGCAGAGGTTAGAGATCAGAAAACAAAGAGAGGCAAATCATGGCTTTATTACAATTAATGAATTCTTCCTCCTTTTGTACTTTTCTTCATTCCTAGCAATGTATCATGAGCATGAAAGCAGCACAAAATATATTATTCTATCTCTGGTTCATCAGTTCAGTTCGTACTGTTGGGAGGGTTGGGAAAGGACTTCCAAGTCTATACTGATATACAGCAGTTTGTTACCTGATAATAATGTGAAATCAAAGAAAAAATATGTCTAAATGATCAATTTCCTGGATAGAACATTCTTGCACATTTAAACAAAACAAGCAATGTTTAGAAAGAAAAACTCCTTTTATCCTGGCTTACAAATAAATCAATGTTAAAACTAAAGTATTTTGTAATTTTTATCTTAAAAGCTTGTGTATTTCATCAATCTTGTTTGCAGTCCTACAATAGAAACATGATCAACTCTCTTCCTTTTAAAAGGAAAAATAATAACTAAAATGCTAATGCCACTCTCCTGTTCAAACTGTCATAAATTGACCACTTCTATTGTGTAAATTTCACTTCTACAGGAATACAAATGAGAAAGTCTTCTGGCATACTTAAATACAGAAAACTTTGTGAATAGACTTTCTATGCACACAAGCTAAAAGTTATCTAACAAATAAATTATAATTTATCAACTCTGATCATGAAAAATCATTCTGATATGGATTAAACTTTGAACTCTAGTTCTTTGTTTGGTATGGGTCTCCCAGTGTATAACAAAATCCAGCTTCTCTGACTTCTAGTTTTTAAGTGGTATTTTTAATGTTTGCTCATATAGGTAAACTTTTCTTAAAGGATATTTGGCTATTAGACTTTTTATTCAGGGAGAAATATATTTTCAAGAGATGAAAACACATTATAGTTGAACCATACAGATACAGCACAAGTGGAAGGAAACTGCATGGTCAGAGCATCACACTTAGTGGTGAGAGGAGCAGGACGTGTGATCCTCATGGTGACACACACATTTCATAGGAAGAATGAATTTGTTTCAACGCAGAAATCTAACTGCAGAGTCTTTGTGCAATTTAGGATAGAAAAGGCCTCTTCCAACACTTCACCTGAAGGGCCAGATTAGATCAGATTGCTCAGGATTTGACCAAGAAAACCTTGAATATTTCTGTCAGTGGAGCCTACATACCTACAGGCCCCTGGTCCATATTCTGACCATACTTATGGTAATTTTTTTTCCTAATGTCTAATTAAAGTGTTCTTTGTCGCAAGATGAGTTTATTAACTGTTATCCTGACTCTGCCCACCTCTAGGCAAAGTCTGGCTCTGATTTCTTATGCCTTTCCATTAGATAGCAGTAGACAGCAGTAAAAGCCCTCCAAGCTGCCTCTTATCCAGGCTGAACAAATTCCATTCCCTCAGTCTCCCTCATCTATGCCATATTCTCCAGCCTCATGACCATCTTGGTGGCTCTCCACCTGGCTCAGATTAAGTGGGACAGCACCTCTTTTTGTATCAAGGAGCCCAAACCTGGGCATAGTGCTCCAAATGTGATCTCAAAAGTGCTGTCAGAGAAGACATTCCCTTGTGCTACACTCTTGCAACTCAGGAAGTCATTGGCTGTCCCTGCTGCAATCAGACACTAATGAACCACATTCAACTTTTGCCCAAGAGTCCCCTGTCCTTTCTTGCAAAGCTGCTGCCAGCTGACTCCTGCCTGCACTGGTAGGTGGTGTTATTCATTCCAAGTACAGGACTTTGCATTTTATCTTGTCAAACTTCATGATTTTCCCATCAGCTTACTTCTTCAAACTTCTGATGAGGTTTCTCTAACAAGAGGCCTGCCTTATGATTTATGAACCATTCCTTCATTTTTGTATCATCAGTGAAATTGTTAAAAGTACACACAAAGGTATCATTCATGCTGTTAATAAAAGAGCTAAAAGTGTTAAGTCTAAGGGGTAGACCTTAAAACACCACTGATGATCAGCTGCCAGCCAGGCTTTATACTGTTGATGAGCCTGGTAGTCCATAAAATTTCCACCCATTTATCCACTACAGCTTTCAGCCATTTGACTAATAGAACATTATGACAGACCTTATCAAAGGCCTTGCAAAAGTTCAATATGTACCACATTTACTGCTCTACTCTCCTTGACAAAACCAGACCTCTAATCCTAGGAAGAAAATTGGTCAGGGATGCATGCTGCTTGTCTCTTCTTGCCTGTAGGTGCTCAGGTATGGCATTCAGATGCATTTGTTCCATAATATCCCTCAGAAATGAGTTTAGACTTTGAGAAACTTCTTCTTCTTCTTCTTCTCCTTCTTCTTCTTCTTCTTCTTCTTCTTTTCTTCCTCTTTTCTTCCTCTTTTCTTCATCATCTTCTTCATCTTCCTCTTCATCATCTTCATCTTCTTTGTCTTCATCTTCATCTTTCTTCTTGAAAGTGCGTGTATATAGCCTTTTCACCAGGATCATGGACCTACAAGGCCAGCAGCAGACCTTGCCACTAAAATCAAAGGTGAGGCAACAGAGGCTGAGTAGTTCAACCTTTTCCAAGTAATTCAGCTTTAGATTAATCAGGCTGTTTTGGGAAAAGAGGATATACACCACTGGTTTCTAGAGAGTGGAGTGCCATGAGGAAGATGTACTTAATTCAGAGGGAGTTACTGCTATTGGAAGCTGTGATAGGTACTAATATATAGAGAAGACTGAATTTCTATGTATTTTTGTTAGGAGTAAATAAATTTTCTTTCTTACTGGAAATGTGAAAAATAATTTTTTAAATAAGATTATTTTTTAAAAAGAATCAATGCAATTTAAACTTTCTCAGAAAAGTCTTTGTTTATGTCTAAGAAATTCCTATTTAAAAAGAGCAGATTCTGGCTATCCAAAATAGCCATCCACACATTTTCATAGTTTTGAATAATTCTTGATTCTGAGTTTTTGTAACTGGTATTACAGTTACTTATCAATCTTCTGTTATCCTGATTTTATATTGTTAATATTAAATATTAAACATCAAACATCTTATTTTCTGATACATTTTGCAAAGGTTTTTTTTCTAGGAAATTACTGTATATGGCTGTGTAGAAGATGCACACACAGAAAAAGGGCATTGTCCCTTCCTAGACATTCAAAGGAAGCTATAATATCTACATGGAGTAAATACATGTTATGTATTCAAGCAGTGTAGCTCAAAATACAGGGAGGTCCTTTAACTACTTTAGAGTGTAGATCTACAGGTCTTTGGAAAGTAGATATTTACAACTGTTCTCTCTTTGATAAATGGAGTGTGAATTGGTTTGGGGTTGGGTTTTTTTGCTTGCTTGTGCTTTAAAAAAAAAGGAATCTGGAGAAAATGGACCCCCAGTGTATAATGGTTTAGCAGTTAGAATAATCACACATAGATATAAAGAATTTGATGTTAAGCCCTTCTGTGACTGATGAGGTTGAAATCCATAGACCAATGTCTGCTGAGACAGTGCCCCAAACACCTGATTGTCATCCATTCTGGATGACAGAGTGAAGAGCACATTCCACCTCTCATCCTGAAGCTATTTTCTTTTATTGTGAGGAAAAAAATATATTGGGTCAGAAAAAGAGCATTTGGGAAAGCCTGGCTCTGAAACAGAATACTGAACTCTTTGCTTAGCAAAGGATTTAGATCCCAAAAGAGTTTTTATGTCTTGCATTAAACAGATATTAAATAATATCAGCTGAATATAATCCCCAGAGCTGGGACCAAAATATACTACTAGTCCTTCCAGAAAGAGGACTCGAACCACACTGTATATAACTTATATAATCTCTATGTTACTTTGAAAGAAGACTGTTATTGTTCATCCTGTTTCTGGAGACTATTCAAATAAACAGCTTGAAACTTCTGGAGTAACTGTTCTGAAATATGAAATACCCAAGCTAAGATGGACAAGCAACTCAAAGTACACTTTCATCTCAAGATAATTGTAAACAGAGGATTACTTCTCTGATAATTTCTTAAATCTGACATTTAATTTACAAAAAACTTTGAGCAAGTTAAGGAAACCAGTCCGGGGAAGTCTTATTCCGCAGTGTTTTCTTATCAATTTCAAAAACTACAGCCTGTATTTAGGGTATTTTCCAGAGAGGGAAGAGAATTATTAGCTAGGTTTTCTTCTGTTGACTTTTAAAGTAGGAGGGATAGGTGAGCTGTGAACCAGTGCAAATCCCATGTATTGACCCAAGAAATAAGCAAGCAAAAAATTGAGTCCAGGAAGTTGTCTCTGAGGAAAGCAAATACTCTGAAGGCCTGAATTCAAAGCTGATTTTCCTGAAAATATTTACCATGGATTACAGCAAATTATGTGTGAAGCAAACACTTCATAAATGGCATATATATACAAAATCCTTATAAACAAACCAACAGGGAAGGAAGCCTATTTGCTGAAATATATAAATTTTGAGATATTACAAGAGCTAACTAGTGATCAGACAGTTAGGCATAAACTTTATTCAAACATCAGATGCGAAGCTGTGAGCCAGGATGGTACTCATTCTGATTGCAGCTGGAAATCTCATGTAAGTAGGAACTGAAGTTTCAAGGAACAAAGACAAAAGAGCCCTTTTTCCAACAAACAGTCTCCAGTGTTAATTTGCATTCATGCAAGTGTAGCAGATGGAAAATCTTAATTTGTAACTAAGTTTCGGCACAGATTAGGTCTAATTTTTGTCTATTTTTCTTCTCCCACTTTTAGATGAACGACCCCATTTACTACCTGGTGGTTAAATTGATTCTGTGTGAATAAGGTAGAAAGTTCATTCACTTCATATCTTTTTATCAATTCCTTTGATACTTCTTCCCCTAAACTCTTCATCTAATCTAGACTAAATGCTTTGATTCTAACAGCCTGATTATAAAGTAAAAAGCTATGCTTCTTTAAATCAATATGAGATTTTCAGAAGCTCCTGAACATTACTACATCCCCTATAGCTTCTGTTTGATATGCTTCCTATTTGTTCTCTATGGTGAGAACAGACTTTCTGTTTTCTGTTAGTACAACACCAAAGAAAACATGGATCAGGACCACCACAGGGACATCTAAACAGTGGTAAAAAGATCTAAAATACTTTACTATGAAGATGGTTTGGAGACCTGGGGTTGCAGAAGAGAAGGCTCTGGGGAGTCTTTAGAGAAGTCTTCCAGTGCTAAAATGGAGTCTATAAAAATCTGAGGAGGGACTTTTGATGAGCACATGTAGGGATAGGACATGGAGAAATTGCTTTAAAAGAGGGCAGGTTTAGATTAGCTATTAGATGAAAACCTTTACTGTCAGAGTGGTGAGGCACTGAAACAGGCTGCCCAGAGAAGTTGTGGATGCTTCATCCCTAGAAACGTTCAAGAGATTCGGGCTGATTAGGGCTCTGAGAAACGGTCTAGAGGAATATGTCCTTGCCCCCAGTAGATAGCTTGGAACTAGATGATCTTTCATGTCCCTTTCATGTCCCTTTCATGTCCCTTTCAAATTCTGATTCTGTGATTCCTAAAATAAGAAAGCAAAGACCATCCTCCAAAGTCTTTCAGTTCAGAGATTTTTTTTTTTTGGAACATCACAAGCATTAAAAAAGCCATAACCTCATCTTTAATGGTATTTCTAACATTTCCCACTTTGTGACAGGAAGGAAACCAAAAGGGGGAAAGAACAAGTTAATCTATTCAGATGTGTATACTTTGCAATATTTAAGCTAGTCTGAGCTAAGTCATTCCCTTGTGTTGGTTTCTGCCCAGTTACAACCATAGTGGCCAAGAAAAGAAAAACTTTGTGTCTCAGTGTTCCCTTGTATTGTAGAGCGAGTTCTCCAAAACTGGAGAACAGCCTGAAACAGACCACAGCCTCAGTTTCTTCCTTGAGCATCAGAAGACCAAACATCACTCACCAGAAGTAATTCAGAGTGGAATTACTTGATTTACTGAAGAAGCTAGAGAGTGATTTAGGAATCTTGAGTTTCCCTGTCAGAAATTCACAGTGTGTACTCAGACAAATTAAGTCACCTCTGTTGGTTGTCTATGACCATTCTAACTCTAGATTTCCCTATTTTTAGTGATCAAGTTTTATGTCCTGTTTGACGATGGTATTGTGCTCTTAGCTGAAGTCCGACAGAGCTTCTGTACTTAGCTGAACTCTGACAGAGCTTCAGATCATGCAGTGGTACTTCAATACCTTGCAATTTAAGTGGCCAATTTCCATAGTGTCTTTTATTTACAATTTTTGACCAATAACAATTATTGCATATGCCATCATCATTGTTTATGCTATCTGTACTACTCTAATGGTTATCTGGTAAATTCTGTCTGTTGATATCCTGTTTAAAATTACTTACTGCAACAAATCAAATAGTGCCAATAGCAGAAGAGAACGTTGGCAGAAGGAAAGAACTAATTATGGTGAAACTGCTTATGGCAACATTACCTTACTGCAGTAGATATATTTTATATAAAAGTATACTTTTTATTCATTTCAAGGATTTTGCTGGAAGAAGCCCCTAGGTGATTCTTAAAGACTGTGGAGAGAGACCTAGACTTTCAAAAGCTTCCAATTCTAAGGTTTCCCTGTGTGGAGTTTCCAAAAGAACATGTTCATCCTTTTGTACAGTTACTGATATTGAATGTCTTCTGGGCATTGTACTTTTCTTCTGCTCTATTCATTTTTACAAAAGGGGTGAAATCTTCCTTAGTTTCTTGAAATGTTTGCTTAAAGCATTCAGATTTTGCCATTCACATTTGTGAGGAATGGATTTTGCCTGCAATGAACAATAAATCCTTATTTCAAAAATCCTTTTAGCCTGAGCTGTTGCAAGTTTAGTTGGAGTTACTAAATTTGGAGCTGATTCATTTTCCCTTTTCACTGCCTAATGCCCCTGTAAAAACCTAAAAATGGTTTAAGAACTTGGTAAGACCAAGAGTGATGATGATCTCTCCAAAAAAGTGAGCTTAGACTGCTGGTAGCAAATGCTAACAAAACAGAGGAAAGGTCTTTGTATCTCTTTGCTTTCTGTTTTAATTACTTTGCGGCTTCCATTGTTGTACTAGATTTTAACAATTTTCTGAATCTGACCGGGCAGGAAAGTACTATTACTCACACTTTACAAATGGAACTGGTAAACACTGATAAGAAAGATGTTAGACATAATTGGATATAATTATATTCTAGAAACAGCTTTCAAAACCAGATCACATTACAAATATCTGTTATGATAGGTTTGTCTATAATTTGATCATGTCTTTGACCAGCAGAATGGATATTGCAATTGTAACAACTCTTACAAATTTGTAGCTCTTTTTTTTTATCTGTTCTTCTTGCTTAATGTTTAGCACTGGATTTTTATACCATTTCTCGGTCCATTTCATGCATTATTATAATATATTTTAAAATACACTGATTTTTCATCCTAAATGGCCTGATTATTTTCTACACACTTCCCACCATCACTCATCACAAATTTCCACTTCTAAGAAACTCACTCTAGTATACACAGCTTGACCTTAAACTTATGTCAGAGTCTGTGTGCCTTCCATCCAGTCTAGGCCCTATGTTACAGGTGGGAGGTTTCAGACAGGTTTTTTTTTCCTAACCTCAACAAGATCAGAAATGTTTCTCTATCGTATCCTAACTGGAGAAGGTTTAAAATAGAAAGGTGTATTTAATCAGCTTAATGTGTCATGCCATTTTAACATAAGTACAGAGAGCTGTGGGTTTCGAGAACCCTGCAATGACACCTGACAGAACCAGGACTGCTCCAGAGTGCCACCTTGTGTCCCTGTGAGCTGATCTCCCACACACCAGTTTATCCTCCCAGCACCACTGGCTGCTGATGGTGCTCTCATGTTTATTACTGAGTCCTGTGAAGATAGTATGAATTCAGAAACAAGTGGTTTGGAAAGCAATATCACAAAATCATAGAAAGAGTGAGGTGGGAGGGCAGCTCTGGGGATTGGTTGGCTCAACCTCACCTTCTCAAAGCAGGGTCACATAGACCAGGCTGCTCAGGGCCATGTCTAGGCAGGGTTTGAGTCTCTTCAAAGAAGAAAACTCCACAGCATTTCTGGGCAACCTGTTCCAGTGTTTATCTCTATTAGAGTAAAACAAAATTTTCTTATGTTTAAACAGAACCCCCTTGAGTTCAACTACAATTAATTGCCTCTCATCTTTATCTCCACCATATCACGGCCACTCTCACCAAGGCTGCTCCCAGCTTTCAAACTCCAGCTAGTACTTCCTTGTTTGTATTTCCCAGGTCCAGACTAAGCTTTTTATCTTCATCAGATTTATGACCTAACAAAAGTTAAAAATTTTGACCCATGCCTTCCAGAAAAATTTTGGGCTGCTTCTGCCCTGCTGAGCTCTAGCTGGTCTATTTCTTCTTCTTCATCAGATGGTCTGATACCCACCACAGTGACACCCCCTTATCCTGACTCATGCTGTCTTATCTGGTTCATCATCCTTCCCCAGGCAGAACTCCATGAATTCCCCCTTCACAAGAAGGGCAATTATATCTTCTTCACTGTCCCAGCCTGTCCTTCCTAAAGAATCCTTATCTGTACATGGAAGTGCTCCAATCAGATAAAGCTATTGACCACATCCATGAGATCCCAGCCCTTCGACTGCAGACCAGCCTCTGGTTACTCCTGTTTGCTCCCCATGAAGTTCTTCACAGAAGCCCAGAGTCATGAGGATTTCACAGAAACTGAAGATGTCAAACAGGATCAGACCCAGAGTTGACCTCTGGGTGTACACTGGTAATGAATGGACTTCAAATAAACCTTATCCTCTGGGACCAGCCATTCAGCCAGTTCTTAACTCACTGTCTGCTCACCCAGCCCATAATTCATCACCTTCTTTCTCTATGAGGATCTCATGGATGGCACTGCCAAAAGCCTAGCTGAAGTCAAGGTAGACAATACACACAGTTCTCTCATCATTCACCAAGCCAGTCATTTCA
This sequence comes from Calcarius lapponicus, assembly GCA_039654755.1. Classification (NCBI taxonomy): domain Eukaryota; kingdom Metazoa; phylum Chordata; class Aves; order Passeriformes; family Fringillidae; genus Calcarius; species Calcarius lapponicus. The sequence goes on from CM077464.1 coordinate 141,008,830, forward strand.
CTATAGAAGGTTTTCAGGTTGGTCAAGCATTACTTCCTCTTTTTAAATCTATGCTGACTGCTCCCAATTGCCTTCTTGTCCTTCATGTGCCTGGAAAATATCTGCAGGATTAACTCAGAAACCTGGAAGAAAGGTTATGACCATACTTAGAAGTTGCTTTTAATGGGACTAGGGACTAGTTTTGTTTCCAACCAGATTTCAGAAGAATAAAATCTAGAAAGCAGAAGGACAGAGTAGTCTGAAACTCCATCTCATTGTGTGTTGTGTGACTTTACCAGTCCATTTTGCTTTCTCAGGACAAACTAAGAACAGCTACACAGCTGAGTCCAGTACGACAGTCCCTGACTGCTAAAAGTACAGATTAAAATATACAAACCTAATCCAAAGTAAACCACAGAGACGTATTTCCAGCACGAAACGTGCACATATACAAACCCAAGACCGTTTCAAGACCTCCATGCTCTAACCATTTGACCATTGCCAGTGGAATCATTCTCTCAGAGAACAAAAAATGTATCAAGGTCATCAAGGGACCTGTTCTGGGTGTTGGTGAAAATTAGTTTACACTCCTTGGTTGCCCTTCGTAAAGCAGTAGTTAAGATAAGCCCTCACACAGGTACCTAACACCTGACTTGCCTTGGAATACTTTTTATTTGCTTTGGCTGAGGTCACAGCCCTAGATGACCCATCCCATTTTAAACTTGGAAGTGTGTGAATTGTTTTTTAAGATGTGTCTATTGACCAGCCTTTTGTGCCATCAGTGATATCTGCAGACTGTTATAACCCATAGCTCATACCTGAGCTTTCCAGAGTGGTAAAAGAAAACTCCATCTACTCAAAGTCAAATCTGTATTGAGTCTGAACACTGAAACTGAAACAATATCAAAAATGCAACTTTTCAGGTGCTGATCAACCTGATACGGGCGATAGGAGCAAGTTCATATCTAGGGACAGGAGCCTCTTCATGTATCCCTGCCTAAAGCAATTTTTACTAGTCAGATTCCTTATAGACAGAATACTACTAGACAGACTCTGACAATATTTACACTCACACAAATTCCCATAAAGTAAGGGAATGTTGTTTTTCCTTTTCCTAGAGAGGAACTGAGGAACAGAGAAGTTAAACAATTTCTTCCAAGACACACAGGAAATTTGTGTGCAGAACAGGAAATGAAATTCAGTAAGCTGGAGACCATTATTTTACTCACTTCCTTGTAAAAATGATCTTTCACCATTTTCACCAAAGCAGGCATAAATTAGAATTTCCTCCTTTCTTCTGATCTGGGATGTTCTTATACAGATGCAGTGCACACCTGTTATATCTTAATGAATATGATGGCAAGTTATAAATCCTTCTTGATAATGTCCATTGTCCTAATTACTGAATTTTTCTTGTAAAAAGCTGAATTTAGTTTTCAATTCCATTGAGCTCCTGTTATGCTTTTCTTTGTTTTAACTTTGTAGCTTAGCATTATTGTTCACAAATTTGCTCATGAAAGTGAAAAGTAAACAGATATTATGCCAAAAAGCAGTATTTCAAAACTCACTCATTAGCACAACATTTGAAAGAAAATTAATTTCTTGCTTTAAATATCCACAGACTCTGGATGAGAATATATTTGTTCTGTTATTATTTTCTTTCAATTTTTCTTTCAAAACCTAATTCTATTATATAGTAGGGGGGAATATTTTTTAGACTATTTGTCATCTAGCCTTTCATTATGGTTTGGGGTTTTGTTAGCTCCTAGTACCTCCTTTCTCTTTATGTGTTTTCTGCCAGAGTTCAACGTTTCTTTCCAGTCTTCTGTTGTGTGGGTATCCAGTGCAGTCAGTGGACCTCTGGTTTTGATTCCTCAAAGCATTTAATCATCTACCCAATGAATTAAAAGTGTTTAAGTCCCTGTAGGATTAAGTTAAATTGGAGCACATACACAATTTTTTTTTGCCAGACCATGCTATCCCTTCATCTTTTTAGTCAACCGTGTACATTGATTTATGTCAGACTTCAAACTTGGCTTAATTTTTATGTTCACTAGAGATCCATCAAGCAAATAACAGTTCACAAGAAAATGAGATGACGTTTCAAAGCTTTGAATGTTTCAGTAAGACTAACATTGATGTTGAAATAACTAGACCTTTTCAATTAATTTATCTATTTATCAATCTAAAGAACAGATCAGACTATTGCTTTATATTAAAACAAAAATACAAATTTCTGACCAAAACTAATACATTTTTGTACAAGCAGCTATCAAAGTGGGTTACAAAGAAAATTGAATTTCAAGTCTAACTACTGTGATCAACACATTGTTTAAATTAATTCTTCCTCATGAAATTTTTGGAATTTTAAATTTACATCTCAGATGTTGGGTATTTCAACCAATATCCTAGCCTAAGAAAGAGAGCCTGGAAATCTTGACAGGCTTTCTTGTGGAAAATGCAGTTCCTTCTATTCTTATTCTCATTGGAAGTACTATAGATAACTTGTTATGTAGTGTTTGTGACTGTTTTAATTATTTTATTAGAGCAACATGTAGAAGCTTAGCTGCAAAGAGGGCCCCATGACGCTGGGAGTTTCATAACACAGAGCTTTGGTTCTTTCCCTTTGGAAAGGAAGGAGAGATTCAGGGAGTGAAAATAAAACAAAACAAAATTACAACAATGACCAAATAAAAAACCCAAGCAAAATCCAATTATCTCCAAAAGGGAGAATGATGCCATGCATTCACCTGTGAAAAGGTAATTCTTCTTTCCAGCCTCTCCTTTCAAGACTGGGAATATTACTTTTACCAGTCACAGAATAGCACTAACTAGGGTACAACAAATCACATATATTGGTTAACTGTCTTAGAGGCAAAATATAGATTCTTCATGGGAGAAGTTTTAGCCTCACCAAACTGAGTGAATTAAAATTCCTCTTCAGATGAACACACAAACCTGTTGTTACATGGCACCAGAGACATGGAAGTCTTGAAAGTAAGAGCCTATTTTTCAAAGAGTAATTGTAGACATTTACATTCACAAGAGAATTATGCAATCAAAATGCCTGCAAAAGAAACAAAGATTGTTATTCCACAGACAATCTTATGTTCAGCATTAACCCTCTAGGGATAATCTCCTGATCGCTTCAACTTGATCCTTCACCTATTAACTGTCAAGACATCTTTAATATTTTTACTCATACATCTAATTTTCTCTGTGCAGTGTGTAGTTATATTTCCACCTCAAGGTTTTAAAGCTTAATCTATGGACCAGGAGCCTAAAATTTAGGCATTGCAGCACTGGGCTTAAAACCTCTACATCCCCTTATTTAGTTGATTCCTAAGTGAATACCCTAGGATCAGCCAGGAAATCTGTAGCAAAGTCAAAAATGATATATCAGTCTCCAGGAACTTGGGCAAAAGGCCATTGTTTCTATCACTGTAGGTTAAAGATTCCAGTCCAAGATGGAATAGGAAGTGGGGAAAAAGTAACTCCAAACACTTTTGAAGAGTAGTCAGAAGAATCCTAAAAGCAAGCAAAGCTGCATATTGATCTTTAGTTGTCACAAATTCCTTGATTTTTCTGTATATATAAGAGCTTCACAACTGGGAGCAATTATGGACAAAAATTATTACATGATGTATGAGTCAACATACAAATGATCTTTGGGAAAGGAGGTTCTTGAAAGGGAGTTTTGGCATATGAAATGGTATAAAAAGCACTGCATGGCTTGATTGTTCGGGGAATTATATGCTGGTATGCGACAGCTTTGGGAAAAGTTCTGAGAAGTAGGTCAGGTGCCATGAGTCTGTAGCAGACTGGTTACTTATTCATTGGGATCAGCTGCTCTGAGCTGCAGGAAGTTCAGGTCTCAGCAGCTGCTGTGTAATCAAAGCTCAAAATGCTTTACAATGACTGACTATACATGATTGGAATTGAGTGAGAGGGCCTGAGTTATTGTCCTCTTGTGATTGGAACATGCAGCACATAGAAAATTCTCTCATGCTTAAGCCTTTCCTTTATATTCTAACGTTCATGAAATTAATCTTAAGCCACTAAGGGTTTCTCCCTACTTCCCCACATCCCCACAATAATTTCTGGTTCCAATTTAAGGGGTTTTTTGTTTGTTTTGCGGTTTTCTTGGTTTTTTGTGGGGTTTTTTTGTTTGTTTGTTTTGGTTTGATTTTTTTATTTTTTTCTTTTATTTTAATCAACATATGGATCTAGTGCTTGTGAAAGTTGCCAGCCTATTTGATCCTGGACTGGGAGGAGGGTAAACCTTAAGCATTGAGAAGAACTAGGACCTCACAGAAGGAAGAGGCCTAGAAAACAATTGATAACTTGGAGAAAAAAATAGTAGTGGAGGATAAAGCATCATATTACCTGATCAAAACAAAGCTGAAAATCCTGTCTGCCTCAAGTAGGATCCTAAGGAGTCAATGGATGTCCAACATATATCTGACTACCATTCTGGGAGATTACTTAAACTGAAAATGGAGCTGAAAAATTTTCTGCCAAAGACTACTTCTTTGGTGAAGGGCAAGAGGTGGAATCTGAAGGAGGGTGGGTGAGAACACGCCTCTATTTTTGGATTTGTCAGTCACCAGTGCTCCTTGATCCTAGCGAGAGCTCACTCCCCTCCTCCCTCTTCTCATCCCTACAACTGGCCTAAAGTCAAGTCTACAGTCAGCTTAAATATTCCTTTCACTGAGACCCTTTCTCTGCTAAGGAAAGGCGTTGTTTCATAATAACAATGTGGCCATTGCTAATAACAATTGCCATTTTGTTGTGCCTGTTTGTGTCATAAAGACACCAAACTGGCAAAGTCAAATGGAAGCAAATTAAAAATTACTTAGTGCTGGATTGCTGCTGAGCCATCACTGAAATCATCACACGGGCATGCACATAACACCACTTGTGCAAGGATCCCCATTCTCTTTGAACAAGTAGGGAAAGAACAGTACCATTTCAGTGATTACAGGGGAGACCTGTTCAGGCCATTTGATTTGGCTCAGGTAATATACCCAGTTATTAGCAACACAGGAACAGGAAGCTGGGGTGAAATCCTAACAATACAGAAATTATTGGGAGACTTGTCAATTTCCTCAAAAAGACCAAAATTGTACATTCAACTGTTCTTTCAATAATTTAACCATAAAAAATTATTTTTATGCAAATCCCTTTCTAAGCACAATAACAGACAACTTTGCAAGAAACCTACAATTGTTTCTTTCATATATTAATAAAAATTTACATTAATATCCTGGCTTGCCTGTGCTTACATATCCAGCTACTCATAGAACTCAAATTACCACTCTGTCTGACTACTTTCTATGGTAAAATTTGACAGAAATTAGAAAGGTCTTATTGTTACCAGCATCTACACATGTATAATCCTAGAAGTCTTTGACATGTCACACCCCTAAGTAGTTTTTCTTCCTTCTGAACAAAAGAGGCAAGTCTGGGTAAGAAACAGGGTTGATACAGAGTAGTTCATTATTTGTTTCTTAGGCTTGTCATAGACTTGAGGCCTTATCCATAAAAAGGGAGAAAAGAGGGTAGCAACAGACACAAAGATGATGTGCCAAGGAAGTGTTTGTCAGCCTAGTCCTGATTTCTCATGGTGTTACAAAGGGGCATATGGTGGCCCTATGGCAGAAGTTTAGTTAATTCACCCTGAGAGAGTCCTTTATTTCCTTCACTGCTTGAAACTAAGACAGCAGCTCTAACATCAGAATTACATTTCCACAGAATCAGGCAAACCATGAGGTCATGACATTTTATTAATTTGATCATCTATCCTCTCTAAGTGTGAGTAGTAGTCACTCACTCACACCACAAAGGGCTGGGCAAGATAACCAGAAGAGTAAAAATGAAAAAAACTCATGGCTTAAGATAGCTTAATAGGTAAAGGAAAAACCATGCAAGCATACAAAGCAGAACAAGGAATTCACTCACTACTTCCAATGGGCAGGCAGGTGTTCATTTGGCCCAAGAAAAGCAACGCTGCCTCACATAGTGGTGACATGGGAAGACAAATGACATCACTTAAACCTCCGCCTCATTCCTCCTTCTTCCCTCAGCTTCATATGATGAGCATGACACCATACTGGTGTCATCCCTTGGGTCAGCTTTCCTGACAATGTTCTCTCCCGACTTCCCAAACTCCCCCAGTCTCTGCACTGCGGGGTGAGAAGCAGAAAAGGCCTTGACTCTGTGTAAGCACTGCTCAGCAATAAGAAAAACAGCCTTGTTCTATCAACACTGTTTTGAGCACAAATCCAAAACCACAGCCCGTATTAGCTACTATGAAGAAAATTACCTCTATACCAGCCAAAACCAATACATTTTCCACCCCTTCTTGCATACTCTTTACATCATGTTCAGGTCCCACAATATCCAGTATAAGCAACTTAAAAACCACCCCTCTTCCCAAGCCTTGATATAATACAGAACATCACTGTTTTAATCTATGGACTAGATATAAAATACCCATAAAATATGCACTGAGTTAATTTAGTCCATGACTTTGGGTTCCATCTGTTACAGTGGTCACTCAGAACAGCAGAGGTGGTCTGTTGTGTGGAACTGTTGGGCACCAAAACCAGCTCAGGTTAAGTCCCTGCTGCCACTTGCACTTGTAAGTCTTCTCTTCCATTGGTTCATGTGAGTCCTGTTATAGTAATTCCCACTGAATTTCCATTACAGCCTTGACCCCTGGTCCCTGTGGACCCCACCACAGTGTTTAACATTGCAATGAACTCCTCCTCTTGCTCCTGCTCTGGCTTAGACTCATCCACAAAGTGCAGTCCCTTAGGACAGTGCCTGCTTCTAATAGAGCCTTCCCTGTGAGCCCCCTCTCACAAGGGGTACAACTGCTGCAGCATGGGTTTGTTCACAGTCACTCTGGGACACATCTCTTCCAGCATGGCCTCCTCCATGGGCCAGGAAGCCTTTAGAGCTCCATCCAGATAGAAGCCTTACCAGTGGCTGCAGTTCCTTCAGGTGTGAACCCGCTCCAGCTTGGCCTGATTGTGGCTGCAGTCAGGGTGTCTGGATCTGTCATGGGCTTATGTTTGACCACACACTTTGAGGTGCTGCAGTGTGACCTCACATGAGAGCCTGGACTGCTGGTGATTAATGACTCAAACATTCAATCAGGTGCTGTAAGAGACCAGAATGTTGGTGCTAATGGCTCAAAGAATAGCCCGGGCGCTTCACTAGTGATGTACGGAGTGGTGCAGAAGGGCATGCACATCTGAGGCTACAAACTGGATTTCCAGATAAGGGAAAAAGCAGATAAGAGGTGCTTAAAATAAAATTCTGTGAGTTGGGATAAGTCCCTATCATGCCAATGTCCTTCCTTACATAATGACTTAGCTGTGAAAATTCCTCTCCAAACACTAAAAGACATCTGCAACATCTTGGAGAGGTCAAGGCTCCTGAAGTGTCCTGTGATCCACAGCATTGCATCAGCCAGTGTGAAACACACCCCACCCCAGGGGAGGGACCTGGGCATTCCCACCTGAGTCTGAGCATAATACAAACCTAATGGACCTGGTGTTTTGCATTCCTTCCCCACTCCCCTATTTGATGGAGATGCTCTGCAACCAACACCATGACAAGACTGCAACCCCTGAGAAGATGAGGATCAACAGGATCTTGTTGGAATCTGTAGAATGGTGATATTTTTCCTGTTTATTCTGTTTTTCTGTCACTCTCTCTCTCCTTGACTCCTTCTCTACTTCTCTCTACCTCACATGTATTCTTAAAAAGAAAATTTACTTTTGATTTTGGCACATGGTCTCATTTAAACCTCAAATTGGGCAAAGGCATCTCTCTAATAATTTTAATAATTGCATCTCAATACCCCATGAGGAACTACTGATGCTTCAGGGTGGACCTGCTGCACCATGGCTTTACCCAGAGTAGCATGTACTTTGTTTGAGGTGTACCTCCTCCAGTGTGGACTTATCCTTGGACCACAGTCCCTTCACAGGTACAGCTGGTGTGGCACACACATAACCACGGCCACAGGCACTTCAAGATGCACCTGCTCTGGCATGGCTTATCCACTGCCACAGATGTTTCAGGGTGTCCTGTTCCTGTATAGACACATTCACAGGTCACAATTCTCTTGACTCAAGTTCCCACTGCAGTTCCAGCCTGTCCAGTACAGGAGTACAGAAACAGCAGTGATGCCCTGGCCACCATCCAGCCCAGGTGTGTCACCAGGTGTTATCCCAGGCACAGCAGAGGGGGCTGCTCATCAGCAGAGCACAACAAAAAGCAACCAGTAAACAGCACTGGTCTCCAACACACAGTGAGGCAGGGAAGCCCCATGGCAAGTAGGAGATAATCAATTAAAAGCCCCACACTGGGTATCAAAAAGGACTGTCACAGTTTAATTAGCCAGCAACTCAGCCCCCCACAGCTGCTCACTCACTCCATGGTGATAGGACGGGGAAAAGAATCAGAAGGGTAAAAGCGAGAAAACTTGTGGGCTGAGAGTGAAGTGTGTTTGTCTTTGCTGCTTCAAACATAAATTAGCAGAAATTCCAGGGCTCACAAAAAACTAAATTGTGAATACATCTCTAGGAATGAGTATGCAAGCAGGAAAGAGCTCCTAGCACACAGTTGTTTCATATGAGTAAGTTCAATAGTATTTATAAATTCAAATATGAAAATAAAGGCACCAAAGAAGAAAAAATATCTCACCCACCCTCCCTATTTCAGTTCTTTCATATCTGGTAGAACAAGCAGAGCTACAAAGTAAAAACATCTGTAGATAAACCCTAAAAGGGACATGTGTTCCACACCTAACCACAGCAGGGTGTCACTATAACAGCTTGTTTACTACTTATCACATCCAAGTCCATATGGTGCATTTCTGCCTTAATTGGGCATTTCCATGCTTTTGTTGACTTCTGTCAAAGCCCTAATGATATTTAAATATTCTTTTGATGATACCAAAATTTTTTGTTTTAAAGAATGTCAAGCAAAAAATAATTCTGTTGTAGGCATTCAAAATATTTTAGTGACCTGAGAGATTCTCTAAAACGAACAAAAATGCAGTGTTATTCTACCTACATTTGTATTTTAATTTCTTGCCAGCATTCAGCCTATACTGCTCCAAATCAAATAAACCACCAAGGCCCACACAGTGAGAGAGGTTTCATTATAGACCATGAACAGCTCAGGATGGAAGTGCCAAAGTAAAAGAACAGATAACATTGAAAGACAACAAATAATGTCTGCCCCATAACCCTCCATGAGAGGCACTCTGAGGAGTAAGGATATGAAAAATAAGTGGCTTTACTTGCTTGTCTGGATGTAGAGAGTGATGTTGATAGAAAGGTGGGCAAAGGGAAGTGTGAAGGGGTTCAGTCATTTGTCAGAGTCTCGTGCCCAGCTTCAGTAAGCTGAGCCATCAAATGGGTGAGTACCAAAAGAATATGTTATGGGCAGACCTAGCTAAGAGATAGCATCTATCCTACTGAGTCAGAGCCAAGGCTAAAAGATTCTGGAGGAGCTATTGTGGATGAAATACAGTCTTCCTAATCTTGCAGATACGTTGTTGTCATATAATTTCCTTTCCTACAGCCCTGAGCAACAGGAAGGTGGACCCTTTCTGTTTTGCTAGTAATGTGAGAAATGTCTGGAGATTTTGGATCCTGAAAATCCCAGTGTCTTTGGCTAGATAAAAGCAGCAGTCCTTGTTAAAATATAGATCTTGTGAGGAAATACATAACACAGATACACAATTACAGAACAGTATACTGATTCTCCCTTTAAAATGAGAATAACATGAATGCAGACACTGGTGATGTTAACTAAAAGAAACTGGTCTTCAGTACACCCACAGCAACCTTATTTCCACTTAGTTCCAGGTTCCTTCAAGCAGACATTCCTGGATGAATAGGGGAACTGGATAAATTGTTTAAGAAACAAAGAGAAAAAATGGCAAGGGTGAATAAGAAAAACAATATGTGCCGTGCACTGTGCAGGATGTCAGTGACACTGAGGGAGATGCAGTGTGACACTATTTTTTTCAGACTACAGTAACTAGCAGTAGACATCTCTCTCCCACACAGACCCACCTTAGGATGCAAGGAATCTTCTCTGTAGGGAATGTTTCATGAAAGAACTTAGTCATGATCACATCTTTCATAGGTCCAGTTCAAGCAGTTTCCTCCCTCCCCACAGTTTGGATTTAAGCTGCCTTTAAAATTCAAACATCCTATGCACAATTTCTTTGTAAAAACATACAAAGAAATTGCAGATTTGATTTTAAAGAATAAGGCATCTAAATAGCTCATGCTACAGAGCTCAGATGTGGCCAAGGGAAAAGACTTCTTTTTCTTTCTGTGCGCAAGTTTCATAGAAAACACTTGTAAACTTCACTCTTGACTGTTCTAACTTCTGTGTTCAAGACTGAGGAAGTCTCATGGATTATTAGAGTTCAAAGATGAAGTTAAAATATAATGAATCCTGATAAAATCTCATAGATTATCCTTGGAGTAAAGCATCAATTAATTCAAGGTTTTAATCTCTTTTATAAAAATAAGAGAGTTTTTTTAAGGTATTTGAAGTACTTGACTTTACCTCTTGACTTCTTGTAATTCCACCTTCTGAACTTCTTAATCAAGAATGCAGTAGTTTGAATTGCAGAGTAACTCAGGACCCATGAGATGCAGCATATATCAAATCCCTCTCTAATAATTCCCTAACCTCATGCAATTATTTTAGTGAAAACAGAAAGCTCAAAAGACACAAGATTCCTGAAGTACTACTTAGTTTAAATTTACTTGCCTTTGTTCACAATAGCAAGCCACAAACTATCACAATTCTCTTTCATGTAATCACTTAGGCATCTGAGAGGAGTAAAAAAATATGTATTGCGAGGGAACTTACCTAAGTATCTTAAATTCTGTTCTGGCATGAAAACAGAATTGTCTCGGATGTGGATGAGTTGAGCAGCTTGGTATCTTCCTCCTCTGTGGATCATCTGGAAAGGCCAAACAAGGCACCTGTTGCCAACACCCATGAGGACAGGAGCCAGTAAGCGACATCTGAGCCTGTTTAATTTGTGAAGGACACTCTGAATGCAGTACAGCATGACATTCAGATCCGTTCAAACACTTGCCAAACAGGATACCACCACATCCTGCTGAAATCATAGTATTCTGCTTACAGGATGCCCTGGAAATTGAAAAACTGTGGCATCATCAGCCTCAGCAGATAGAAATCCACAGCTCCCACCTCTTCAGAGAGTGCCCTTGCTGCATGGCTTTCATTGAAGCTGTGCCATTTCTGTGCAGCCAGGAATGTGGAATTTGTTTGGCCTGCAAAGAAAATTGCAAAAGGGAGACTATTTCTGTAATCTAGTAGCAAAATACCACTGGAGAGGAGGGGCAGCTAAAATGGTGTTTTCCCGAGGGCCTGCTTAGAATATGTATTTTCCATGTAACAGTTTTAGGATAAAATCCGTTAGCAACATTGGAAGGAAAACTGAAACATAGGAACTTTCCTGTTTCCACAATAGACACATCCCACTGTCTCACAGTTGGCCTCTCCTGCTTAATTTTTTGTTTCTGGCCCCAGCTCTTTCACCATTTCTTGTACAAGGACTTTGTTTTAATGGACAGATGTAAGACTGGCATGGCATAAAATTAGACAATTGATGGTGAATGAGACTGTGTGATAAAAAAGTACTGAATGATAAAAAAGTACCAAAGATGTTAAATATTTAGAACATCTTAAATCCTGAACTCAGCTAGTGGGTACACAAAGGCACCTTACTCACAGCTGCAAAGTATCAAAGTATCAAAGCCTAGGGGAACACAGGGTACCAAACATACTCAGCATTTCTTAACAGCTGGCTTAGATATATTCTGGAAGACAATAAAAGTAGTCACTTCTACATATTCTTAATTGAGTTGATAAATTTCACCTCTGGAATGTAAGTATATGTACAAAGAAGCAGCAAACTCATGTGCTTGCTTTGGTCCTCATTGCAACTTTGGGAAAATAAAATATAACAACTTAAACATTCAAATCTATTTCTGAGAGAACTAAAAATAATGTCTAAAATTGCAGACTCCATAAACATACAAGAATGCCTGCTTAAGAGCAAATTTCAAGCTGGCATGAAATTTTCAAGTGCCATTCCTAAAGAGAAGAGTTGTTTTTTTAATCCACCAAACAGGGAGATCTTTAGCTACAGGTAAATTCATCTTATTTGCCTTTAACTTCTGATAGTGGTATAAGCAAGAAAGTGCTATTACAGGTAACAGCTACAAGTCAAATTCAAGCACAGAGCTTCAGCCGTGTTCTGGAATGTGTGTGAATTTTCAGAGTTTTGCATATAAAGTCTCACCAGGATTGAGAAGCCTCAGAATATTCTACATGAAGGAACTGTTCCTCTCCCACAATATTTGCTAAATTATCATAAATATATTTTGTACCATCTTGCAATTAGAAATGAAATTGTCATGTTTTTCTCCACTGCCTCTTCCTATATTACCTAGTCCACCAAAACATCAGTCATATTTACACAGGAGAGGTTGCCAAATAGAAGTAGCAACATTGTGTCCTGAAAACCTGAACTTCGCTGTTCTCAGTTTTCCTGTTCTCCTCAAAGTGACTCCAACTGGAAACTGGTGGCAGCATTGTTTCTGATGCCAGAAATCCTAAAGCTGAAATACAAAGATCTAGTCTCTCCATATGAAGTGGAAACAAACTGAAAGCTGCTCCCATTGATATTGGCTATAAATAAGGCAAGATTTGATAAAACAGGAAAAGAAACAGTTCAGTTCTGGCCTTGGAGAGTCAAGACATCAGAAATATCTTGCAGGGGTCTGTCCCTCTGAGCTTGAAAAATCTTGGCATTTGGAGCCTCTAATTTTAGCTCTGGTTTTAGCCATGTCAATGGCATGGAACCATCCTCATGCTGGACATTTGAGCCAGAGTATTTGGGAAAAAGTAAGCTTTACCAAGAGGATGGCATGTGGCAAAGGTTTATCAGATATCTTCTCATGTTACATCTTTTATGTTTGGATTTGAGACATATCTGTGTCCCATTTAGAAAAAAAAAATCTGCATTCTAATCGAATGAGACTGTAAACTTGCATGTAATTATATTCCTTTTTAACACATTATGATTTTGCAATACTTTTATACATAAGACATTTCCATCCTTATTTCACATGCTTAAAATATCAGGATTTGTTATTATTTTTGTTTGGCATAGAGAAATAAATAAAAGAACAAGGAGTGGAGAAAAGGACAAGGAGGGAGACAGAGAAAGAGCAAGCAAGCACAGGAGAAATTTATAAAATAACTATGACTTTATAAATAGAGGTCACAATCTCATATTCAGTCTTTCCTTCAGTGTATTTACAGAATTGTAACATGGTACTTTTTATGGTGTAAAAAAGATATTAATTCCAGCATTGTTTAAGTGGGAGGCAAAGAAAAGATATTCTGGTTTCAATTAGGGAAGACAGATATATAAACAGGTTCTCTTGGAAGGCCCTGATAGGAACAAAAGAATGTGATATTGATGGACACAGGGGACTCAGACCTGCTCTTGTTCAAACCACTGGAAAAATCTGCCATTGGCTTCAGGGCTGCAGGATCCAGCACATGCCTAGGTCACGAACAGGTTTAGCAGACATGTTGAAATGGCTTTGGTTTCTGAGTACTGATGGCTCCATCCCCAGGAATCTGGATCTCACTGCCATTACCCACAGTCAATGGCAGCCAAAGGCCTGAATTTCTGCCTTAAGAAAGGTTGAAGCCTTGCCATAAATACTTTCCAGAGAATGGCAGTTATTATGGCAACAGTGTTCCCATTGCTCTGGTTAAGATTGTGTCAGCATGTAAATTATAAACCCCTGTTTTCAGGGGTTTACATCTTGGCTATAAACATTTGCCAAGAGATGAAAATTGGCATTCACTGCCCTATTTTTTAATAACAAAACTTGGAAAAAATCAGACTTTTTTTTTTTTTTTATACTGCAAGAGGGAAAAGAGTTGGAGGCTTGTTGTGGGAGGTGAGGTGCATTTTGGTGTTATATAACATATAATGTGTTTATACCCAGAGATGGAGTGCATGTATATTCCTAAAATGTAAAACTCGCTCTGCATTTTTTAATTAAATTTTGCTGGGCACTGAGAGGTTTGTTTGTTTTAAATGCATTTGTGTAAGAGTACTAAAACAAAATGAGAACACTGCAGCTAATATATTTCTTACTAACTGTGTGAATTTTAATTGGCATATAGCAATGTATATCAAAAATATGTTGCCTCTAAAATGTTAACGTTTTTGTCCTTTGTAAAGAGCTTGCCATGCTTTCTTTTGGTGTTTTTTGGTTTTGTTTTGGTTTTTTTTTTTTGAGTACAAATAGTCCTTTTTTAAACTCTAGAAAACAAAGTTCATTTATTTGTAACTACTCTTACTTAAGGTGCCTTAGATGTTGTGTCCATTTTGAGTGTTCACATATTAAAACTCTGCTAGCCAAAGAATTCATCCTTCAGCAGGAGCCAGAGGTGCATGCTCCAGCCCTGATCCTCTGCGTGCTAACCTTTGGCTTGCAAAGGGGTGGTGCATATTGTTCTCCCTGAGTTTCTCTCATTCCAAAAATCCTTTGAAATCCCCCTCTGTTTCTCACTGATGTGGTGTTTTTGAATGTGTGTGATTGTGGTTTTGATTGTGTTTTGATATGTATATTAATTCTTGATGACTGCAAAAAATACTCCCCAGTGAAGTGTAATTTTCTTGAAGGAGAGTTTTACATTTCTAATGAAGTTAAGACAGACAGACCAGATTCACAGAACAACATCACTGGATATGCTGTCAGATGAAGGTACCTGAGGCCCATGCCACAAATTGAAAATGCAATATGAAAACTTTGGCAGGACTGACAGCGTCCAGTGCTCAGTGAAAGTTGTGAAACAAAACTGTTTCAGCATTTCCAAGGCCAAAAGGATCATTATTTCATTATATTATAGATACAGAAGGAAAGAACTGGTGAGAATTACACATGCACCACCCTAGCAAGAACTAAACATATGTCTAGCAGCATATCTCAAGCAGGCAGCTTCTGGAAGAAGACTAAAACCTCCTTTTTCAGTTTAAAACAGAATATGTGAATTTGAAGTACTTCCAGGCTTGGGTGACCAAGATATCTTCTCATTCTTTCCATTTGTAATCCACAACTTGAATGTGGCCAAGTAGATCTAGCAGGAGAGCCAATCCATCAGGTCCAAATCTGTGGTCTGACATACCTTATGTTTATCTATAGATTCTTCTGCAGAAATGGATGTTGTGTCAAAGCTACTGATATCGCATTGTGGTGGTGGACAAATATGTGCTTATATAGGTGTGTTGGCACTGACTATAGGAATAAAAAGGTCTGGAATTAATTTTTCCCATTTCTGTGCCCAACTAATTGATGTGTAGCTACATAGGAAATCACAGGCTTCAAGCAGTGAGAGCAGTGAAGGAAGTTACCCATCTGAGCAATGAAGACTTTATTATATAACAGTAGGGAAAGAGGGAACAGAAATCTTCCATAGACACTGCCTGGTCCCTACAATCAGTAGGAACCTTGGATCTCTCACAGACTGATCTAACTTATGGATTAACACTGCAGATCTGCAAAGCTCTCAGGAGCCCTGGAAATGTCAGGTCTGCATAGACTGGAAACAAATAAGGGGAAGGTAATTGCCACAATTAATTTAAAACTAAATGTAAATTAAACTTAACTATTCCTTTGTTTCATTTCTTATTACAAGAAAATTCTTTTTACAAATGTCATTAGACCCATAAATCTATTCTGCTATTCATTGCCTTTGATACCTAATACACTACTTTCAGTAGTGGTCTTATGGGTCTGAGAGGACTGTGACTACAAACAATAACCATCACTATTTTTCCTTGAATGGATGAGGATACACCCCTTAATCATGTCTTTTGAAATTATATTCCCAGGGAAAAAAGGCTCTGCAGCATCTAACACCTCTCTCATCCTTAACAATTTTCGGAGAGTACAGAAAGGTCAATATGATACTGAGTACCAGCTCATTATGGCATATTATTGAGCATGATAATTGTTTGAGCTCTTCCATAACATGACTATGTACTTCACTGCATATATTAATGACTAAGTCATTATTTAAATGCCAATTTGTCTCTGACTGTTATAAGTAATAAGCCTCTGAGTACATAAATTCAGATAAGGCCCTTTAATGTAATGTATAGCACATTATTTCAACTGGTGAAGTGAGAGAACAAGTACCAGCCAACAAAATAGAAAATCATCAGATTTTTTTGTTTTGGGGTTTTGGTTGTTTTTTTTTCCTGAGGCTGTAGAGATATATTTTTCTTGTTTATTTCTTCTGTCAGCAAAAGAAAGGCAAGCTGAAAAACAAAAATGAGCCTGTCTGGTACAATTCTGAGCAATTAGCACTACTGAGATAATGAAAACTCGCATTTATTTGTACTGATGCTCTGCTACTTCAAGGCAAAGCTTCACTGAACACCGAGGCCTTTTTCTATTAGGTGGTCAAATAAGTCCATCAATCTCCTGCTCTAAAAAGTGTCCAGTCTAGTTTCAGAGAAGATAAAAAATGGGAATGATGGCAAGGGAAATGAAAGTTAGTTGGTACCATTTACCAGAAATTGATGCCCAGTGCAGTCATTTCAAATCATGCACGAGGACCATAGAAGAATCACAACTACTATAGAAACTGTCAAGATCTGCAGACCAATATGTTAGAAACTGTAAACCTGCACAGAACTATAAAAAGGGCATAATGTAAAAGGGCAGATATGGACATAGAGGTACGGCAAAGTTATGAAGCTTCAATAAAGATTTAGAACTGAATATGATCAGGTGAAAAATGGAGAAGTGTGGGGACATTCAAAACTAAAGAAGACAGTGGACAGAGGCAGAATGTAAAAATACATTTTTCCAGCAGTGTCTTGTGTAATACAGTAGCAGATGATTAGCTGAAGAGGTAAGGAAAACCCTGTACCTAGATGGGTTTACAGAAGTCAGGAAAGACTGAAAAAAACTGATGTCATATAAATGAATGAAAGGAATCAAGAAAACAATTTATAAAACAGCTTACAGGAGTATGTATTACATGGATCAATGCCGATGGAAGAATGGGTTAAACCCAGCTAAATCTGTATTCCAAGTCAATAATGAAAAAAATAGAAATAAGGATCTGTCCAAATAAAGCCCAAAGGAACAGCCAGAAAAGACTGCTGAAGAGTCAGGATAACCACAACAAAAACTGAGGGAGAAGAATAAAATGAAGATAGCAAATGTAAATAGAATGGGGAAAGAAGAGAGAAGAAAGGAAGAAAGGGAGAGAGAGAAAGAAAAAGAGAGAAAGAAAGAAAGAAAGAAAGAAAGAAAGAAAGAAAGAAAGAAAGAAAGAAAGAAAGAGAAAGAAAGAAAGAAAGACATCAAAGTCACAGCCTTCATTTGACCAAGAAACCTGCAGAATGCAGACCTGCAAAGAGCATAAAGCACATTCTCTGTTCATCTTTCCTCTTCTCCTCCTCTACAGCTGCACAAGTACTGTTCATATCCACAGACCTCTGTATCTCTATATCTACTCTTCACACAAAATTTAAAAGATCAGAAAAAGGTTCTGTTCAAGCAATTCTGGCACCAAAAAAGGTGAATGTGACTGGACCTAAGAGGGTGGTTCTCAATGGATAAAACTCTACATAATAATCTATTGAATGGCCCAATTTCATATGAACTGTGTTGATAAAAAGAAGATAAAATTAAAAACAGTAAAAGTAACCAGAAATTGCAGGCACTTGGCCAAGGAAACTTTGGTAATGCCAGCCAGTAAAGCAGGAAACATATCACTATTTGAGTGGTAAGCTACAGATAAGTAACAGCAATTCACACAGAACTCTTCCCATGATGGCTTTGCATGTCAAACTAGGGGAAGAGATGAAGAAAAGAACCAAAACCATTAAAAGAGTGAAGCAGATCAGTCACTGCTTTTAAGGAAAACAATAAGGATGAAAAGGAAGCAGGGCAGTTAATGGACAATAAGAACACAAATGGGAACAGATCAGTTAAATTTGCAAAGACATTAGATGTAAAATGAATATGTAACAGAAATAAATTTTTGAGATTATGGCTGTAGGTGATATCCAGCCTCAGAAACTCCTAAGAAAACATTCTTGAGATCAAACAAAAGATACAGTGTAACCATACAAACTCGTTCAGAAAAGAAGCTTAGTAAAGCAGCGCAGCTTTTGCAGGCTTATTTTAAAACTCTTTAATTTTAAAGCACTGCAAAAATCTTGATTAGCTTTGGGCATCTAATTGTGCCAGTGTACTAAACTAGCCCTTGGATTTTAGATATGTGGAACTTGGAAAACTACCAGTGCAGGCTTATACTTGGATAGATGGATCTAAATACCAACAGTATCTCCTAACTGCAAAGAATCAAGAGATAATTTGCCTACCTCTATTATTTGTATCCCACCCCATAGGCAGGATCTGCTAATGACTTGTACAGCACAATGTTTTTCTATCAACTGCAATTTTAGGAGAGAACATAATATTAACTGAGATTGCATTTACAGCTTCAGTACATAAAATTTATCTAAAGTAAATATTGCCTAGCACTGCAGCTAGGCACTGAGTAAACAACTATGAGTTCTTAGGCAAGACTTGTTGGGTGTAAGTGCCATGTTCTGAAGATTTGTTCTGTAAAAAAATTATGCTGGTATTTGAGCCTGGCAAAAACATTGTGTTCCCTAATAAGTAAGCCATCCTCAGGATGTGAGTGACACTTCGAAGAACTCTAGGGTTTAGGTTTCTCTGCATGAAAGATGAATATCCTTCACAAAGACACTTGTTTATTTTTTTGAATCTGGCCATCACTCTGAAAGCATCTGGTCCTCAGAGAAATCAAGCTTTTTTTTTCAGAAATCATCTTCATATGAGAAAATACTGGAAGGTGAAATGCAGTGATAATTTCAAACATACTTGCTCTGGCTCTTTTACTGGAATGAGTCTGTAATTCTACTATCTCTGGGGGAAGGACCATCAATCAGGACGCTCCACCAGTAGTGTTTTTTAGGCTCATTCTTGTGGGGAACAGAGAAGTATAAAAGAATTTCAATGTGTTTACACTAACATTTAAATAATAGATGAACTAGGAAGATATGAATCATGGGAATCAGTTGTCCCAGTCAATGCAGCCTGAATTGAATCATAGGACAGTTGGTTTTTATTTATGTATTTTTGTAGTTGATGCCAAATACACAGAACAACAAGTTCTACAGAACATAACATACAGTAAGAATTATAATCCATGTCATGTCATTATTCTCAGAAAAGCACCAGAAGGAATCAAGCTGAGCATCTTATTTCTGGAGGTTACTTTCAAACAGGGTAAGGGACAGTTTCTTTGTCACTGAAGGCAGAGAAGGAAGAAATTACTACAGAAGGGCAAATAATGTCTAAAAGGAATCAGCAGCCTACACAGATAGAACAGATAACTGAGCTAATCAGAGCCTGTCTACATCTTGGTACCACCTTTTTTGAAAGCATGGGGACATTTATAATTTCACACATACCAAAATATGTATCTATCATGATTTCTGGCTGAATGTTTATAAGATACATGCATTCCAATATTGCATTAAAAATCAAATTAAAAGGAAAATATTTCAAAGTGCCCCCCTAACAGAGAAGATATGGATGTCTGTCACTGCTGGATACCTGCTTGAAATATAAAAAATAGCAGAACAGATAGAGGCAAAATGTTTTACAAAAAAGGGCATCTGCATAATTTTAAAGAAAGCATAATTCAGATGAACTATCTGCATTATGCTGATTTTTGTTACATCTTTAACCCTATTTTTTTTAATTGAGGTAATAATAGTAATAAAAATGGGGAAAATACAACATACAGCTATTTTACAAAAGCATATGTTGGCTAGACAAGGGCTGGTCTCCAATTCTTGTCCAATTTCTGATCAAGAGAAGGGATAAACTGCTGCATTACACCAGTCTGTCATAATATTTCATCTCAAAGACACCAATTCATGGTGGTTTATCACATATAAATAATTGTTTATCACCACCTATTTGTTAAAGAACTAGCAATTTGTTACAAAAAGGAAATTTTAGAACATTACTCTGAGTGGAGGTAGAGATAACAGTGAGATCAGTGTGCCTATGTGGCAACATGAATATTTAGGCACTAGAGACAAAAAATGTCTTCTTTCCCCCTTCAAAGGGAAAAACTGCATAAGGAAAATAAACTAATTTCAGATACACATGTGATATAGTAAACTGAAATCTACCATGGTTTTTCTTCAAGAGAGCTAAATAAAGATTTTTAATGAACAGCAATGCTTAAGAACATCTTTGGAGTGATGCTGGACCTTAGGATGTATGAGCTGATCAGTTGAGTTCCATGGATCTTTGGATGCTGACCTTTGCATGCCTTAGCTTATAGCTTCTCTTACCCTCTTTTTTATCTTGGTTTTGTAAATGCATAACTCTCCTTCTCCCAGCTAGGTCAATTTGGGGTTTTCAGTGGAAACAACACTAGTATTTGCTGCAGTAGGTGCAGTGCCATTTATTTACACTGAAGCAGCACATTTACTATCAAAGGAGCTCCCAGAACATAGGCCAAGGAAGATGGTAGAAGCTACACAGCAAGATGCAAGTCAAACACTGTGTATCCTTTATTCACTCCACCATGAAACATATGGCACAATACACCTGGGGAGCCACCCTCCCTCATGGTGATTCATCCTGCTGAATAGCACAGCAAGTTCAGTCTGGCATTAAATGTTAGCATATGCAGTCTGGCACACCAAGGAGCTCACTGGAATCTGAATTATTGACAACGTGAATGGTCTGTTTGGAAACATCAATTCAGATTAACATCACATAGTAAATGATCTAGCCAAAAATAATATGAACATATTACAGTCAGATTTTATTCCTTAGCTGACAAAAAAATAAAAGAAATCGCACAGGAACTTTAACATCTGCTTCTCATCTGTCCAGATGATGTGGATTTATTACCTTTGCATCCAGGTGTGCATCATTTCTTGTTACATTTTAGCATCCAATACTCATATGTCATTAATTTCTAGAAAGATTAGAAAGAAATGTTCCTTCAGAAAAGAAACTGACTCAGGATGATGGAAAAAAAGTCTTAACACTGATGGCAAAACTAATATTGAAAATAAATACATTTCAACATTGAATGCTGAAAAGCTTAAGTAGATGGATAACAAAGATTAATTGCAAAAGCCATTTTGGACTGCAGAATAACAGGGCTGTCTGACAGGCCCATGAATCCATTTACCTTCTTGTGCCTTTTGCAGTTACAGTCCAGGGAGCTCAAAAGTGCCAGGGTGATCAAAGGTGATCTCATTTTTGTGGAGTGTCATTTCCAGTACAGCACCTGGGACTGTGAGAGTTCCTAAAAGGACATAAAACCTAGAAAGAACACCTGTAGTAAGAGTATGGCTTTGGCTTCAAAATGACTTGAGGTTCAGATTTCTAATATGAAACATTTGTCTTCAGCAGAATATCCTGGTTCAAGCCATCATAAAGGCTGGTAAAAACCCCTTAAAACTAAAGGAAGGGAGGTGAAAAAGGATGGAGAGTAATGAAACCATTATAAAATGCCAGTATGTGTAACTCTGCAGTTTGAGTCTGATCCATGCTGGAGTCTTCCATTTCGTCCTCTGAAGAGAAAATGACAGCAGGAAACTTTCTAGTGTCAACCTTCATCTGCTTTTCTGCATTTAGTAATGCTTTTTGACTGAACTTCTTTCCTGCTGCATTTCTTCCCACAACTTTTCTCATTTAATCTCATCTTCTTCAGCAGCTTGGACTAATCCTATTGATGCCTGTGAATTTTCTGAGTGTGTTGTTGCATCTGTCAAGAATCATCCAAGCTCTGAATTGGAAAGATACTGGTTATTTGCTGTACAAATATTACAAATATGATGCAGGATAAAGTAAGAATTTGTCCAGAGATTAAGATAAGAGATTGGAATTTACAGTGACAAGAAGAAAGCTGAAGGATTCTCTGGGGCTTTGTGACCTTAGAAATACTCTAATGGGGGACAGGTTGAATATTTTGCAGTGTCTTTCCATTTCCAAAGGCAACACTAACATGGATTCTTGTAAAAGGGTGAAAATATGGCAAGAGTACCCCTATTATTTATCCAGCCCCCATAAGAAGAGCTTACAATTATATTTTCTATGAATTAACAAGCTACTTTTTCCATTTTTGCAGGCTAAGAAAAAAGTATCTATCTATGCAGTGAACTATGAAGAAAATTTTATCAAACAGCCTATAGAGAGGGTCATTCTCTTACATGTGTATCATCTTTTCATAATTTAATTGTATAACCCTTGGTTACAAGAAGGTAGAGTTATAGAATGCAGATTTTTCTCTTTCAAAAAGCATCTTATCCATTTGCTGTTAAGCTTTCTAAAAAAAAAAAAAAGCAGATAATTTGCCCCCCAAAGTAGGCTAAGAGGCTACAGATGTAATTAAAGGATTAGCTAAGAAGAAGTTTCTGAAGACTTATTCAGATTTTAGAAAAATACAGTACATGTGCAGAAATATTGCCAGGAATCTGCATTTTCACATGAATCCAGTAAAAGACCACAATAAAACATTATTCAAAGGAAATGCTTTAAATATACAAAAAGCAATCCTCTTATGTGAGTTCCATGAGAGAGTTTTTTATCCAGTCTGCAAGAACTAAGCAGAGCAAGTGCAATTATTTAGAGTAAAAGTACTGAGGAAATTAGAAGATGAACATCATGAGGTAAGGGAGAAAAACAAACTTTGGGTGGGATGACCACGATGAAAAGTAGCAAGTGTTAAGGACAGAAATGTACATCTCTCTTGCCACAAATTCAACAAGTTGACACTAGCAAAAAAGTTAATTGTTCAGTTTTTTAAAAAAACTTTGCTTTTTATTGGATTCAGTGGGCTAGAAATTTTGGCTAAAGCTGTGATTTTTTTTCAAGATAAAGAGCTCAATGTCAAAGAACAGATTATAAAAGCAGAGCAGTTCATTTTTTACCCCTTATGCTAATTTAAACCTTGTCTAGCTCCATATGACTATATGATGCAAGAGATCAAGCAACCTGCAGTAAAAGTTTTCATATGAAACTGGTTTACCTTTAGGAGAAACTATATGATTATTTATGTATGCTTATTTCAATGCAATAATAACACTAATAATACCCATGTTAATATTTCATTCTTTAATGTAATGTGTGAACAGTAAAAAAACTAACTTTAAAAAGTCAAGGGAAGCAACTGACTTTCAAATAGTTCACAAACTTGAAGAAATTGCTTGTGTTAGCACAAGTAGGACCCATAATTGCAGGAGACTTAATTTTCCTTCTTTTGACAATTTTGAGATACGTATTTATATAGAGTTCATGGTATTAACAGTGATGATTAATATGACATGACAAAAATGACAAAAAAGAAGCAGTGGAAACAAAGTAAGAAAAGTATATTAAATAGACAGTCTCTTAATTTGCATGTTTAGCTGGTTTACGTTACTTTTCTAACCACTCCTTTCTACTGACCTGTTAACATAAGACCTACAATCAGGGGAGCTGCATGGGAGATGATTTTGTTAATGGATAAAGGAGGAACAGGTGAGACAGAGTTAGCTGATGGAAGTTCTGGATGCCACTTTACAAAGGCAGGAGAAATTGTCTGGGTGTTCAGAGACGTCTCATCACAAACTACACAACCAAAACTTCCACTAGAGCTTCACTGACTGTGATCCAGCTTATCAGTTATCTGTACCACTAAAAGACTATAAAATGTACAGATATTAGAATTTGAATATCATCAAGGAAAAAAATCAAGGCTGAGATGTGTGAAGATTAAAGTTTTTTAGGTACAATGGTGATTATGGAATGCATCTCTCAGAGTTCAATATGATAAAAAACGATATAGAGGTTTTGGGGGTTTTTGGGGCTACACAGAATTATCTATTCATATCTTCCTTTCCTTAGGGGGAAAATGGCTAAATTAAGTTATTGCTGTTGTTGTTTTTATTGCCATTATTATTACATTTCTTGTCCAAAGTGTAATCCAAACAAACTGGAAGGAGCCACAGAGCCAGAATTCTCTGCTTTCCTCATGACCAGCTTGCACAAGAGCCATGTCTCTTCCTCCTCTGCTCAAACTGACACCATAATTTCATGGTTCTTCTGCCTGGAGACAGCATCAGTAAAATCAAGCAGTGAGATTGTCCACACGGGTAGACTGAGGTAGTGAGTTTCTGCTGGCAAGCCTGAGGAAACCCCTGAAAGCTCACATAAGCAGGCAGAAAGCCAGGTGTCAGGCAGGTGTGATTAACCTTCTAACACAAAAAATAAACATATGTCTAGTAGAAGCTTTACAAATATTCAGCATTCCACAATCTCTTCACACTCTGGTTATAAGAAATTTTCAACAGACTTTTTTTTAAGCCTAGAGTCTGTTTTTACAAGGAATTCTGTATTCAACTCCTTGTCTATTCATATTTGTATGTTAAGGCATACAAACTCACAGAGTGAAGTACAACAAAAAATTTTGACTCAAGCAGGAAAAAAAGTCTGCAGAAGAGATATTTTAATTTTATAAATGTTACCAATTTAGACGTACTTCTCAGAGACCATAAAAGACAAGAAAGTAGATATTAATTATCTTATGGTAATAAAACTGCAAAACTGTCTGCAATGGACACTGCATCAATGATCTGTGAATCATGAAGGACCAACCAAAAAGGTGTAGCTGGCATGCAGATGAAGATATTTATGCAACTGAGTGTATGCATACACTCAAAAAAAAAGGATAAAAATAAAAGAAAGAGCAAACTAAAAAACAAAACAAAACAAAACAAACAAAAACATACAAAGCCAAAAAAACCCCACCATTAAAAAAAAAAAAAAAACTTTTATGTTAGTAAAACTGGAATGGTTTTTTTTCCAACCACCTGTTTTCCAGGTCCTACTTCTGTATCCATAGTCACACTGTTGAAGCCCACCCATTTTATCACACGTCCCTTTGTATTTCCCACATTATGCAAAATAATGTAGTCTTGTATTTCTCTTCCAGCCCATCTAATTTCATAGATGGCAAGAACAATGATGTTGCTCTGAATTCATATCACTGCAAGGGAATGTTTAGAATGTGAAATGAATTAACTGGGTTTTCCCCTAATGAAAGAAAACATTTGTATTCAAAGTTTCTAATTACTATTCCCTTTATTTGATTAAATTTTGCTTGTTTTGGGTTGTGGATTTCTTGGGATTTTTACAGAAGATTTGAATTCTATGCCAAGTTTAGACTGATAATGACCTTTCAAATTGTCTGCTACTAAAAGAAGGGTTTTGGTGTTCAATTATTATAAATTACAGTGATAGTTACCATTGATTGCAAAACATTAAGAAACATGCAATAATTAATCTTCACATTAGCCTTGTGACTGAGGAATAAAAATGCAATAATTTTAGCATGCTTATATAATGGTCTATTTCCTTTCTCAAAAACAAAGCAACCAGCCTCAGTGGTATGCAGTTCACTGTGATAGCAAGGCAGTTTCAGAATTCAGCTCCTAAGGCTTTGCTGACTTTTTGAGGGTTGCAAGGATGTCCCTCTGATAACCAGCACTGGTTCCTCCTGCAAGGAATAAGAAAGGAGAGTATGAAATCATAATGATTCCCAGCCCTGATACTTTGAGTAAGTCTTAGAATGACAAAGACCTTTAATTGTATTTATTTGAGCATCCATTTCTATTTGGGGCTATGAAGTCAGCCTCAGAGACAAGACGAGAACTTCCTGATTTCAGTCTTTTCCTCCCTCTCTGATTTGCTAAATAATCAAGACAGTTTTTCCTATGATTTACCGCTACTTCATAAAGGTTTCTCTAATCTTTCTTTCATTATGACCCAAAGTTCCTTGCACCTTTGCAGTAAAAATCTGAAATTTGACTTTCATTTAACAAAATTCAACATTAGATTATCTTCTACAAAATAAATCAGAGGAGAAAGTGAGAGCAAGAAAGTGAAAATATATGCCAAAGGAACCATAAGTGAAAGCTGTTGCACCATTTTGAGAACAGAAATTGTGCTTTTTTTCATTTTTATTCTTTTTTTTCCTTTTTTTTTTTTTAATATTCTGTGCTTTCCTGCCTTACCTGGCTTTGGGGAATAGGATGCATGGACTTCTGTCACCTGGAAGAGTTGTTAAGTCATTCCTTTGCAGGCTTTAGAGTGCTAATAAACTTGCCACATTTTTTGTATTCATCTGAATAATAACTAGCTGTAGGGGCTAGTGAAACAAGAACCATATTTTTTCCAGAGTTGACTGGTTCTGAAGCTCATGGGAATGATAAATTCCAACAGAGCTGGGGTTCTCTCAAAGCCTTTCTCTGTCCCATACTACCTACAGCACTGCACTCACTGCACTGCTGATTTGCTAAAGTTACTAATTCATCTCAGGCTATACTCTTTTCCTATGACTAGCACTTCATTAGGGTAAAAGGCTTCATTATGAAAGGAAATATTCACTGAGAATTCAGCTTATAAATGGAAAAATACCAAGTTTTCTACCAGCTTTCATGTTATATTTCTCAGGAGTAATAAAGACAAAAGCATAACACTAGATTTTCCTGATCCACCAAATGATCCATCAAGGCGACAGTGAAATACTAAGAGGTGTGAGACTCAAATCCTGACAGAATGGGGTCCGGTTTATATTACTAACTTTCATGTAATTAAAAAAAATATTCTGATTGTAAATATTTGACTTTAGAGCTCTGCAAATGCTTTCCTCTAAACACATCTGCCTACTTTGAACTCAATCAACTACATAAAATTCCACATCTTTAGACTGCAATTTTCAGTCATGGATACTATTAAAAATCAGAAAAAAACCCTTTTTTTTTCTTTTTTTCAGGGCCATAAGTCAGACCCCAGATTTGCAATTTTGTTTGTGATTTTCTCCAATGAGGAAACTAAAAATTATGCTGCAAACAATCATGTAAATTGCAACCCCACAGGAATTTGTTTAACAAAGCTCTGAGTGTCCTTAAAAAAATGAAGTAGAAGGTGGAATTAACTTTAGGGAAGTTGAAATTAACTTTAACAGCTTGGCTACAGCAAGAATAGCACACATTTTTAACTTCAAGGGAAATTCATTGTGTGAACACACTACCACCAAGAAAAGTTGCTGATTGTCCATTTCTGTTTTATCAAATCAAGATGTGTCAAAATATAAAATATTTCTGCATGGAACCAGTGGTGGTCATAAAAACTTTAGAGAGCTCACTTAAGAGAAATTGATGTGGTTCAACAGTTTGTGCTATTCAAGTCAATCCAGTTGGTATAATGGTCCCTTCTGATTTTAAGGGACTCGATGTATCTATGAAAAATTCTAGTTGAACATAATAAAGCTGTTTAAGAAATATTAAATTTTAATGAAATCTTAACAACTCATTTACTTGATGGTTGGAGGTAAAAGAAATAGGAGAAAATTTATTATACAACAGTGTCATGAATGTTTATACTATAAATAAAGAACATTTAAATAGCAGATCTGTACATTAGATCTGGACTGCAAGTAAATCTTCTCAACCTTTACTACATTTTACAATCTGTGATGATCCTTGAATCCTTAAGAGAGAGGCCTTTTATTTCTTCTGACACTCCATGGCTTAGACACCAGCTACCATACAGGGCAGTTTCTGAGCCATGAAAGAAAAGGAAACGAGGCCCCTGCTGATTTGACAAAGCTGAGGATCTATTTGCTTTACACTGGATATGGCTGTGGACTTATATTGAGGTTGATCACCACCTCAGGAACAGCCACATTTCAGCAAGAGTGTGAAGAACACAAGTTACCAGCCATCAGTGCTGATGTGTTGTTTAAATGGTTTTAAATGTTTATTACAAGTGGTAATCTGTAAAAACTGTAAGTATTTGGGTTCACTGCAAGTATCAAGTTACATCTTATCTAAACCTGGTAATATTCTACATTACAAGAAGAAATTCTTCATTATGGAGAGAAACATAGACAGTTACTACATGTTGATTTTAGATGAGATAAATCAGACCTTCAGAATGGGATGTCTGTCTAAACAAGGAGGCTAGATAACAACCCTAAGTACAGATAAATCTATATGTGTAAGTCCCACAAAGGTAGAACACGATTTCTTTGGAGATTCAATGAATAGAACCAATTTTTAAAATATAATTTTCTGTTTGTTTTTCTGTTTATTTGAGGAATGAATGTTCCTCTATGTTTTCAAAATACAAAATAATCTTGATTTATGATAGTTATGCTATACCAGTGGTATTGTTTTCAGTTTAAATTCCTCTCTTTGATGACATTTACATGTAATCTGACAAGTGTCAGATTTCAAGTGAAGAAGTTTGCAGTGAAATAGACAAATAAAGACCTATATATACTGAAACTGTTGATGTATGTGTGTGTCTTTGTGTAAACAAACACACAGTAACACACCCTGAAATTTGTACACATTGCTACAAATATACTTAGTTCAAAGAAAATTCAAATGCACATTACTGTTGTAGAATTAAGGCTTTAGTCATGCTTTTAAATACAATGATAAATATAAAACAAAATGTCTTAAAATAGAAAATCTAAAGTAAAAGCAAAAACAGAATTAAAATATGATGTTCCTATTCCATTCTCAGAAATATTGCTTATTATTTCCAATGCATGCAAAACCAAAAGGTAAAAAAGGATATCCTGAAACATTGCCACATTACAGTAATTATTTATAATAAAGCATAAGCACACTCACTCAAATTTATTAAAAAGAGAAATATTTTTCATTCAAACATTTTTGTCTAATACTTGTAGGGAAATATTTGACAGTGACCAGTTTAGGATTTGCCTCAAAATAGAAGAGAGTGATCTTATATATTTGGATAAAAGGAAATTACTATCTGCTAATAACCATTTTTTTCTTCAGAATTTTCATAATTTCACTGAGTGTTCCTTGCATTAATTCAGTGTCTAGAGGTTCCTGAAGAAAACAAAACACCAATATTAAGGTAACATATGTCTACGCAGTTGATGGAGGAACACAACTAGCATCCCTGTTTGATGTCAGTCACTGGAACACCTGCAGGGCCCTGCAGTGTGTATGGGAAAAGGGAAAGGGTTTGGCTGCAGCAGCATGGCCACCAGAGCACCAAGGCCACCAGAGCACCAAGGCTACCAGAGCCCTCTAGCTGCACACAGACAAGAGGTAGTGCCAGTCCAGCTTGTCTCCCTACTTGTCTAGAGATCTATCCAAGACAAACACCACAGGCTCACACCAATAAAAGGCTGACTTTGAAAGTGGATGCTGTCTTGGGGTTTGATCAAAAGGCAAACTCAGCCTTTCTACCTGCAACCCCACGTACTGTAAGGTGAGACCTCACAAATTCAAGTATGAAGTGTTTAATACCATCTTCAGGGTGACAGTACATATACTGTAGCTCACAAGAAAAAGCTTGAGAACAGTTCGGAAGAAAGAATATTGCTCTTTCCTGTAAATTGATAAAAGACCAAGGTCTGGAGAGAAAACATAACTTACCTAAGGTCACACAGGAAGCCTGTGACAGAGTCGAAAACTGAAATCAAATTTCCTGCCTTTCAATCCATTGCCTCAGCCATAAGAGGATCTTTCCTCTCTCATTGATTTAATTTATTGATTTATCTTTTTTTATTCTGAGCATCTGGTTGACTACAAAACAAAATGGCTTATATGATTATTGCAAATAACTTTACATTTTGATGCTATATTCATTACTTATATATATTGTGAAGATATTTAAAATTGGGCATCTATTATATATAATCATGAATAGGTACACTGATTGATTTATAAAGATGTCATAATTAATTTTCTCCCTTCATTTCCATACAACAGATCAATTTTCAAGAGAACATATCATTATTTTACACAGAAATTAACCTTGGGCACTTCAAATAGTGTCTATGCATATGTACTTCATTATCCATAACTTACATTCTGCGTCAATGGCTGCTAATTCCTCAGAGAACATAATCATACAGTGAACAAGAAGCATTTTGATGTCTCTTACAGAATAATTTAAAGAATAAAGAGGGAAATGGCACACAATCCCAAGTGCTGCTTTTCCTTCTACTGCTCAAGACAAAGCCACCATCCCCATTTCCACCACACCTAGAGTGGCACCTCAAGGCAGAATTAAAAACGTGACAGGATTATTCACAGAATCATCACAATCCTCACAAAGGGAAGTTAGTATTAAGACAGAATGATGCAAAATCAGATCAACAGAGGCCTGAATCTGCAATTTCTGCTTTTAATTGTCTAAAATTACTTGCACTGACTCAAAAGAAGTGAAAATTACTTTTATGAGCCAGAAACTTCAGTCCTAAGAAATGTCAATATCTATTAAGTGTTATATCTCAGTGAAAAGATGAAGATATGAAATGCATCAACAAACTCTATAGACCATACTAGAATACCAAAGACTTCTGTGATGAAATATGAAGATTCCTAAAAATTGCCTTTGCTATTTTTGCATTCAACAAAGGAATCACAATACCTGAGACTACTGAAAGGGTGAAATGGAGCTTTTGACCCTGTGAGGTTTTAACATCAAGACTGCTCAGGAATAGATATCCAGGAGAAGAGAAGGCTGACTCTAGGGAAACTTTCAATACTTAAAGGCAGCTTATGAGAAAGATGGAAAAGAACATTCTAGTAGGGCCTGTAATGATAGTACAAATGGTGATTGTTTTAAATTAACACAGGATACACTGACATTAGATATAAGGAAGAAATTTTTTTCAGTGAGGGAGCTGAAACACTGTCACAGGCTGCCCAGAGAGGCGGTAGATGCCTCATCCCTGGAAACATTCAAGGTAAGGCTGGACAGGGCTCTGAGGAATCTAATCTAGTCGAAGATGTCTCTGCTTACTGCAGGGGGTTAGAACTTGATGATTTTAAAGGTCCCTTCCAAACTGAACCATCTATAATTGATTCTACGATTGATTCTATGATTCTATGATACATGTCTAATTGCTATGTAATTTAATAATCTAAATGAAAAGGTAGAATATTTCCTTGTTGCTTTGAGCATTAATAGTACTTCTTTTAACCTTTATGACCTACAGGGATTCTGTTGTAAAGCTGAGAGGAAAAAGGAAAGTGGTACTCTTCTTGAATAGCTTGTCTGGAGCATAACATATTTTACCACTCTCAGAACTCACACTAAAAACAAAAGGATTAGAGAAGACCTAAAATATCTTCAGCCTTATATAGCATAGAGAATATTCATATGAATATACTCAATCTACTCCACAGAACAGACAACTGCATACATCACTACAGGAGACAAGTCATCAGGGAAAATGACCAGCCTGGTTAAACAGAGAACATAGGCTGGATCTTAGGGGAAAAAGAGAATTTATTATCCCTGGAAAGAGAGTCAGGTAAATTGGGAGGACTATAAAGATGTGGTGAGGTCATATAAAGAGAAGATTAGCACAGCCAAAGCCCAGGTAGAACTTGATTGCATTTAAAATGCACTGCATTTAAAAACAAAAAAATTTTCCATAAATACACTGGCAGCAAAAGGAGAGTCAAGGCATGCTTTCACCATTTGTTGAATGCAGTGTAGGGGATGAGGACTTAATACTTTCTTTAAGTACCTCTTAAGCAGAGGCACTTAATACTTTCTTTGCCTCAGTCTTCAAGCAGTTACCTCAGGATACCCAGCTCCCAGACATGGAAGCTGGGGATGGGGAGATGAATGAAGCCCCCACAGTCCAGGAAGAGATGGTTAATGAATTGCCTTGCCAATAAGGCACTCACTATGGGCCCTGACGGGATCCACACCAGAGTTTCGAAGGAACTGCAGAAAGAACTTGCCAAATCACTCTCTAATATCTACCAGCAGTCCTGGTTAACTGGAGCAATTCCAGATGACTGGAACTTGGCAAATGTAACAGCCATCTACAAGAATGTTTGCAAGGAAGATCCAGGGAAATGCAGGCCTTTCCATGGTTCCAGGCAAGGTTATGGAAATCATCCTGAATGCCACTGCACAGCACATGCAGGACAACCAGGACATCAAGCCCAGCCCATTTCAGCTGGGTCCTGCTTGACCAGCTCTTTCTGTGACAGGTTAACCCATTTCTGTAGGTGGATGTGGTCTCCCTAGACTTCAGTGAAGCATTTGACACCATCTCCCACAGCATCTTCCTAGAAAAACTGCTTGCTCACAACCTGGGTAGACTCTTTGCTGGGTAAAAAAATGCCTGACTGGCCAGGCCCAGAGGGTTGTGGTTAATGGAGCCAAATCCAATTGGTGGTAGGTCAGTGAGATGATTCCCTGGGCTAGCTTTGGAGCCAGTATAATATCTTTATTGACGATCTGGATGTGGGGATTAGGTGCACTCTCAGGATTAGGCCACACCAAGTTGGGTGGGAGTGTTGGTCAGCTCAAGGGGGGGAAGGATCATCAGAGAGACCTGGAAAGACTCGATCAGTGCACTGAGGACAGCTGTAGAAGGTTCAGTAAGGGCGTCTGGATCTGGGTCTGGGTAGTCTGGGTTTAGTGGCTTAGAGGTAACAGTGGCAGTGCTAGGTGGACAGCTGGACTGGATGATCAAGGCCCCTTCCAACTGTGATGGTACCATGATTCTAGGATGAAAGTTTCATCTCAACAGTCTGAAAAAATGAGGAAAGGATTAAAGAATCCAATATACATCATTTATTTCAATCACAGAAAATCTATTTTAAACCTGAAGAGAATATCTGTAGATAAATGGATACTGTTTTTTCTGTGGAAGTAAAAGGATGGTAAAACATGTACTACCCTGAGATTTTCTTTATCTGCCAATCTTACTACTTTGGGTGCAAGACTACTATTTTACTATCATCAGTGAGAGGTCAAGTATCCTAATGATTGCTTCTACCACAGTTCTTGTTTATAAATGTCAGGTAATTCAGTAAATTAATTAAAATCACATGACTTTTTCAGATGAATATTCACAAAGACCAAATTAGTGACTTTCAAGTCATATTTGTCATATGGGCTGTTTGTCAAAGAATGAAAAATAATGAAGAAAAGCAGAGGAAACCATCACTTCATAAAAATATTTAATAATCAGTTGGTACTATTAATAATAAAGTGGAAAAATGCAGTTTGTCTTAGCACTCAGATTAGGGAAGAAAATGGCATGAACAACTGATTCCTGTAAAGAAAATGGAAAATAGTTCAGAAAAACTAATCTTGATTTGCCAACAGCTTTCCTGTTCTTTGCCGTCATTATCTACAGTAATAGGCTCAGACAACTATACAGGAAATTAAGATGTACATTTGCATCATTGGTAAATGAGCCGTTAGATAATAGACAACTGATTTGTTCAGCTTATATATTATACAGAATACTTCACTTTTAGAAAGGAGATCAAGAATTAGCTATGAACAGTCTGGTATTTTTATACGTTGGTGAACTTTCCTGGAGAGTAGCTTTAGCTGAGTTTTTTTGGTCCATTGATCCCAGAGAATAAAGTAAAAGTATATATCAATGCATATCACATGTAATAATAACTGTAGATATTTTGATTTTCTCTGCTGAAAGCCTAACAGATGTATGTAAGAGATAGAGGCTATCACATATTACCTATGAACATCAAAAGGGGTGGGTGACAATGGTGGAGAGAGTTCAAAAAGTTACTTTAAGTTTAAAATACATTTCATAATGATTGAGGACTTCAGTGGAAGATCCTTTACTTTTGCACAATCATGTACCACATCAGGGAGAAATTAAGCTGGGAAATCATATCCCCAAATTTTACTTCTGTATGCACTAAACTCAGTTTATGTTAAGTAAGATGCTTGCACTAGCAAGGAAACAACAGAAGACCACTTTCTGAGAGAAGAGCATCCCTTCCTCATTATGATCTCTTTTGAAGTAGCTGCTTGACTAAAGAATTTGTACACATCCCACCTCCAATATTCTCTATCCCATTTTCCACATGTGTTTGCATTACTGAGAAGTAATTACAATGAAAAATACAAACCTCAGTGAAATGGATATGGGATGTGACAGCTGAAAAAAGACCAAATACACCAGACAACTCATCATCTTACCATTTCTTCTGACCTTTCAGCAGCCACCAGACCAAATAGAAGGATAAGGTCAACAGGCAAAAAACAGACACAGCAGGAATTATTTCATTCATTGGTCTTGAAGCTTGGACAATTTGAACAGAGTATTGTATAGATAGTTTTCCTTAATGATTCATCAATATACATAGAAAAAAAAATTGCAGTCCTTTACAGAAAAGATTAATTTATGTGTCAGTGTCCCATTGTCAGGGGCAAAGAATGGATTGAATCTGTTAGTTGTTCTTTTACCAAAAGCATAAAGAATGTACACGGATTTGGTTCTTTCTAGAAAAGAAATTGCAGGCATATTTGCAGCACTTATCTTCAAGCACTTATCCTACACATTATTCTACCTAAAATCTCTCCACAATCAGCTGGATGAAACACTCCTGCAGGCAGGAAGTTAAAAGTGTCTTAGTTACATTTATGCTCTGAACATCTCCTAGATAATTTTCATGCTATTCAGTAGAAATCTTACCCCAAGAGGCTATACCAGATAGTTAAGTTGTTGGACTAAATCAAGTAGGTGAACCAGTCTTCCTAATTATTTTCATAAATTTAGGATTGCTTCAGGACAATAAACTAATAAACTTACCAAAATATGCTTAGTAATTTTTTATGACTATCTGGAAGACTGGGCTCTGTAAAGACACTTTTAAAAGTGGAATGAAGATTCTTCACAAGACTAATCTAAACACATTGCAACATCATTCAACAGTAAGACATGCATGTTTTAGATATCTGAAAGAAAGAACACTCATTGCAGAACTGAAGGATGTAATCTGATTTGAAAATAGCATCTTTACCATAGGAAAAAAGTAGCCCAGAAACTGTGCGTATTCATCATCCAAGAGACTACAAAGTAGTGTACTGAAGACTGTTGAAAATCAGGTTTTCTGATCATTGCTGCTGGATATCAAGACTTTTGAATTGGGAAGTTGGCAAGAAAGGGGAAGGAGAAGAGGAAGAGGAAGGGGAAATTGAAAGAAAAAGTAAAAAAGAAAATATAGCACATCATTATATCACAACACAACAATTAAAAATTAGAAACTGAAACACAGAAAGGTCAACTGGCTTGCCCCAAACAACTGACAAAGCCTGTGCCAGAGCCACTGCCAGAAAAATTAACTTTAATGTTATTCATCTACAAGGTCAGTGTTCTTGTTAGAGCTCCAGATTGAGACTCTGTTATTTTGCATTTCAATAAAGAATTCAAATCTTGTAATACCATGCAACTAAATAACACAAACTCAGCTAAGTTTAACCATTTCTTCTCTTTTTTACATAACAATTCTCTTTCAGTCATAATAAGTAAAA
Organism: Calcarius lapponicus; assembly: GCA_039654755.1. Lineage (NCBI taxonomy): Eukaryota > Metazoa > Chordata > Aves > Passeriformes > Fringillidae > Calcarius > Calcarius lapponicus. The sequence continues at coordinate 141,044,361 of CM077464.1, forward strand.
TCCGACCGTGTGCTTACGCTGAAACCCTAAATAATCACTTGGAGAATTTGTTTACATCTCAGCATAGACAACTGAAAATAGCAAGCTTTAATGGAAATGCTGACCAGCTTTTCATGCATAGCTCTCAATAATGAAAGATTCCTGTCTGGCTTACTCTCTCATTGCCATCTAACCATTTTTTTTCCATTCATTAGTGGAACATCATATAATTTAACAGAAATTAACATATGTAAAGAATGTCCTCCCAGAGGGATTTCTGGAACAAAGGAATATTTTCTATAGTTGGCAGTTTTGGTAAGAGCTTATTTTCTAATCCACAGTAGTTGTTAACTTCACAAAGAAATGAATTCTCTTTGTTCAGGTTTTTAACCAAATGCCCCAGTTTTTGGCTTTGTGTGTTGGGCTTGTGGATGTCTTAAATAAAAATAAAAGCAAAAAATCCCACCCTCCAAGTTTCTGATTGCTTTTTATAATAGCTCAGTCCCTGAGGGGCTCAGCTTGTTATTGAAATTGTTTTCTTTAATGGGCATTTTGTGCTTTTCCCCTGGATTATTTTACTTACTTGGAGTGGTGAATGCATGCCAGTTCAAAAATCAAACACTGGGGCAAATGCTACAAACACATTGCCCAACATGTGGTGAGCATTTAGACAAGTATATAAAGCAGAGAATTATTCTGAGCACTGGGGAGAACACTCTTAATTCAGTGTTACAGCAGATAAATTATCTATCTCATGATTTAGATTATGCTGACAGTTTCATTATGTATTTCCAGTGCCCAAACATACTAATAAGTGTTGTAGGTTCGTCCCAGATCAGTATAGAAACTAAATTCCGCCTTCAGATGAATGCTGAACCGGCACAATGAAGGGCAGATGTGCTCTATAGGATCTTGGCACTGTCAAGACACAACATCTGAACTTTGAATTTCTTTCAAAAGCCTGAAAGCTTATTTAGCTGACACTTGGGAACAAGGGAGAGGATCTGATACTCCTCTCACACATGTTTTAAACCATTGTTGGATTTCTGATTTCATTAGAGTTACATCTGATTTACATGGCTGTCAGTGATGGGATACAATCTGTATAAAACTGAATTAGAAATCTAAGGAATATTCTGCCAGATTTATGATGCTACACCCAGCAGACTATTGAAGTTATAAACTGGGAAAATAACTTGCTAAAGGAAGACAGATGAAGAAACAATCTAAAGGAATGGTGGTTACTGAGTTAGTAAAGAATCAGCTTTGGGCCTGTCTATGCTGAATTTTTTGCAAGGCTAGTGCCTAAGTTGTCACAAAGTACTTTACTGAGTGTTATACTGAGTTCAAAATATTTTGGAACCTCACAATTCCTCAGTGGTCTCTTATCCTACCAGCTGCTGATACTACCTTTGTCTGTGTCAATCAGACATTTGTAAACACATTCTGAAATTTCAATTTTTCATCTATCATCATACACTGAACAAATCTTCATAATATTTTAAACAGTAATGTATTCTTTTGAAATGAATCCATCAGAGTTAAAGTTTCCAGGTTATTTCTTCTCTTTAGGATATTTACTTCATTTGCTTCATTGAGTTCATTTAGGCACTTGGCATCTAGCAGCCCTAATTTCCCAGTACAGGCAATGGAGAGCAGACTCCACTTGAGAAAGATTCAAAACCAAAAGGCTTCTGGTTTAAATAGTCTTCTGAAATATCTGTCTCTCTGTGTTAACTGGAGAGGTTCATTTGCCCACATAATTAGATGATCTAGGATTGTCTGACCATGTGTTGCCACACTTAATGTGATGTTACGAATTCTTATTATGGAACTTCTAATTTCCTGCACAAATTCTTTCATCAAGTTGCTTGTAGTTGTTGGAGTTACAAGAGTATGCACTTAATTTCCTTCAACTACCCTTTGGAAGAGAGCACCTTATTCATTCCATTCCCTTAGTCATGATCTGGTTGGCCATTTTTACGGCAAAGTCAGTGGACTTGCTGGATGAATAAAATCAACTTTATGTTTTCAGTTTCTTAGGACATCTCACTTCAGACAGCATTAAAACATTAGGAGTCACTTTGATAAGTATCCTTCAAGCCCCTGAGACATTGTCAGGAGAGGACTTACAGGTTCTGTGGGAAGGGAGCAATCACAGTTAGGCATTCTTAGATTGCATAGTAATTTTAAGACAAGCTCAGTCTCTAGTTCATACTGGGGCCTCTAATATCTGTACAACTTTGTCTAGGCTTGAATTCTGAAGTTAATAGCTAAGGTTCTCATTAGACTACTCAATTTTCATGTTACCCACAAGAAAACTCAAAGCACAACTGCTAAAAATTGTTGATGCCAGAAAGCAACCCAACTAGCAATAACAGTGACTCATGTCCCACTTCTGTTTCATGTCAGAAAGACAATCTTTCATTGTAATCTTGACAAAAAATGTCAATACAGTTTGAATTAGATTCCAGCAATTATTTTAAAAATTTTGCCCTGAAAGTAATTAATTAGGAAAAAGTTCTTACTGTTACACTTCTACTGACAGTCTAAGTGAAACACAACCAGTCTCCAACAGGAAAAAAAATCAAATTTCTGTTGGTTCTTGTGTTGCACCTTATTGCAAAAAGAACAAAACACAAGAATAAAACAACACCCTTTAGCCTAAAACACCCAAAATCCCCAAAGAGGAGTTTCTTGATATTGCTGTAGCTTTGCTCACCTGCTGTGAGGAGAAGATAAAATAACAAAATTTAGCAAGAAGTAGTGAATGCATTTGCTTTACTTCACCAGGTACAAACTGTCTGCCCACCTTAGGAGCAGGAACACTGAGGGAGATTGGGGACATGGGGGACATGAAACAGCATGGAGTGGCATGAAGGTGGTGTGGTCGTGCTGCTGAAAACAATACAGCTAATGGGACCTAAGCCAAAGGAATAGCCCAGACAGTATCTGAAAGGTGAACTTTGCTTCATTAACTCAAAAATAAATATTCACCTACTGTTTATCATTTAAAATTGACCTCAGGAGAACAGAAAATAGATATGGATTTTGATTCCAACCAATTTAAATTCTAATTTAGATTCCAGATTAATAGCAAAGCTGAAAAATTATCTTGTCCATATTGATTTTTACTATTTTTAAACTCATAAATGTAATAATATAATTCTTGTTGCACAAGACATCCAAGTAAGAAAAAAAAAAGATTCCCTATTTTCATATTCTTGCACATATTTCTATAATATTTATGTTTCAAAATTTGATTTTCAAAGGCAATAGGGGAAATGGTGGAATATATAGTTTTCTATGTAGGACAAACTATTCTGTTAAAATAATTGATTTTGTATTTGATAAACTTATATGAAGCTTCAGCGTGGAACAGACTTATAAAGATGCTGCAAACTTGAATCAATATAAATCATTTTAGTTCTGTTTGGTAAATAAGAAAATATGAAAAAATTTCTCTTGTTTGAAAGGCATGAAAGCAAGATAACTAAACATAAGTTGGACAAATGCTAGTAAATTGGAAGAGAGAAAAGCACTCCAGATTGCAAAAAACCTTTTCCTTGATTTTTTACAATTAATTCTCTTAGGAGGATAGAATATCTGTCAATTAGTGTGTTAAATTTAAAACAATTTTAACTGAGAAAACATTGCAAGACACATTTTACTTTAGCAATGGTGAGATGAAAGAAAAGTTTAATTTCTTTTAGGTCAATATAAAAATAAGTATGAGAAAAGTAATTTTTGCAGTCTTTGGATTGGAAACTTTTGTTTTATTCTTTTTTTCCCCCCTCAGAAGTTTAGTTACTGACTGAATCTGACACAGGTTCTGGTGGGTTTAAACTTCTTCATTTATTCCACACATTCAATTTTCTACATGAAAGGCCCACATCCAAACTTTGCAGTCAGCAGAGCATGCAGGAAGCTCAGACTTTGGCCTGCCACTTACACACACTAAAATGCAAAAAGGATCTGTAAAACTGGACTGAAAAGTAGTTTATAATGCTCTCTGCACCACTGATCAATGTTACAGCGAGGAGGATTTGCAAGATACAGCTTCACTGTCCTTACAGACCTATGTTGAACAGCTTTTGTTTGTCTAGTAGCTGGATAGTCTACTCTGCATTTGTAATCTGACTGAAACCTAGAATGATATGTGATTATAATTTAAAATTTACAGGAAATCTGAAAAATGGAGAATGAGTTTGGAAAAAGGCCTTGAGAAGTGGACTGCTGGGAAAGCTACTTGCATTTATGTCATCTATAATATTAATAATTTAAATTTAAAATTTACTAGTCTCAGTAAAATGTGTAGGCCACAGGGTTATAATTATTAAAGTTGTTAAGGCTCATGCTCACACAAGCCCCCCTGGGAAAGGCACAGCTGCAGGCTGGGCAGCGGAAATCCGCTGAGAAATGAGAGGCAGCTCTGAGAGAGGAGAGTCAGCTGGAAGCGAAAGCGTGATTGGCTGGAGGAACACATGGACGGCGTATGAGCAGGAAGCTGATTGGCTGGAGAATTATGTGGATTGTATATGAGCAGGAAGCTGATTGGCTGGAGGAATATGTGGATTGTATATGAGCAGGAAGATGATTGGCTGGAGGAATACGCGGATTGTATATGAGCAGGAAGATGATTGGCTGGAGGAATATGTGGATTGTATATGAGCAGGAAGCTGATTGGCTGGAGGAATATGTGGACTGTATATGAGCAGGAAGCTGATTGGCTGGAGGAATATGTGGATTGTATATGAGCAGGAAGCTGATTGGCTGGAGGAATATGTGGCTTGTATATGAGCAGGAAGCTGATTGGCTGGAGGAATATGTGGATTGTATATGAGCAGGAAGATGATTGGCTGGAGGAATATGCGGATGGTATACAAGCAGGAAGCTGATTGGCTGGAGGAATGCATTGACAGCGTACAAGCAGGAAGCTGATTGGATGATAGGACGTGTGGACAGCAGCATGGCAGCTGAGGCAGCCAGTGGGTGCCTTCTTTCTGCTAAATTCTCTTAAGTCTCTGTTTGGTTTCAGTTATGTCAGGTTTGTCACATAAACAAATTAAAGGTATAAAAAGGGGCTGATTTTTACAATAGCGATCTCCTTCGGATGCATAAGGGGGTCAGTGTTGCTTTGTTCCCCACTGCTACAAGTATGTTGTCTTCAAGTTATCAAACAAAACACAGTGTATCAAATGCATACAAAAAAAAAATCTGACATTTATGCACCTTATTTAGAAAAAGTCATACTTTTACACTGAAAATTAATATTCCTTTCTTTGTTAAATATAGGCACGTGCATATTCTTAGAAAGAACAATGGCTGACTTACAGACCTGTACTTTGTCATATTGTGAATTCCAAGGAGGCTCTATCAAGAACCAGTCTCCTTTGTGGCAAGCACTCTGAGGATAAGTTATTAAGGCAGTTTGTCCCTGCAAACAGCCCACAATTTAGATGCCATATGAACCTGGTGGAAGACAGAGGCAGGTAGGTTTTCTACAATGTCATTAACTAGATGTGTAGTATTGTTTTTACCAGCAACTGTTTAGCCACTGCTAGATGAAGAAAATTTGCAGACAGTGCAGAAAAGTGTAAGAAAGGATTTTGTGCCTGAGGAAGGAAGAGATAAGCAGGCAATTGTGACTGCCACTTCTGATAGAGTAAAGATTGAACATTGATAAATCAGCAGATGTGATAGTGTGAGACTAAATGCTTAGGGCTTGAAAGAGAGAAAAGGGCTGAAGATGATATTGTGGGGAAGGGACAGCAAGAGAGAGGCAGCAAACCCAGACAAGGCATGGTTTGATCAATGAACCGAGAAGCTGAGTCTAGCAGCAGCATATCGAAAGAAAATTTGTCTCAATGTCCTATTTTACTCAAAATATATTTGCTGTGATAGATCCCACACTGTGTATATGTCACTCTTGTTAGGGCAGCCTGCTTCCATGGCAAGGCTGATCCTGCTGGGTATTATAAGGATTGCTTGCAAACTTTTGAAGATTCAGCTTCTGCATATTTTTCCTTTGGGTTTAGTTTGGGGTTTTTTTTCACCCTTTCTTCTAAATTCCAGACTGTTCCACAGATTGAAAATGTCCAGACCCTATATCTGTTGTGTAATCACATCATTTCCACCAAGTGGGATGCAATCTCCAGGTATTTTCCACATGCTCTAGTGTTAATACTGGGAAGAGGATCTTGTTCTGCCATTTTTAGAAGCTGCCTCTGTGAGTGGAAATGTGCCGTGCAGAGAGAAATAGCAATTACTGTCTACTATTTCCTCTGTTATCTAGGATACTAACTAGATACTAATGATAGATTATTAATGCTGAATTTCTCCCCTAAATGTGCAGTGATATCAGTTTGTAGACTTTTATTTTGTGTCACACAAAGTTGCATAATCCTTGTGGGAGAAAAATTCAGTATTACATAGTTTATGCATTTTCAGTTATTTCTCTTTTTAGGACACTCTTATTTTAAACTGCCAAATGACATATAAAAACCTGATGGATGTACAATTAAAATACAACTTTACTAAGTTCATTTTCATATGTCTTATAAAGTTTAGATTAATGGTGGCTAAGGTTATTAAATTGAGTATTGTGAAAAATGAGCAGTTAGCTCTGGGTTACAACATACTGATTCTCCAACAGCTTTTAAGTTCTTTAAAAAAAAACTCCAAAACCATCCTAACCAAACAAACAAAAAATCACAAACAAATAAACAATAACAAAATGCCCCAAACTTCATCTTTTTTTCTTTTTTTTCCCCTCCAACTGTAATGAGGAATAAAAGAAAGAAAAGAAAAACAGCTTGGAAAGTAATGATGTGAGCAAATCCAAAATGGGCTTCACTACTTCTCTCTGTGACTTGTGCTAGTGTGCTGCTGGCAGAGCATGCCAAGCTATTCCCCCATTTCCAGGGCATCTGGAGTAAAGGACTCCTAAACAAGGATAATAAACCCTTGGAGATGGGAGCTGGAAGCCTGACCTGCCCAAACACTGTGGCCTTCTGAACTCAGAGTGTAAGAAATATCAAGTGCTCAGGGGTTTGACCAGCACATCCCATCATCTCCTAAGTCTGGCCCCCCAGCCCTGTGTGGTTTTCCTACCAGGCAAGGCAGAGTGAGCAGAGCTCCCTATGAAGCCTCTGCCTCTGGAGCTGCTGTTATTGCCAAGTATTCCAAGCTGTCCTGTGTCCCCAGCTTTGGTCACTTCAAGCTGTACCCAGGATTTATCCCTTGGCATGACTCCTGAGCTGCTGCAGAGTCTGCCCCCAGGGACAGGGGATTTTAGCAGGAATTTTAGCATCTGACTTGGGTCTGATGGGAGGAAAGCAGCAATACTGTGTTATACTCACCAGAAATTTGCCAGCTACTCTGTTTGGCTTCTTTCATATTTTTAAAACTATCACATGAAAAAAGTATATATTAATTCCAATTAAATATTTTTACCTTTAAAGAAAACCTTCTCATTTCCATTTTCAGTTGCTGGACACAGACTTCAAAAACATAGCTTATTTTTCCCTCAGAGTTTTGGTATTTTGAACAATCTATATGATTTCCACTAAAATTCATCAAAGACCTTGTGGGCTTTTTTTCTCACTGTGTAGGAGTGGAGACAGGGGGAGAAATATATCCTCAACATTCATTTTAAAAGAAATTATTACATGTGGGTATGGAACACTCTTTTAATACTACAAAATCTACTCCAAACCAAGGTCTATACTGCCCTAAGAAAATCCAATCTCAGTTTAAACACAAAAAAAGGAGTAAAAAGATAACTAAATAAATGCCCCAACCTTTAATACAGCTGAATGAAAAGTAATTCAAAAGTCATCACCATCCTCAATTTAGAATATAATCGGAATGATTCAAATGATACTTTTTCCTTTGCTTGTACAGGGCAGAACATGCAAGATGCTTGGAAGCAGCATGTGAAGGCAGAAGGAGTCTTGGAGTACAGCTGCAAACTGAAAGTACATGAGGGTGTGGGGGGAACAGCTGGAAGCTCAAGAAGAAACAGGGTCATCATGAATCACACTTCCTTCCTAAACTGCTTCTGGAGCAGCAGGGATCTTTATTATGAGTTTAGAGTAAGCTCCTACTCACCCACTGCTTTTTTTTTGTTTTTTTTCCTAATACAATATCTCACAATTTCAAGAACTCTCCACGGGAAAGCAGCCAAATCTGAAGGAAGAGAATATGAAGGAGGCATGAGAATTACCTTCAAATATGCAAAGAAGGGATCAGTCTCCACAGAGGTGGAGTCTAGGACAGCAAATAAAGAAAGGAAAAAAGATTAAACTGCAGCAAAGACAACTTCTGTGAGATACTCAGCAGAACTTTTTAACAGTGAGAACAGTGAATCTCAGTGATGGATTATTTGAAAAAGAATATTCTGGCAAGCTCTAAGAGCCATTTAGACAAGCATCTGACAGTAATGACACGAGTAGTGCTTATGCAGCTTTGGCACAAGATGGACTACATGAGCCTTGCTGATTCTTTCCAGCTCTTTGAATCTGTGCGCAAAACAGAAGTCTCAGCTAATCTGCATTTTCAAGATTGCTTCTGCCAAAAATAAAGGATAGAAAAAGGTGAATATGATTCTATGACTCTTAATATATCTATCTGCATGGTTCCTAATGGTGGGTTTTCTTTCTATGTAAAGAAGAGAGAACCTTAATTTGCATTGTCTCATCCAGGTCACATAGAGAAAAGTCATTATAATTCAGTTTTTCTGCATTGCAGGATCAAAAGCTGAGTCAACCCTGCTGGGATTTAACCCACGTTCCAGAGAGTCTCAGTATTTCATATCTGATGTTTAAGCTTCTAACCAAATAAAATTTCTGCTTGGAGATGTACCAGTGTGCGGTCAGATTTTATTGTGTTTCTGTTTGAAATTCACCCACAAGTCTGAGAAATTCCTACATTTTAACCAGCACAGAGCATCTCTTATTTGATCTATTTACCTCTTCAAGAGCATGCAAATGACCAGGATTTCAGTGTTTTTCAAAATTATTTTATACTCAATTCCATTGAGATCCACAAATGCCTTAGATTTATGCCTTGTCAGTAGCTGATGCTCAATTATTAATTCACTAATGTCTGCAAAGTGCTTTGAAGATGAAAAACATTACATTGTAGAACTGCTAACTAATACTTGGATGCTACTATTATTGCTGCTGAAGCTGTTAGAAAATATGCTTGGAACACATCCCCAAAGGCACATGAGGAAGAAAGGTCATCTATGGCAGTAATTTATGCAGAAAGGAGTAAATCAGACTGAAATTCTAGAACTACAGTGTTTTTTTAATGCAGACTCAAAAAATCAGTGGAGTTACAAGATCAGATTTTTTTTTTTAACAAAGTATGTTTAACTATTATTAGATCAAAAGGGAAAAAATCAATATAAAGAATAATTTAAAACAATAAGGTGAAAAGGACTTCCCAGTATCTTCTGGGAAGGCAAGGCACTGAGGTTTCTGTCCCTTACTCCAATTACTTTGTACATGGATGGGGAGCTGAGTTTGATTGTGAAAGAACAGCCCTTCAGGCAGTTACAGGGAGCACAGAGACATCTGCCATGGCCTTCAGTCTCTGTGACTGCTGCTCTTTGGGTTTTGCAGTAGCACTGTTGTGCCTCTGCTCCAGGAAGATGCCTTTTCAACCTGCCATGGCCTTTCAGTGGGGTGAGGCCAGAACCCTAAACAAACACTCAAGAAGGTCTCAGCACCCAGGGTTTTGCCTCCAGCTCTGCCATCTAGCTGTAAGCACAGTAATGCCTTTACAGGATCCTCTGGCTTCCCTCAGGCCCGCCCTTCAGCTGAGAGTTGCTCTTCCCTCTGCCTGAGATGTGTATGGAAAGGAGAATAGGCTTATATTGATTTCTCACACATCACCTTCATACCCCACAGACACACAGTCCAGACCAGCAGATACTTTGGTTTTGCTACACTTCACACTCATGTTGCTGCATTCCAAAACACTGCTCTCTACTCCCAGACTGCAAATGCTGCTGACCCAAACTCCCACCGCTGCTGTAGAGCACCACCTTTGAGAAAAGCTTGAAAGGGCTGTTTGGCTCTGAGCAGAGACCAGTTGAAGTGATTAGATAAAGCTTTCACCCCAAGTGTCAGACTCCTTTATTTGAGCAGCAATTTGGAAAAGCTAAACCTCGACCCTGAGCAGCAGAACTGAGCAGATGAAAACCCCACCAGACCTGAAACACTTAAGAAATGTGGAAGACAACCAGAGAAGTTTAAACACACTGTTTCAGTTTGTATCTGAGAGCAACAGAAACCAAAACAGACACCTCCCTGGCCACCCCCGCCCCGTCCAAAAAAAAAAGTCAAGAGAAAGCTTTATCTTTGATAGCTTGTTCTGAAGCACAGTTGTTCAGTCAACTCAGCCAGACTAGGCCAACACTGAAGCTGTAATGCAGGCATTTAAAAACCTTACTTCTTGTAAAAATAGAACATATGAGTTGAGTAACACAATTTTAAACAGAGGATACTAGAAGGAGTTAAAAAAACCCGACAATTTATTTCAGCCAAACCCCAGTTTTAGGGAATGAATCTCTTGATAAGAAACACAACACTGGAAGGAATCTGGAACAAAACACTCAGACAGAGGCTATTGAAAGATGCAGACTTAACTACATAAAACACATTTAGAATTTGGATAGCAAGGAAAGAAAATCAGTTTAAGTTAAAGCCCACAGACAGTTATTGATACTGGTGGATATTGGAAATTTAAAACACAAGATATAAGGGATTGTGGAAGACAGGAGATGTTCAGTGCTGACAGCCTCTGAAATGCAGCTCAGGAAGCAATATGTGTAAATTCAGATGCAAGCAGAACAAGTGAAGATAATGTTTAACATCTGAAGAAAGATGCAGAAAAACCCATATTTGCCAAAATGTTCAACAACCCAACAAATAACTCTACATGGGCAAAGAAATTTCTCCTTAAAAACAAAGTATAATATTACCAAAAAAGAATAATAGACTATCAATGTGTGGGGCAAGAAAACTTATCGGTTCTGGTGGCTACAGGCTACAGGCTACAAGAATCAGTAATGTTAACTCTATCTTCAGTAAACCTGAACTGATGCAATCATGCATTGGCATGTGGGTGCCCAGCTAGCTAGAGAGGAAGGTCTGCTGCCAGGGGCAGCCAGAGCAGGCTGGGGGCAAGGGCAGCCAGTGGCACAGCAGGCAGCCAGTGTGGGCAGGCAGTGCCCTCTCACACACAGCAGGGCCAGTAACAGCAGCCAAGGTCAGCCTCAGTCCACACGTGTGTCCATAGGGGCCAGGCCAGTCCAGTCCAGCAGGACATCAGTTAAGGGCTGGGACCAGGGGGGGAAATGTCTAATCTCAAATGCCATTCTTGAGTAGAGTGGACCCAAAAAGGCACCTCATAGTTGTCATGCATCCTTGTGTGACATCTGGCCTTAAGTGCAGGCAACCAAACCTCAAGGAGTGGATATGGAGGCTGCAGAGCCTCTTGCTACACCTAGAGCAGTAATTTCACATCTGTATCTGTGTGTACTATATGGACTCATTTTTAAAATTTTTTTTCTAATGAAAGCAGCAGGGGAAAAATACCTCTTTCAAGGGCTGAAGTATTAATAGCCTAAAGTCTAACATGCTACAGTGTACATTCATCAATGAAATTTTCTTATTCTGTGCTAGTGGTGGGGAAAAACTGCTAGGAGATTTATTAGAGCATCTCAGAGATGTCACACAGCCTAATTTTCACATATGCTCCACTGCCATATAAAAATGAAGCTGTGGTCTGCTGTGTGGGCTTCATCCCCTCTCCTACTACAGCCTAGTCTATAGGCACAGAGAAATTATGCCCCAGCAGTCACTCAGTGAATGACACAACCTACATGACTTGCACGCAAGTCAACATTACTTGGATAATGAGGGAAAATGTAATTAACCTAAAAGTTGAATCCTACTAATGCTCCTGGAACATATAAAGAGGAGTATAGGATATAGGTCCAACTTCACAAAACATTTGCTTTACCGGAGGAAAGAAGCTGAGTTGCTTATTGTGCAGTTATTTTATCTGATAGAAAGGTCCAGAATAATATTTTCCTTTTGCCTTGGCCTTTTTTTTCCAATGCCAAGACTTGCATGATGCCTAGCCAGCTTCTGACACACTGGTGGTTCTTGTCTGAAATGAAGAGTGCTCAAATATCACTGGTGTCTTTGGGAGCATGTCTTGGCTCATGGGGAAAAAAAAGCCTGGAGGAAAATAAGTCCTCGATTCTTCATTGTCAAAGCAAAAAGTCAGGAGCTGATGCAGGAATGAGCTGATTTAGACTGAAGGTCAATCTGATCCAGAGCCCTGTCTCTGACAGTACCAATTATTCCCCAGAGATAAAAGAGCAAGGGCAGAAAAAACATGCTTATCCAGTTAATGTGCTGCAGAGATATAAAAATCATGCAGCCACACTTCGCAGATTATTTCTGAGAAATCTGGTAGGTACCTAAGTGAGCCAACTTGTTGAACCTTGGAAAACAGAGATTGCTTCAGAGGTCTATCATAATTAAAGATAGATTGTTAGTGGAAAGACATCTGTTCGTCATATTACTGACAGCTGGATTGTCTGATGAGATGTCAACAATGCCTTTGAATATTTCATGATACTAGAAATGTATTTACTATTTAGAGCAAGGATTTAAAATCAAGTGTTTTAGCACTTTGAAAGGTGCTTAAACTTCTGGCCCCATAGCAGTGAAACACGTAGTTTGCCCAGCAGCTGTTGCTGAAGCAGTTCCATTTTTGCATAACATCTTTCAGTAGCAATTAGAGCTGAGACTGAATCTGGGCTTCCCAAGTCATATTACAGAGTCCAAAGAATGAGGGTAACCTAGCATTATTTGCATAAAAAATTTTCTCTGAATTTTATACTTCAGGTCAGTCTTCTGCCTAGAAACCCCTAGAAATCTACTGCTTTGCTATATGACTTGTCTGCAGTTACCATACCCCTTTACTAAATGCACTCCCAGGGCTTTATAATGGTACATTTGGACACTGAACTATCCAGGGGGGAAATGAAGCTAATGTAATGGCAAATTACTTTCAAAATATTCTATCCTGTGCCTTTAAATTTCAGACCCTGAAAAGAAAGCAAAAGAAAGAAGAAAAAGAAAAACATGAAAGGAAGACATTAGTCTGTGACTGAAAATCCAGCTGTGTAAACAAGTTTAGTGACTTCTTTTATCTCTAATTGGTCTTATACATTGATCTTTCTGGTGCCAAAATCACACACTTCACATTAATTCTTCAGTAATATAGCATTATTTTCAGATGGAATTGGTCTGAAATGTCAAATTGATATGTGTCACTTGCAATCTACTAACATTTCCAGTTTTTTCCAGTGAACATCAACAACTGTCTTTACTTATACTACTTTGAAAGTCTGAACAGGAAACGGGTTTATACCACTGAAAATATTAATATAGACACTAAAATTGTGTTAATAGTGCTATTCATTGCATAAGACTTAGAAGATACTCAGCTGGCATAAAGGGCATAAATTTTTTGGCCAAATTACATTAACTTCAGAGATGTCATGCCAGTTAGTATGGTCACATAATTGGCCTATAGACTTCAGAAGATATCTGTCTCACAAATGCAGAACAGGCTGTTGTCTTTCCTGATAGTTTAGGACCTTTGAGTAACAAGATATTCCCATAATTATGTAGACTAGTCTGGAGTAGACACTGGGATAGACACTGAGAAACTCCAGTTAGACAAAGAAACCATGTGTACAGGCAAATGAAAATCAACACTGGTAAATGCAAGGTGATGCACACTGGCCATAAAAATAAATTAATGAGGCAACAAGCAAATGAACTGTCTGTCCATTTGACACAGGTCAAAGGCACCCATATATGAGAGGGGGGCATCAAGACAAAATCACAATCTGTGGTGCAGTTCTGATCAGAAAAACAAATATTTTAGGTTATATGACATATGTGGCACAGTGAAGTATATAAAAAAGATTGTGTCAATATAGTGATGCAGTATTGCCTGCACAGTTAAAGGGGATTTGATTATTACATAAAAGATTATTACATAAAACTAGAAAAGTCTAAGTTTAGAAAGAATCACTGAAATATGTTTTCCTGCTATAGATGACTAAACTGTGATTACCTTACTGCATATATGTGTGTGTGTTTGTGTATAAAGCTTGGATATGACTGAGGTTAATAACAAGACTGATGACTAGTAAAACAGTCATAACTAATATAATTCTGGCATTAACTGATAATAAATATTATTTCATAACCAACCAACCATAATTCATGGTTTAAGATAGCCTCTAATATTTACAAATTTGTCATATGATAAATAGAGTTTTTGCATTTAGTAAGTCCTTTGAGGCAGGCAGTAACTGTAAGAAATAGAGTACTAGACTAGATTGATGTCAAATTAATTCAGTTTGCAAATTTCAATTTTGCTACCAATAATTGTTTTCTACCAGTACATGACTAGACAAGACCCTGAGTGACCTGCTGTAGTCATTCCTGTTTTGAGCAAGAAGATTGGATTAGATTCCTCCAGACATGCTTCCCAACATTAAGGATTCTTTAATTCTACAATTAAATGGAAGAATACAAACAATTTTGCAGGACTAAAGCTGGAAGGAATATTTCTGTGCTAAAAGGTGTATGTGGCTGAATGTGTTAGGAAAAAAAAACACATTAGAAGAAGGATTTACAGGTTGGGGCTTTTTTTCATTAATTTACTCATAATGGGATGTAAACCAATTTCTGTGGTGTATAATAATCTGTGAGAGACAATTTCTTTCAAAATAGATTTAAATAAATTGTAGCAGACATGCATTATATGGCCTTAAACTGAAAGAGGTTAGATTTCAATTAGATATAATGAAGAAATTCTACTGCAAGGGTGGTGAGACACCAGGGCCAGTTTTTCAGTGACTGGTCTGAAAAATAGAGATGACTGAGGTCCAGTGTCAAGAAGCTTTCCTTCCCTGGCATAGTTTAACTATACAGTATAAATATAGTTTCTATTCCCTTTTCACAGCAGTTTGTTCTTCTAAGAATGTGTTTTGGTGTGCCATGTTAAACACTATCTTTCCTTGTGGAAGAGGATTTTAGGCCTGGTCTCATCAGTCATTTTTTTTTTTTTTTATTTCTGTGTTGAGATAGGTTTGTTTGGCTTGCAACCACTGAAAGTAGATGCCTAGTCTTAATTAAAAAAATGAACAAAGTATACTGAAAATGGTCATAGTTGAGAAGCCAGGAATATACATGTGAACTTCACCGACTCATTGAGTTACAAGTGTTAACAGTGATGCAGCTGAAGAAGCTCTTTCTCCAAAGGCAGAGCCATGCCCTGGGAACCGATGGAAAATGCCCGTGAGCAGATTTCACCTGGGGACCGACCTCTAGAGGGCAACACAGCCCCATGAAATGGCACGGCAGGACCGGCGGGGCCCTACAAAAACTGCGCCCTGATCAATACAGGGCGGTGATCTTCCCTTTATATCCCAAACCCTTATTTACATTAAACATAACTCAAAGGAAAGGTTTTACAGAATGACACATGTCAACAGATACCCCTTGTATGGTTACTGTGACCATATTGTACCTTCTGTGGCATTCAATCATCACCACAAAATACATCACCTTCCACACAAAAAATGCATCCCTTCAGCTTGAAACAAACACAAATTTCTACAGGCATTCAAATTTCTTTTTCTCATGTAGAAGATTAGAATGCCATACTTGGACCTCTAACTCTGAGTCTACAACAGCCCCAAACTACTGATCCTCAAGCCCTTTTTAGAAAGCATTCCCAAACCCACCCTCATTGTGTGTCATGGAAAGCATCTACATTTTATATTGGAAAAATAAAACATATACAACATATTGTCTGTGCTTCACTTGTAAACAAGCAAATCCTATTATCTGAAACAAGGGTTAGGCCTCAGTTCTTTGTTAATAGGTAATGCTATATGTATTTTTCTAGCAGTAATAAAAGAGCAGAAATGGCATATGATTACTTCTCTCAGAACACTCTGGAAAGCATTCAATCATTAGCTCCTGCAGCCATTCACCATGGACTCCAGACTAAAACTTCCATTTTCAAATGTCAATTTCTGATGTTAAATTAAATGAAAATGTGGAGCAGTGTGATACATCATCATCTAAAGTAACTCCCAAGGAAATCACTGGAGTAATGCCATTAGTGCTGCCTGCATTCTCTAAAACATTTGTGTGAACTGAAGTGGGCTCTGTGCTTTGTTTCAGAGGCTGCCAGCTGGGATCTTCCTTCTGCCAAGGTTGTGAACACCCTGCCTGTCAGCCAGGGCAGCTCTACCCATGGATTTGGGACTGGCAAGAGAATGTGCTGTGGCTTGGGCCTGCTCCTAAAGCAAAAGTCAGGTTCCGATCCCTCCTATAATCCCTACTGCAATCCCAGCAGCTCAGACTGCTGCTGTCTGGAGGGGGACTCGGCTAACAAGTGTCTGTCCAGCCATCCTGGGTGCCATGGCAGGGTGCTGGTGGTGCAGGGGGATGGAAGGGGTGGCCACGGTACTGGAGAGAGCCAGACAAAGCCAGTTCCAGCCAGTGCCAAGGACCAGCAAGACACAGCTGAGCACAGCAGCCCCAGTGGTGTCACCTCTGGGATAACAACTTCCAGACAGGGCAGAATGCTTCATTGCCACATAAGGAGCAATGAAAAATGAAAGAGAACCAGCTCTGCAGAGAGCAGAGCAGTGAGGAAGGAGGGGAAGCAGGTGCTGCAGGTGGAGCAGACATTCCCCTGCAGCCCATGGTGCAGAACACGGAGAGGCAGCTGTGCCCCTGCAGCCCCTGGAGGAACCCACGCTGGAGCAGGGGGACATCTTCTGAAGGAACTGCATTCCAGGGAGACCCCATATTGGAGCATGGAAAAATTGTATGAAGGAAGAAGCAGCAGAGAAAGGACTATTATGGATTGACTAAAAACCCCTCACTTCCCAACCCCTTGCACTGCTCAGGATGGGAGAGAATTGGAAGAGTGGTTGTGAATGAAGGAGTGAAGTTGAGCCCAAGGAGAAATGGGATGGAGGGTGGGGAAAAGTTGTTGTTTTAATTTATCTTCTTTCCCTCCATCCTTATCTGGTTTAATTGACAATATATGAAATTAATTTTCCCCAAATCAACCCTGTTTTGCCCATCATGATAAATGGCAAGTGATTTCTGTGTGCTTATTAGAACCCAAGAGCTTTTTGATCTTATTTTCTCCTTCATACCCCCAAGAGAGAGGAGCGAGAGTATAGTTGGGTGAATATCTGGCAAACAGCCAAGTTCAACTCACCCCCAAAAATATTGAGAATAACCATGATTTTTCTAAGGAAAATCAGTATAATTTTACTGTAAAATTCTTTGCTGTGCAAGAAGAGCCATGAACTAGAGGCTCCAGAGGAAAAAATATCCTGAAAGCATGTACTTCAAGGACAAACCTATAATGTCTCCAGTGAAGTTTGGCAAGGTCTCTCTCAAAAAATGTTTGATTTGAGCCCAAAATTCTTGTAGATTTTACAAATAGAATGGAAAAATATACAAATGAGTATTTTCAATCTCTCCGCCTCTTTCTTCCTATTTCATTAAGCTCATAATGCATTCAGTCAGAGCTGATAGACACTCTCCTCTTCACCTTATCCCAGAATTATCTTCAGGAGAGGCAACTGGATATGGAACAGTTTTGTAACTGGTGCAATATTAAATCTTCTGAATATAATCCTTTATCAATAGAGAAGAAACACAAATCTTTCACAATCCTTTCTGCTGAATTGAGAAATTCACATAATTGGTATCTAACATGGACTTCACAAGGAATCCTGATCTCCCCATATAAAAGGATTGTGACTGCAACCTAAAAAGAACATCTTGTGCCCATTTTGCAACTGAAGATCTATTACAGGTTTGCTTTAAAACCACTTCAAAGACTTCTTATCTACATTGGTACCATCTACCTGGAAATTTCCTAAGAAAGCAATGAGAGAGCTCCTATCTGCATGCATATAACCAAACAGACACTATCTCCCAGGAATGCATCTGGAAAATTCTCCACTGAACTTCACAATCTCAATATCTCTTTGGCACCAGCATCTCCAAGATAATCTGAAACCTTTGAAAAATTTTGAGACACTCATTCATGTTCTACTAAACACCAAGCGCTGGATCAGGTCTCCTCTGATCTCCTCTAATGGTGACATAGAGGGGAGTGACTTCCAGGACGTGTGCAGCAATTTACAGATCAAGATCTGCAGAAACATTTCCAGGGACTTGCCAAGTAAATGGAAAGTCAAACAGGTGTGAAATTTAACCCAGTAGAGGGCAATAGACCTCGGTGCACTTGAACAGCGCTGCAGCCCTCAGGAAAGCAGCTGTTTCCAGCCTGAACCTTCGGATCTGCAGGGGCTAAGTAGATGGGGATGGAAGAAGTCAGAATTCTGAGAAAATCATTGATTTTCTCCTGACTCTAAGTAAAAAGCTGTTCTCACTTGCTCTGTCTGATAATCTTTTCTCTTCTTCATAACAACACAATTGGTCTCAAACAAGATCCTCCCATGGCATACAGTATCACTGAATGTGGTTATAAATGCTGCTGTTGAGCTGCATCACCTATAAATTGATCAGTGACAGAAATTAAAAGAAACATCTTTTGGTTGAGAGAAAGCCATACCAGGGTAAAAGTATGAGGTTATGTTGGGATGCCTTGGCTTAGAAAACAAGGGGTTTTTTCACTTTTAGATGCCATTGTAGTAGAGGTAGGAATGTGTGTTTTATTTCTAAAAGATTTGCCCCAAGTACTATTAAGGTAAATTTAAAAGACAAAAACCAATGTTCAGGAAATATATGTAAAAGACACTTGCAAACTAATTTTTACTCAATAGGATAAACACAGAGAAGAAGAAAATAGTTTAAATTACAATGAATATTTCAAAGCCATGGTGGAGCACCTAGAAATTTAGCAGACAATGCTAGGACTTGTTTTAAAGACAGGGTCTTTCAAAGGAACTTTGAAAAAGTCCTGATGCTGGTTACATCTTCTCTAATGCTGAAGACTGGATTGGAGCTATCAGCAAAGAGACAGGGCTAAAATGGGCTAAAATGTGGCAGATCCCTCCCAGTCCATTTCCCAGCTGCAGAGCTACTGTGTTTACACTTGATGCTAAGAAAGTTATACAGCCAGGAAGACCCAAGAAAAAAAACTATGAATGAAAAGTCAGTTGTCAGCAGAAAGGAAAATGAAAGCTAACTAAGAGGAGAGAAAGCTTTTAAGCAGAAAAATAATCACAGGAGAAGGTGTCAGGGATAATGCCATTAGCAGTGACAAATGGAAATCATTGATTAAGAAAGTAGTGAAAGCAGGCGGGGGAAAAATGTCTCTGAGCTTTTATTCAGCGGTTTCAAATCTTTCAAAAATTTCTACCACCACTTCTTTCAAATGCAGAGAATACATTAGGCATAATAAAGCACTGAACAAATCCTGGTCAGCCTATATAATGAGTTAGATCTTTCAGGAGAATTGCCCGTCTATTGTGATACAAGCCTAATATCTGAATATCAATGATTTACTGTAATTGTTTAGGCTAGATTACAAGACTTGGAAAAGGCAATTAGAAGTTGCTGTACAGGCTGATAGCATTTGATATACATGTGCAGATCAAAAGGGCCTACCTAGTCTAGTAGGTATTCTGAATCCATACTTTGTAAACAGCATCTTATATTTCTGAACATGATGAATTTATACTTGACCCATTTTCTGAGAAGTCCACCACATTCCAGTTACTCCAATACTATTCTTTCTCCGAGTCCATTAAATTCCTCAGCAGAAAGAGCTGAACTGAAAGCAATTGAAGTTTTGCCTTTGACTTCAACAGGGCCAAGATTTTCCCCTGTTCCTTTGACAACCCTCACAAAAAGACTGATTGCAATTTAAAAAGCTGAATCCTGGACCCCATTTCTGCCAATCACACTTTCAAGTAAACCTCATGTCCAGAAACCATTTTTACTTCTGGAGTTCCCAGCACATTCCTCTTCTGTGTGCCTGGCTTCAGGGTTGAAGTCCTTCAGAAAATGGACTGTCTTTACATTTTTTAATTTGTCAGAAATGATCATGCTGGAGGTACTAAACAAATATTAGTCAAAGAATAGCTGCAATAATAGGATAGCCAATTTTGTATTGAGGCAGGCTGAGATGCTATTTGGAATTACTTGCCAGAGAAATTCTAAGAAATGTTGAAATTGCTGATAAATAGATTAAATAGATTTCTGAGAAACAAATCAATGCTAGTTTTTTTGGAAATAGAGAGAAAATTACTGATAATTGGAGTGATGAAGTCAGCTACTTATAAACCATTTTAGTTCATGTTATAAGAAAATACTATTAACTATGATATCAAATACATGATTTTTTCATTTTTTCTCCTTTTTTAAAAGACACAGGAGTGTCACATGTTCTCCCAACACTTAATATTCCCAGAACAACATAAAATCGATTTTTTCAACTTAAACCAGAATTATGCAATTTCCAGCTAAACCAGGGTGATGTCATTTATCTTTTTTTTTTCCAAAAGAACTAAGAAAACAATCAAATGTCTTAAATGAGAAGGTGACTGCAGACAGTCTTTGCTAGTTTCATCCACTAATGAAGTGAATAGCAAGTGAATAGCAACAATGTTTGACATTTCTATCGAGTCTTTCATCCCAAATCACCTTAATCAATTTCATATCCATTTAGACACATCTTTTAGCAGTTACATATGACTGAAATCAAACCACAGAAATTATAGGCCAGTACACATGAAAAAAAAATCTGTTTTATTTTGAAGTTCAAAAGGGGAAGGATTTTTTTTAACAACTAAAATTACATGGGAAGATATTCAAGAGGCTGAACAGACACTCTGTCTATGATTATGCTTGTAAAAGTTATGGCAGAACATTATTTCTCAAACAGATGAAGTATTTGGGACCTTAGGATTCTTTCCCATTCCGGTGAAGATGTTGGAGGCCCTGCAAAAACAGATCCACGTTATGGAACTTGTTTGATCTAATCAAACAGGTGAAGTTTTTCCCATTTAGGCTTCTTTTTTAGATAATAAGCCCCTCCTTCTTCCCTCCTTCCCCCAAAATTAAAATAAGCATAGTCTGAGTGATGACAATCCATTGATGTAGCAGCTTCTTTTAAGCCCTGATCATTTAAAAATATGTTCATATGCTTAATATGACTAATTCCACTAATAATATACAATAGTTATAGGAAATTTAGTTAAATGCTAACATTTATCACCAATAAAATATCTGAATTGCACAAATTTATCTACAGTATATTGGAGTATTATGGAAGAGGTTAAGAAACTTCTGTTCCTTTGTCTCAGGTTTGTATTTACATTGGTTGAAACAGAATAGAATTTTCTGATTTAATTAAATAAAGGCAAAGGGTGTTTTCTCAGCCTAGCTTTGTACCTTTTATGTAAGTTCAACTCCTTGACTTGGGAATTGTTGGGAAAAATAATTTTTACTAATCTAGAAAAACAATTTCTTTAATCATCTAGATGTCTTCTTAGTCTAGAATTTTTCCATTTTTCATTCCATTAAGTACTATAACACTAAATTCTTAGGACATATCTCTCTTTTCCTGGAAACATCAGATTAAAACCTTTACCTGAACCAGCATACAAGGATTTGAAAATGTGTACAGTGAGAAGTCTGGCAAAGCCTATGTTTATAGAAACATTTTTCTTTACACCATACTTTTGGCAAAAGTAAGATGTATCAAAAGAGGTGAGCCTATATCATGTTGCAGCAAATGAAGATCTGCATTCACTCAAATTGGCAGAGCCTCCAGGTTTACTCTTTAGTATATGAGACTCATTGCAAGACTCATTGGGGTATATATCATGGCTGTTGGTTTTATTTTCTTGAATATTCATCTGACTCAGAAAATTGTATTTGCCATCTGGAAAATACTTTGTCAAATCAAAGTTAGCTGATGGAAATGAAAGATGAAACCAGAGCACACTGCTCGGGCTGATCTGCCCAAGATGGCAGTACTGAAATGCAGGCAGCAAAAAAGGCCAGGCAGCATAATTTAAAACACTGACCAAAAATCCCAGGCTGTTGCATATAAGTGTAATCACATTATTGTTTACATTATTTCAGGTGTGCTTAAAATTTTTGGAGAACTGAAAAACTTAGTGACAATGCTATTAATGATTGCATAGATAATTTTTTGTGCTTTTGTTAGTATCTAATTCTGTTAGTTAGAAAAGCTATTATGGGAAAAAATAACTAAAACATGGTTATTTATAAGATCAGTCTATTCAATCTTACATAATCTTTCAACATTAGAGACATCAAACTTGGAGAATATTATTAATGTACTCCAGGGACTGTGGAGAAATAGTAAAAAAGGAAGAATTCTTTTTCAGTGGAAATTTTTCAGTGGAAGAGTACAACAACAAGACACAGGATAAAGAAGTTGAGAACACTTATTCAGATTTAGAGAATAATAATGGTCCTCTAGCAGATGTTAAAGTGAACAAGCCCTAATGAATTCATGAACATGAACAAATGCATATACCCACAGACATTCATATAGCCCTTACCTTTGAATTCAGTGTTTAAAAAGCTTGCCTGGATTAAATATAGAACAATGGAACATCATATGAAAAATAAATCCTTTCTGCTGATCTAGGTAATTTCATTTATCTTCATATCTTCATGCCACAGTATCCATTCCACTTACATTCCACTATTGGCAGCTATGACATTTTGATACACTAAGATATTTTTATAACTATATACCAATATAATAAGTTTAAGCAGTATTCTCATTATGAATGTTCAGATCCTGCCTTTTTGAAGGTAGGAGTACATTAAAGGGCTGGAAAATTACTGGTTCCATCTCTAAACTATCAAGAGGGAGGGCATACATACAAAAGAGAAACCAGCCAGAAAATTGCAAATTCCAGAGGGAACTGCAAAGCAAACAGAAGTAAAGGGAGGATTGTCAGTTTCTGGTAAAGGCCAGAAATTGGTCCAGAAAACTTCCCTTTGGCCATTATTAGCAAACCTGTTTCCCTTGTGCTCTGCTCTGCCCAGGCTTTATGAATTAAAGAAGAGTGGGAATAATCAATACTTAAAACAAGAAATCTCTAAGGAAATCCATAATTTACATGAAATTATCTTGATTTGCTAAATTGCATCAGTTCTTTGGGTTGATAAAGTGAGGGTAGACTGTGACTCTAGCAGGTATCCAATTAGTGGAAATGGGAAGGTGTGGAAAAGATTTTTAAAAAATCAAGGTGTTATATTCCATTCCTGATATCTCAGTAGTGCAATGGGAAAGAAGGATATTCTTTAGTTCAGCATGTATCTAAGTTAGTTTTCAGTTCTGTTTAAACAAGTTTTAGAAACCTCACCCAAATGTTTTATGGAAAGCTACATTCAAGGGATTCTGAAGACTTCCAGTGAATAATCTCTTCAAAAATTTTTGCTTTACAAATAAACACTAAATTGCTGTAATCCAAATTGAGAAGCAGGAATCAGTAAGTCAGGCTTGTGGTCTCTCTCACTATAAGAAGGTAGACAGAGGATAAATCTTTCTTGCACACACCTGAAGATTCATTGGTATGAACTCACAGACATGGTAACCTGAGATGCAGGTTATGTGTTTGCTGTACGTCTGATGTATCTTCTTTATTCAGTTTCCAAATTATAATAATTATGGAAGTTATTTAAAGTATTCTAGGCCAAGATATTACATATGTTTCAGTCACTCAACTTCAGATACATTAAAAAGAGGTCTGATTTTCAGGAAAAGTAGTTGCTCAGTTGCTGAAAAAGCAGCTGTAAATTATTTTAAAGCAGAGTCCCAAAATATATTCATTTTTAAAGATTATGTCCTTAAAGTACATGTGGAACAGTGCTACAGATCTCTAGTACCTGGTTGTTCCTCCTTCTCTCCTTTATGCTTTGCTTTCAGTGGGACCTCAGGGAGTCATATAATTTTAAAATTTACTACAGAGGGGTAGGGATTTTGGTATTCAGCATTCTACAGCTCTTAATGGTTCCTATTTCCACCCTGTTTCCCAGATTCCTTCAGTCCTTCACAAACCAAAGCCTGGTGTTGGTGGAGTTGGGCAATGCAGGTGAGTCCACGGGGTGAGGGTGGGTAATGGAGCAGCTGAAGGTGCCCAGCAGGAGGAGGAAGGAAACTCAGCATCCTCAGACATGTCTGAGTGGGTGCTGCCCTGCAGTGCCCCAAGCATCCTCAACCTCCTGCTCTGCTCTCGGAGGTCACCTCAGCAGGGAGGGCTGGCTGCTGTGCCAAACCTTCCCATTTCACAGTCCCATAAAGCTCTGCAGAAATGTGATGTCATAAACTGAGGCAGATGTCAAAATATGTCCAACCCTGCCGTTCCAGCTGTGGCAAAGGTTCGTTCTGCATGGGGAGGTGGGGAGGGGGGGGGAAAGTGGCTGCTTTGCTTGGCTTAGCTTAATCCCCACCCTGTGGCAATAAACAGTTTAGGCAATTTGGAGCTGGAACTTTCAGAGGCAAATCACTTGGGGAAGGTGGATAAAGCTGCCTGCTTTGCTATTATCAAACTCTTTGTGTCCTTATCTACAATGTCTCAATGCAAAATGATTATGAGCTTTGAGTATATTGCACAAAACAAAAGCACCTGCTCCTCCCCTGCAGCTTGTTCCTCTATGCAACTTTCTGGTGCTACCCCAGGCCATCAGTGATCCAGAAGTTCCAGTGTCAGGTGACCAATGAGGAACCACAGAATTTTGTCTTAGTAAATTAGTATTAATTATTATTCAAGTATCAAGGAGAAGAGGAATATCATGAAGTGAAGAGAGCCTGCAACTTTGATTCAAATCAAATGTTTTGGTGGTTCCATAGGCAAAGCCAGGGATGATATTTGGCAGTCTTTCATTGTCAATACAAATTAGCATTTTTTTTTCTATGCAGAGGTAAGTTATGCAGCAATCAGTGATGATCTATATGGGGCAGAATGGAATCAAAGGTTAGACCAAGATGGAAAGAAAGAGAAAGAAGCAGCAAAGGAAAAAAACTATGAACTTGCTCTGGAGTACAAGGGCAGTTTAGCAATGGGTTTTCTACTGGCATGGGCAAAGTACTTGAGCTAAGCAGTTGGTGGATGTAAGAAAATGTCACTACTTGCCCACTCCCTCAGTGTAAGGAAAAGCAGACTCTGCAGTTGTGCTACTGAAGGACAGTTCAGCCATGGCCGCCAGGGGATGAGGGGGATCCCCAGCAGCTGCTGGCACAGGGAAAGGAAGATCTTCAGGGTGTTGCAGCTGCAGTTTTACTCCTCATCATGCATATACACCTTGAGCAAAAAATGTCAGTGTTGTGCATAGAAGAGAATCTGCTCTAAACCAGGACCAGTCCAGCCCCCCCAGACTGTAAGTTTCTGAACACTTTAGACTGATAATAACTGCCAAGAAAAATCTCACACTGCCTTTTTCCACATCACTGTCTGCTCATTTAACCTCCACTTACCGCTGACACAGGTGTTTTTGTCACTGTGCTGGAAGCTGCATCATGGAATTCATGGGGGTTAAAAGTCAACTTTCTGGGGCAAGTGGGAGACACAAATATTTGTACTAATACAGGGAAGAGAGCAGGAATAGAAGAGAGGGCAGGGCAGATAGGAGTGGGTCTGCAGCTTTTGGCAGGATCTCCAGTTTGCAGTGTTCCTGAACCTGTGGTCTCAGGCAGCTGATGAAGAATGAGAAAAGGCCTTGTCTTACCCAAAGCATGTTCCCAGTAATCCACATCTTCTGCAAGAGCAGTCAGATCCAACACTTCCCATAGTCCCTGGAACCTTGCTATCCTTTGTGCCTTGTAAATAGTCTTGTGAACTTCTTAGGAATAGCCTTTAATTCGTACATGTTTGACAACTATTATATTTTGTTGAGTTTTTTTTTTAATATAATCACATATTTCACTCTTGCTCCATTAATACTTTTCCCATTCTTTTTCCATTCTTTTTTTTTTCTTTTTTTAATATATTTAGGCTTTCTGGTGTTCTGCTACCAAATATCTTTGTCATCTTAGACTGTATGCAGGGTAAAGCCTCCCCTTTTATGAGGGGGAGTAATTATGCCAGTAATTCAGAGAGTTCTAGCATGCTATTCCATGTCTCCTCACCAGCAGTACAATCTCTCTCCAGGAAATGGAGAAAGTTGGCTTAAGTGCAAACTTGGCTGTACAGGTAAATCCATCTCTATAACTTTTCCTTCTGTTTAATCTGAAACAATTTATGTAGAAAAGTCAATAGTTTATTTTCCATGAAAAATTTTTAAAATACTAGTTTGCCTAGTACACAGAGAAGAGGGTTTGCATAATATCATGACTAAAAACATCACAGAAATCTCTGGCTTTAATTTGAAGGTGACATCAGAGGATGATTGAGTGCATCTTCAAAGACAAGAGTCATATGATTGGTTAAAAAGCTACATCTAGATTTTTATTTACTAAGTAATGAATGCAGTTCAGGGTCTGTATGTAGAGTGGCTTGGATGAGAGAGCTAGCAGGAATATTAATTTACATGTGGAACAGACACAAATCAGGCTTCTCTACTGTCAACCAAAAACTTCCTAGAATGAGAGCTGAAATAAAACTTATTAAGTTCTAAGTAAAGCTCATTAAATTGTGTTGAAACAAGTCCTTTTTAAGAAGTGAAGTTTTCAAAACAGCACTGAAGCTTTTTTGTGTTGAAAGAAAAAATCTTTGTCCTTTTCTGGGCAAGAAGAACTGGGTTGTCTCAGATGTGGTGGTAATTATAACAGCTTGGAATGGGTGGCCACATTCTGTGCTATGAAACTGGAAGCATGGGAATTTTCATTGTTGTCTTTTCTTTATTTGTATTACCAGAAACTGAAGATTTACCCACAAAATTCATAATATAGGACAACAGAAAGTAGGACTATGATCTATTTGATCAAGTGCAGACATCTGCTATGTACATATTGTATAGCTCTGGCTACAAACAAGCTAAACAATAGGATCACCACCCACCCAGTAGCAGGAAACATTTCCTTCTTCTAGAGCCTATGTCTAGATGCAAGATGGATATAAAACTGCTTCTGTCTTTACAGCTCATCTAGACAAATACAGCAGATTGCAGGTACTGAAATATCAGGTAAAGCTGTTCCAGCCACCTTTATCAGACAAGGGGAATGAGTCAGTGGAGGCAATGACAATACCAGCAAATCAAAAGTGGTCAAGGCCATGTTCTGGTCTTAGGAGACTGGGATAGTTCTGCTTGGAAACCTGCTGCTCCCCCAGAATGAGCCCACACACTGAAGCAGTGTGGCAGGTGCCTCAGGATCTATCCCATGGCTCTTGGTGTTTGCTGCTTTGTCTTTAAGGGAATGGCACAACCCATTCCTGCCTCTTCCCCTGAGACCTGGGAATTGCCCCCTCTGTGATAATTCCCCAGCTGTGCACGGGACCTGGCTGGGGGCATGTGCTGGCCCTAGACAAAGCACACTAGGACTGCTGGAGCCACGCAGACTTCTGGAGTCATTATCCAAGCCCTGTGCATGTGCCTGTCTTGGTTTATAGAGAAGTTCTGCCAGAGTTGTGATAACAAGTGTGATAGCAATGTCAGTGCATCAGCAGCCTAGCATGCTTAATGATAGAGGTTAATGTATAATTACTAGGGATATATTGCAGTGAGTTATCATGGAAATAAAAATAGATGGAAGAACCTTTGTGCTCCAGTTAAGAGCCACGTGTTTAATGGGGTATTGTGTACTTGCATACAGGTCTGGTCTCAGAGGCCTGTGTATTAGAGAGCTCTTGATATGCTGCACCATTTCCATGTACAGATGCACTTCATGTTGTTTTGGCCTTTGTCTCCAATTGCTCCCCACTATATACACTACACTGATAAGGGAGAAACATAAATAAACGGGATTTGTGAGCATTTATAATCACAAAATTATCTAGGTTAAAAGGGAATTCTGGATATCATCCAGTATGGACCCCTCCAGTGGATGAACACCTAATAAGCTCCCGCTCTGAACATTCAACTGACTCTCAAGAAAATGAGGATCATATTTTGCATTTACAGTTGAGTGTCCAAAGTATTGCAATGTGAATGCCACCCTTAGAGAACATTAACTTTGAAAAATCACCTTACCTTTCTGAAAGGCTTTCACATCTTTTACTTTCATAGCCTGAAATCTTTTTCTTTTTTTATCAGCTTCCAGAAGGGAGGAAAATACATATATTTGATTAAAAGGGAGAGAAAATATTCTCATTTTACTTTCCAAGATATTTTCTTTTAAAAAGTAAATGCAAAGTATGTATCCAGTTCCATTCCTTAAAATCTTCATTTAGAAAGCCTTCCTGATCCAGTTATACACACTTTTATTGTCTTATTTTCTTTAAAGAACGCTATGGTGAGAAGAGAGCTAGCTTAGCTTTGTCATGGCTTTGCTTTTTATGTTACAGGTCATAAAAAAATTATTTCAATCAGAAATAAGGCCACAGCAGCTGCATTGCCTTTGCCAAAAAAAAACCAAAAAGGAAAAAAAAAAGCTAAAAAAAGTGCGCATCTGTAGCAGATTTAAGGCATCTTCTTTACACAGTGTTGTAACCAAAGGTGTTTTGGTTTTCTTAAATGTATTTCTTTCCTATTCTTTTAAATGGTCGTATTTCTTCCCTGGCCAACTCCTCTGACACTGTATCAGCACTGATGGAGCTGTTTGAGGTGGGTGACACAATTGTCACTGCATCAATCTTACCACGAAGCTGTCAATTCCACAGCAGCATTTGGAGCTGAATCAGACAGTTCCAGTGACATGGCAACCACAATGTGTGAAAGACACTTCTATTCCTTTGGATGCGTAGGAGACACTTTCATTTACAGAAAGGACTCACTGACACTCTTGTTCTGCACACAAGGATTAGTCAGACTCTTCATGGAAATCAAAGGAAGCTGGTGTCAGTACAAACTCTGCCTCCATCAGGTTTCAGGTGTCCCAGCTGTTCAGCCTAATTGCCCATCACAGTAAAACTTCCAGGGAACAGTTTCCCTGAGATTCTGTTCCTTGCTTTTATATCCCCACTGCCAACAATCTTATAAAGACAGGTTTGTTTGTTTGATTTATAATAAATAAGGTTGTAAGAAAACTAGGCCGTTTTTAATAACGAATACTCTTGAAAGAACCCCACTTCCCCTCCATATGGAATGGAGCACCCTGTTTATTCATTCTGTCCATTTTCTACTGCATCAACACCTATTCTGATATTTAATTTTTTTTTTCCAATTTAAGCTTCATACATTTATAAATCTCATTGGATAAGGGTCAGGACCTGCTGCTAGCAGATGCATTATCTTTTCCATTCTCAGGCTGGCTGAACTTGGGACAACAGAGTTTTGACTTACGTCAAGAGATGACAGTAGTTAAAAGGAAATAATCAAGGACACTCCTCCTAGAACAAGAAGTCCCTAGATTCTTGGCACAAATCTAAACCTTATAATAGCATATTAAGGCCTGATAACTATGTTGGTGTGCACTTATATGAGCTGCTTATATGAGTAGCTGCTGTTGTAAGAGAAAGGCATTAACAATGTAAGTAGACTATACTAATAGTGGAACCACAAAGGAACATTTGAGGTCATCAGCTCCTACAATTATGAGCTCACTTAAGTATCAGGAGATAGAAGTGCACTATTAAACACTTTTGAATTAAAGACATACTTTGATTAAAGACACACTGCATAGATCAGGGATATTTTTATGGTTATAACAGACATTGGGATTAAATCTTATTATTCTCAAATAATGTTCTTAGAATATGTCATTTTTAAATTTTAACTCTCTGTATATATACGAACTTTCTTTCTGTGTATATGTATATAGAATTTTATATAATTGTTACATTGCTACAGACACTCTATACCAGTGTAAGAATATATATATATATAGTCTGACACAATGAGTAATGATCAGCTTTTGTATGTAGCATCTTTTTCAAAATGCATAGTTGTTGTCTCCAAAACTGGTTCTGCTCACATATGAAAGCTTTTTTTTTCTTTGCTACAGTTATTATTTTTATTAATGTCAGGAAATTAAAAAGAGACTGAAAATGCATAGGGTTTTACATCCGAATTCACTGGAAGAATGAGTCACAGAAGTTATTTTTGGCATGGTGCTTTTACATTTAAGCCCTAGAACATTTCTATTTTACCATCATAAACAGATTTTACCATTCTGTATTACTTTAAAACAATATTATGTATGAGAGTGAACAAGGTCTCAACCATGGAGATGATAAAAAACCTATGGATAAAGGAAATTACAGCATAAGGGGAATGATGGCTGGAGCCATACCACCCAGATCTGTTAGCTCATCCAAACAGAAATGCCAGGCTGAGTTGATTTGGTCAGTGCTTTGGTTGGGACCTCTGAGGAAACCTCCAAGGTTGCTGAAGGAAGTGGTGGCAGCAACATTGTAGGTGGTATTCTCTGTTCTTGAGTCACGACTGGGTCAATAACTGTGATGGGAGCCAGCAGGATTTCCTGGAAGAGCTGTGGGCATGATGTGAAACCACGGTCCTGAGTATCAGGAATTATTTCATGACCATCATGAATTTCATATGAGGAGTAGAGCTGGTGACCCTGGGTACCTGATCACATTTCAGTATCAGCCTTTCTTTCATAATTTCTCCAAATTGTTGCAGTATTTTCTCTTCCTTGGGGCAGGAGAAGAAAACCAGTAATGTCATGCCAGGATGACGGAGTACTGAAAAATGTTAAAACTCCATTATAAGAGACTTTTACTCAAATCCTGTCATTAATTTGAATGAGATTTAGATAACATCTAGAGCCCTAAGTACAGAAGGACTGTAACAGGGCTAATGTGTTTTTGAAGGAGCTCTTCCCCTTTCATGCCTTTCCCATCTGAGCAATGCTGCCATTGCCTTTCAGCCATAACCACCAGCCATTACTCAGAGGTACTGTCAGGCCCCATCGTGCTCCCAGAGCAGCTCCAGTCCAGACAGTTCTCCTCCCCAACCCCACTATGGTGTAGTGACACCATGACATTACATCCTCCCCAGAAACAACGACACAAATCTGATTTATAACTGGTGGTAAAACTTTATTATTCAAGTTTAGATGTAACAGACATCTTTGCTGCCTGAAGATTGTTTGCATAAGAAATACACCAAGAACATGTTTGTGAGTAGAAATGAACATGCACTATGAAAACCAAAAAACAAAACAAAACAAAAAAAACCCAAAACAAAACAGAACAAAAAACACATCCGTGTGTTGTAAGGACAAAACATTAAGAGCCAGCATTCTAGAGTCAAATCAGGGCTACAAGTTTAATGATGGTTTTTAGCAACATGAAGTAATTCTTTATGAAGCAATTTTTTTCTTTTTTTTTTTTTTTTCTTTTCCTGCTGGTGAATTTTCTATAAGCTAAATTTACAATGGCATTTTGAGATGTTTCCTTTTCTCCTGTTCTCCTACACAGAGCTCAGAGGCCAAAATGATAGGAATGGAAAACTGTGGTAGCTGTCACGATGTTTTTACTTTACTAAGTGTAATTTTGCTTTCCTAGTAAAGGAATTTTACTAAGTGAAACAAAGAATCAAATGAAACAGATATATCTGGCTGTCAACCATTTAATTACTGTCTTTTATCCTCTTAAAGTAAATTGGGGTGTGTGTGATTACTATACAAGTAGCATCTCCCCAACTGCCAGCTTTCCAGAGTTGGCTGAATGAAATAAAAACTGTGAGGAAGAGGGTAGTGAGGAATCCTATTCTGAGGTGAGAAAATTAAGTAAATTAAGTAAATCATTTTACTTGGCCCATCTTAACTTTAGAGAAAAATTTAGAAGGAATTTCTCACTTATCTATCACATTTAGGATATGCTGACAAATTGCTCACTGCTCCTTGCCAAGCATAACTGTCTCCACAGAAGCAGAAGGAAATATATCTACCCTTCTGGCTGCACAGAAGTGACCTTCTAATCTCCTTGGCTTTTCCTGACCAGTATTAGGAATTAGCATGTTAAGTCAGCCAAGAAAAATCAATACAGGAGCAAAAATGAGAATATATTTAAACATACTGGGCAAAAAGCAGATGGTAGACAATATCCTTAGCACATAAAGCAAGTAGTTATGACT
Source organism: Calcarius lapponicus (assembly GCA_039654755.1). Taxonomy (NCBI): domain Eukaryota; kingdom Metazoa; phylum Chordata; class Aves; order Passeriformes; family Fringillidae; genus Calcarius; species Calcarius lapponicus. The sequence goes on from CM077464.1 coordinate 141,076,580, forward strand.
ACAAAACAACAGTGTCCAGTCCAAGGGTGGACTTGAAAATCTGTCCCTGAACTGAGTACTAATCCGCAGTTGCCAAATCAGTTTTTCCCATTGCACAATCACTGTGTTTCAGCACTGGATACAATTAGCATCAGCCACTTGTCCTGCTGCCCCTCTAACTGCAAAAATAATCTATTGCTCACAGTGTGTCTCAACCTTTGGAGATGTCTCAATTTTCTCTCTCTTTAAAACTGTCACAATAGACAACAGTGTCTTTTTTAAACCAAGATATGTGCATCCAGTGTCCTTCCCCCTTTCTGCCTAGTCCATTAAAAATTAAGGGAGGAGTTTCATCAGCATGGTGGCAATTAGGTGCAACACTTCTTTTGGAAAGCAGTCTAAATTTGGCACCTGAACACAAACTGTGCTCTGGAACATCATCTCCTGCAGCATTGAGGGGGCAGCAGCCATGAAGTGACAGCTTCGGGACAATCTGGTTTGCAGATGATGTCACAGGATGGTTCCATCTATAGAGAGAGTTACTGGAACCACTGTGCCTGTTCCACAATCTGAGTAGTGACAGGCACCACAAATCCTCTAGCTTTGAAACATCTACTTACTTGGTTGTCCAATTTGAGATATGTTTTAAGATCTTACACTACCATTCCTTTAGTAAGAGAAGTTCACCACCTTGAAGCCACTGACAAATTGAGAACAAAGACTGATTGATTGAAAGTTCAATTTTTAGTGCTGTAAGTTGATTGAAACACAGTGGGTGCAGTAATTACTTGTGTGTGCTAACATTGGCTTCCATCTGAAAGTTATTAAATAAGATTATTCTTTTCCTGTGTCAGGATTTTTTTTTCCTTTTATTAGTACCCATTGTTAGGGGGTCTGGAAGATGGATGGAGTCACCTCTCTTTTGTTAAGAAACAAAACTGTGCCCCCGCTATCCCAATCAAAAAGAACAGGCTACAGCAAAATCCCATTTCTTAAAAAGCAGAAATCTTAGAACATCTCAATATGTCATGGCAAGAACAATGAACTTTTTTTCAAATTTTATTTTCATCGTCTAGGTGTGCAATAGTAACTATTCAAAGCTCTGTCTTGTTCTTTGCACTCATAAGATTTCATTTCTCCTCATCCCCAAACCCTGATATGTGTATTTCCTGTTAATTTGCCTCTGCTTCTGAGTTTAACAAGAAGTGTTCTAAAGTTCAGGGTAGTGCTCAAGTCTTACAATGCACATGTCCCTCTAAAATATTTTGCCATGAAGATGCAGCTTCTATCAATGAAGAAGCCAGAGGAACTGGTAGGTCTGAAGTGAAGTCAAACCAGTAACTACTGAGAATCGGCAGGCAGCTACCTTTGAAGGCAATAAAAATCACTGCTTACTGAGTATAACATCTTCCTTGGAAAAGCTGAAAAGGACACACACTGGACCCTGACGTAATGAAACGAGGGCAATCTATTTCAGTCCCCCCAGAAAAAAAAAAAAGAAACAGAAAATACCCAACAAAAATAAATCCACAAAAACCAAGTCAGAACTTATTATTGGAGAACAATAGTAAAAACATAACCAGACTTTGTCACTGGTATCAAGCTGGAGATTCATCTAAAAAATAGAAGAAGAAGAATGTGGCCCAACATCCTTTGCTAACCTAGAACACTACTGAAGGGTTACAGAACTCAACCACAGCAGATTGAGTGGGATGTTCCATATGCTGCTCACCAGTAAAGAAGCAATGGGTGGAGCAGGAAGGAATGCAGCCTAATGCTGAACAATAGCCTGTCTGTGCCTAACAAATCAGAGAAACTGTGCAATTATGTTTCACCTGTGTGAAAATACAACATCTAAATACTGCCAAGGTCAGTGAGACCTTTGGTGATCAACTGTGTAAGTGCCTCTCATGCTTGGTGATGTTTGCTGCCAGCTGCTTTAGGCACATTATTTCTCAAAAGACTATCAAAGTGCTGAATGTTTAGGCCAGTTCCCTCCTGGTTTTCCTTTTGCCAACCCCTATAAGACATTTCCTATCACCTCTCCTTTTATCTTCCACCTCCCTGTTTATCTGGTTAAGTATCTTAGTAAGTGCACCAAATACTAGAAGGGAGAGTGGTGAGACTCAGGTAAGTTAAATACAAGAACTTTTTTTTTTTTTATGATGCTTTAGTTCAATTACATGAAAATCTGAGAAAGGCGGCATGTAAGTGAGATCAGAATAGGACCCTTTACATATAATCTCAAGAGAGGACCTAGTCCAGAGATATTTTTATAGAACATTTTAAAAAATAAAATGCATGAATGGAGAAATAAAAGACAACATAATATCAGAAAGACATTTTAAACTTCATTCGCTGCAACATTCATGAACCAGTTGAGCTACACCTGCCATCCAACCATAAGGAACTAAGACCCTGCACTGCGAAAAAGAAACAAACCCAAACAAAACAAAAAAGCAACTGCGTAATATTGTAAAAATGGAGTGCAATGCTACTACAGAATGCAATAAAATATCAGTGCTGCATCGTCAAACAGCACTTATCAAAATAATTTCTGAAATGTTTCTTCTGAAACACAGACAAAGCAATAAAAAGAGGATATATGTTTATCATTTTAAGCATAACAATGTGAGTTAAGAGCTTAAGAATACAAAAGTACTTGGAATGAATAGTGCTACCCTTTTTTCCTAAGTAGGCATAAAAATATTTTCATTTCCTTCTTGTTTTTCATACCATTAATATCAACAAATTTCATTCATTTCATGTTATCGTTTACAACTTTAATGCACACACACAGAAAAAAAAGATACCTACTGCAATAGAAATAGTTGCTTCATTACCTTGTTTGCTACATTTGCAAATGTAAACAGCGAGGCAGAGCCAGAACTGACTCTAATGCATGATGGAATATCTTTGTTGCATACGTACACTGTAGAAAATAATTATTCAATATGTCAGGCACCATTATTTGAAATGTAATACATTAATATTTACTAGAAAAATAAGGTTTTTTTCTATTTGTTCTCCCAACTTCTTTAATGAAATAAGTTAATCTGACAGTGCATCCAGTAGCTTGTAATATCTTCTACATCCCTGTGGCAAAATAATAAACTACTGGTTGGGACACTATAATGAAAATGATTAAAGTCAGTTCTTGTACACCCTTGTAGCAAGCATGGAGGCTCGTCTAACAGCACCTTTAACCAATTATTTAATATTTAGTTATTTAGCCCTATTTCCCTGAGCAGTTATGCTGAGGAGCTTTCCCTTCATGGATAGTTTTTAAAAAGCTTTAAGAATTAAAAAGTACTATGAAGACATTTAATGCTACTTAGCAAAAGCTGGTATAAGTCTACTGAAGGGATTGACTGGTATGTATAGCAATGTTAAGCCTGTGGAGAAGTAACCTTAGACTTTAAGGTTTAGAAATGTAATATATTAAAATATATTAAAATAAAATACAGCAGGTTACCTTATTCTATGCAAATTAAACCTGGAATGTGGCTTCTGTATTAGAGAATTCACTTGCACAAAATGGTTTTCCTAGACTAAAGTGTGCCAGAAAGAATGTAGTGATAAAATGGTAGCTAAAACTCAGCTGAGTCTGAGAAACATATATATGACATTGCTGCCAAAGCTTTGAGGACAATGTGATCCTAAGGCATGTAGGGCAGAAATCTGCCCAAATTAAAGAAAAGAAAATGACCTTTTAACTCTGTATACTTAACATGTCTAGTTCTTATATACAATGTGCATATGTTCACTACACCCCTGCAGCAGTATATACATATACACATCTTTGCACACTTGCCAGTTATGTCTCTTACACAACAGCAAAGGTATTAATTGTCCAGTAAAATTTTCTCAAGGTTATTCGGCATGATTCACTGCATTCTGGCTAGCTTTGGTGGGCCATGTCCCACTGAATTATCTTCCTCCCCTTCTGGCCACCATCCAACTGTTCTTTTTTTCTTGGTAACCCACTCATTTTAAAAAGAAAAAAAAGGAAAAAAAAGGAAAAAAAAAAAAGGAAAAAAATGAATAAAAAGAAAAAAAAAAGAAAATAACAAGGGATTTAATATTGGATAAGGCATGCTCTCTATATGAAGTGCTTTATAGGTCTTCACAAGACATTACAAGCTATTGAATTCCCATCAAGGAAACCTATTTCTGTTTAATTGTGCTAAGTGCTAAGGTTTACTCTTTAGGTTTTCCATTCTTTTCAGCTTGTGCATTGTTCCTGTGTAGGCCCCTCTGGATGTGAGTTGTGAAGTCATACTTGTCCGTGCAAAGATGCTGGCAAATGCTGCACTGGAAAGGTCCACTGTCACCATGGCAACTCATATGCAATGCATACATCACTTCATCCAGAAAGACAATGCCACAGTGCACACACTTGGTAGAAAGTTCATCTTGGGTACTTCTATCAACTTTCTCTGTTTTTACTACATTCAAGGGACCTTCATTTTTTACATTTGGTGGTGCCTTACTCTTTTCCTTGGAGGCACCATTTGCAGTTGGCCCAGGTCTGGAATGCTTTATCGCCAAATCTAGAGGAATGTCATTGTCTGATCCGACAGCTGAAAAATGAGGAGGCAGATTAAAGGTGGGATAAGGCACATAGTTTTGGCAAGGATTTGGTAGGCCAGGCACATGACTCAAGTAGTGTGGATTCCCAGGAACAGACAGCTTATATTTACTCCAGAATCTCAGCCAGTCAGCTTCACTCTGAAAGTCATTGTGTACAAACGGAAGTCCAAAGAGTGGGTACTGGTATTTTTCAATAGGGCTTCCAGGTGGAGAATAGTTTGGATGTTTCACAGGTCTCATGTATTTTTCTATCGGGCTGCCTCTCTCTGAGCTTCCTTTCCCTTCTGATATCGATGAACTGTTTCCTGGGTCTCCAGTACTTTCCTGAGGACTTTTTATCTGAATGTGCAAAGGTTGCATCCTTTTGTGAATATCCAGAGTTTGGCTGACCAATATTGGCTGCTGAGCAGAATGGCTTTTAGTCAATGAACCTGGGGCCTCATATTTACTGAGGCTGGGAAGCTGAATTTCTCTCTGATGACCTTCAGGTAAATGATCCTCTGACCTCCTCTCTAAGGGGCTTCCATTGACTTGCTCCTCACTGTTACCCCTCTGCTGTTTGTTTAGCTGCTCAGCCTGAAGTGCCTCCGGGTTAAGGCGCTTTCTTGTTCGTCTCCTAATGATCTGTTCACCATTGTTCTGTTTAATGATGTTTAAAGGCCTGGGAGTCTGCATGGAACACATAGAGAATGAACAAAAGGAAAAAAGAAAAAGACACATTAAACAAATCTGTGAGACCACGCTCATGCAAATTTATCTTTTCTTTTGTGAAGAGCTGTATTACAACAGTGTTACGGGAATGACCAAATTTCAATCCAAATGCTGGTTCACAGCCCCTCATGCTGAAAGTAAACTATAAAATGGCTTATTTTATCAACCTGAGTCAACTGCCTTAGACATCCTGTACTTATTTACTTCAAAAGACATGAAGTATCCAAGCTGTCAAACCATTTATTACCTCTTACTCCTAAAAAATTCTGGGGGAGATATGTTGAAAGTGGGTGCTGAGAGCTGGGGGTGAGGCAGGAGATGCAAGGCCCTATGCATTAGTGCTGCTCTGTGCACCTTGCCACCAGAGCTGCTCTCCCACAGGGGTTTGCACAGCTCCCACTGGGACAACAACTTGCCCTTATACTCCCCCTGCTCTGACAGGGACAGAAAACACAAGCATACACAGGGCTTGCTGACCACCACTGCTGTCACACAGCAAAAGGGCTGCAGGTCCACTGTGTGCTGAGTGGGAAGACTGGGATTGACAGAAAGGGACTAAGAAAGATGGAGAAGAACGCCCAGGGAAATATGCACCAAAAGGTCTACCTCTTCTTTGGAATCAACTCCCCCTCCTTCACCCCAGTTGCACTGCTTTCTCAGTGTTACTGATGTGCTACTACGTCATGAGAGAGAGAAGGCATGGGGCAAAAAGGATCTGTAAAGAAAAAACCATCACAAAGAGGCAGAGGGAAGAACCAAGTGGGCACTTCTGTTTCCATTTGCTACTACCCCACAACAGTTAAGTGGCTTTTTTAGAGAAGAAGTGAAAATATCTTTCTGTAGGGAAAAAAAAATGGTACAAGGAAGGACAGCAGTTAGGTTTCCTTTAAAGGCCCCCCCAAGAGAAAAGCAATAGTATCTGAGTGAAAAATGGAGCTGCACCATCAGTACGTTTCTCTACTGGGCAGATGGTAGAGCAACAAAAACTACCTAAAAGTCATTCAGTTTGGTGTGTTGGGAGTTGACATTTTTCTTCCAAAAGGCACATAATCCCATTTTGGTTGGAGGCCATAAAAGTGCCCCCCCCCCCCCCCCCCAGCATTCTACTCATATGTTTATTTGGAAAATTTAACATTGTTTTTAAAAGCAGATTTAATTTTGGCTTACAGTCAATATCCAAAGTAATCTTGAGTACCTTGAATGTAACTAAATTTTTAATATTTTCATAAGTTCAAGCTAATATGAAAACATCCAGAGCTGGAAGAACACCCATTCTATTATTTGCAGAGATTTAGTCTCTCTCTTCAGTTGCCATATTCCTCTCCTTTCACTTATTTATTTTCCTGCAGTTGGCATACTCTTAATGGTTAACTACATTTTAGATAGTGCAGCTATTTTATAAGATTTTACTTTCTGTTAAAATACTGAATCAGAAGTATATACACACTTTGATTTAGATTTTTAATAAGAGAAATTTAAACTTGGCAGAAAAACAGCACCTGAACCAGCCTCCTCACACAGATCAAAGTTGAGACAAAGTCGTGTTAAAAAATTACAATATTTTTATGTAAATTCTATTCAGATAAAGATTATAGTTTGACCAATCATTAGCAAATTAATATGCATAGACATGTACTTTTTATTATAAGATCTGTATAATTTCCTTGCCTTTTTATGACAATTGTAACTCAGATACTGTGTGAGATCTTACAGTGTTGTTGCTCTTATTAAACGCTAAACACTACAGACCATTTTTATATGGCTTCCAGACAACTCTCCAATATTTTGGAAATACTTTTACCCTACCTCTTCATGCTACAGGTAGGAAGCCTGATTATGGAAGCAGTTGAAAGAAACATCTTCCTACCTGAGATTAGGGGCCCTCACACACTTACTTGAAGCTCCAGCTATTCAAAGTTATTGTAGGTTCAACTATAAAATTCTTCAGTTTGCCAATGACTGTGCTCATCTGATTAAACCAGCCCTTAGATGATTAAATATACTTTTTAGTGGTGTAAATCTACTAATTTTCCTTCTTTGTAGTAGTAAGGTGCAGATAAAAAGATCTTGTATTTGGCTACAACCAAGGCAAATAGAAAATTTTAAGGTCACTTCTTGATTTTCAGTGAGGCATTAAATTTAGAATATAGTAGAAACATTACCAGAACTTTACTTTTAAAATGGTCTATGTCAGATCCTTAATTATATGTTAGACATAATATATTGAAGATGATCACAAATATTTCTGCCATATCTGTATCAGCTGGCAATCTCCCCACTCCAATAATATGAGTAACTAAAAAAAATAAAAAATTCAACAAATGCTTCAATAAATTATTGTGATTAGATTTCTCAAATTCCATGGGAAAGTGGAGCCTCCTCTAGACCAACCCTAGAATATGCTGCAATTCTTTACTGAATTAGTCCAAGGATTTTGTCCAGGAATCACCATGGAACAAAATGTAGTGTTCCATGACCAAATTCGAACTGTTTAAAAATGAAGGACAGCACCACAATAACAATGATCAAATTCATGACTCTGGGGAGACAGCAAATGTTACTATTCTGATATGTTTGCAGTAAGATGCATTTTTTCACTAAAACTATTTTAATAATAGACTCTTGGATTATAGTTACACTTTTAAAACATATTTGATTGTATTGAAGGAGAGAAATGTGAAAAACATGGCAAGTTTAATGTCAATTACCCCTTAGATAGATGGAACATCTTTGAAAACACACTGAAAAGTTATTCAAGGGTATAATAGAAATAGAAATGCAACTTGCAGCAGAAGTCACTACCATGTTAACATCTGTCAGTCACTATCACCTAGTAATATCTGATAGATCAGAGATTTTTCTTCTTATTAAATGAAAGTGAAAAAGGGACCTTAGGCTTGCATTAATGAGGATGGTAGTCCTAGATAGTAATAATCCAATCAAAAGGGAGCTAAGAAATGTGCAAATTAATACAGGTGAGTCTTACTCACCAGCGTAGTACAATTTAGATGAACAGGGGTCTTACAGAAGTAAATTCTATTCACTTGATTTTTTACAGTTTTGGACATTTCCCTAATAACTGCATCATCCTGGACACCTTAATTCAAAACCATGTGTCCAATACATGACACACACTGCAATTTTTCCTGAACAGACAGGCAGACAGATAAAAGAAACTTTCATCTTTCTGGTGTCCATCTAAAGAGCATCCCTTTCCATGGGACTGTCTCAAAAGTTGTCCCAAAGGAGAGATTTGTTGGATTATTTCAGACTCCTACTTATAAAGGAGTTGCTATCATACCACAGCAGAGTAAGGCTTAATTAAATTCTTTTCATTTGTTAGGTCAAAGTTCAATTGAAGATATTAATGTCAAATGTCCACTGAATGGCAGCTTATTGCCATGCCTAAACATTGGAGCTTAGAGATAGTGTCAGCTACTTGCTTTTGAGATGCATAAAAAAAAACTTTGACACTGTATTTCTAATAAATGATGCTGAAAGTGCAGTAGTTCATTCCTACTGGTTCATAAGGATGATCCAAGTTGTGCTTCAATTCATAACTGATTCTTGTAGCTTTTATCTATTCCAAAAGTAATGTTGAAAATCATGGTAGGATCCAACACTAGAGCTGAGAAAAATATACTTAAAAAAGGGAAAATAGAGTCTGCACATTTCCACAAACAACCAGACTCAAATATCAAATAAAAAAGCCAAACTGTCCTTCTTAAAATCTTTGTGGATGTTCACCACTGATCAATTTCCTTAAATTAGATATTCTATCTACAGCTTTGAGAGGTGTCCAGGAAGATGATACCTGGAGCAAGACCCAGCCAAGATGCTGGTCAAGACCATGCATTAGTATCTTCTTAGATACTACTGGCCTGACCGGGCTATTCTGGGCCTTAACACCAGTGAGTGACCCCAGAATGACGCATAAGGCAATCAGAGCCAATCCTTCAGACTGGTGATGGTCATGCTGCTTTTGAAAATTGTAATTTTTACGTTGTTTTAGTTAGTGGGCTGGTTTGGCAGGATGTTGTCTAAACAGGATTATTGTATGGGCAGTAGACAAGACCATTGAGAAGCTTACATTTCAAATTTAATTTCTGCAAAACATTTTAAAAAATGCACACTCTTAGTCACCACGTTTATTTCTGAGTTAGGCTCTAAGCCTGATCTGATACATTGCCCTGGCAAACTCCCAAAGACTACCTCGGTTCCATTTCTGAATAATAGTAACACTTTTTAATTTCATAGGAATGTTGTAAAAATTAATTAATTAGTCACCTGACTCTCCTATGTGTGCCTATTAAAGACAGCAAGGATAATATTTAACCAGTGGGTCTTAACCTAAAAGATTCCAGGCATTTTGGCACTGATCCAAGGAAACACTTCAGCATGGCTTTCCTGGACCTGGACCAGAGTATTCAACATCTTTCAGGATCAAGTCAAGTGTCAATAAGATGAAAAGCAATATAGACAGACCATGATTATTATTTATTCCCTGACTGATCCTGAGGGATGGTGAATCTTCCCCTTACCAAGTGATGAGTGCCTTCAAGTGAATAGCTTCCTTGCCGAGATATTTATCTTCCAGCAGACTTTAAGAACTGTAGAAAAAAAGAACACAAAAAAATCCCACCACCCCATATCTCTGGGAAATTTCCAATCAAGAATAAAGGAGGTAAGAGATGTCAAAGTATACAAAAACTTTCAAGAGATATTTGAATAGATGTGATGCCTAATTTCAATAATTTTGGTTTCTCTAGGAGTGTAGAATTTAGAGAGCTTTCATCACAATATATCATATGCCTTGAAAAGCAATTCCCAGAAAAGAAATAATTTTCCCCTTATTTTGTATCAAAATAATTAAATGCATCACTTGTGACCTCCAACACATCTACTCACAGCATCCCAGGCTGTTTCATAATGAATCACAACTGATCCCAAAGTGACCATTCTGCAAAACCCTGTTAGGAAATTAGCTGCAGGCCAGGGAGTGGTACTAATCACACAACCAGGCAAGACCCCAGCTGCCCAGCTTAGCTGTGCAGCTCCTTTTCCTACTGAACAAACCAGTAAGTTCTTCCTACCGAGTGGAGCTTCTGGTAGAGGCCACACGCGTTGCATACATATCCACCATTTGCATTCTTCCGCCAGAGAGAGGTCTTTGTGGTCAGGCAATTGGCACAGAAAACACCCGAGCCTCTACGTCTCTGAAACAGGGAAGAAAAAGGGAAAAAAAACAGGTCAGAGGTGAGTCACATGAGCTGTGGAGTTAGGACAAATCAACACAGGAGTTTTGTCTCTAGACTGGCAACAATGACAGTATAAAACCACACTGCCCATAATGAGGTCAGGTTCAATTGTGCTTAATAGGCACCACTGATTTTCATTATAATTAACCCCAGAGTGATGGATGAGGTGTGTGAAACACCAAAGCCTTTTCAGAATAACAACTTTAACTTTTTGAACTTCAGGTTTTGTGCATTTAATGATGGTTTCTAAACAGCAAATTCTGAAAAAAAAACCCCTTGGAAGCTGACAGAACATTCTGCGAACTCTCCTGGTTTCACAACAATTATTTCTTTTTAGCTAGCTTTATTTAAAAGTGTGATTGGTAACAAGAATTCTGAAACACCACCAAACAATTAATTACAGTTATACCTGTCTCATATTAATTCCTTTAACAGAGATTATATTTGAATACATGATACTGTATTTTCCACTTATTTCTGAAATCAGTATAAGCTAGCATATATTCCTGCAGCCCATATGAACAAATAAAAGTACAATATTCTTGAATGAGACCTCTTCTGAACTTCAAATGAAGTCCCAGAAAACAACGTCTCATCAACAGATAGATTTATTTATTTATTTATTTATTTTATTTTAGTCAGGCAAAGAAGGGCACAGTAAAGCTTCCCTAAAAACAAATTGGTTTTAACCAGACTGAGCTGTGCATTCATCAGCTTTCATAATGATCCAGGAATATTTAAAAGTAGGCATGTTTATGAGTATTGCTCATTAAATTTTTTCTATGGAGTAATGATTTCCTTAAACTTCTCATTTAAACAAAAGTCAGGCTGTGTTTGTGGGCCCAAATACTAATAAGCAGGAAATGGAATTCTTTTGCTGAAAAGAAAATCCGAATTTTAACTCTGTTCCCTTTTTGCAAAGGGAAAAAATGATCAGTAAGAAACCTTCACCAACTAAGACAAGAATGAGTGAGTACAGGGAAAACAGTCTGGGTGAAAATTAATTTTATTATAAATTAAGAATTACTAACACTATAAGTAAAAATTTCAGGGTTTCATAAAATTTAAGTAATTTATTTAACTTTAGTTCATACTGAAGAAGACTGGTGTTCATGCCAAAAAAATACAATGGTTATAATTGTACTCTGATACATTTCAAATGGAAAGCTTTCTGCAGACATAATTTTGGCTTCAAGACTGGAACACTTTCTTGGCATTGAAAGGGCATTTGATTCATCGGGTGTTTCACAATGTATCACTAAAAAGACCTGGTGAGCAGCCAGTTCCCTATAGGGTAATTTTTCCATCCAGATGCAAGTGCTATCAGAGGCCCTCGTCAGCTAAACTAATTATGATCTTGCATTTGCTGATGCCTGCTCACTCTAACATTCGACATCCTCCATTAATCATCAATACAAGGAAAATGAATGAAACGTAAAGAAATGAGGGCTGGTAAGCTGCACAGCCATAAAAATCTGAAATGAGTGCAATAATTTAACAAGATTGGGGAAATGTTTTTAGTGAGCACAAAGTCAGGCTAACAATTGCCCTTTTAAACCAAGAACACAATTTCATTTGTAGAGCAGGTTGTGGTACTTTAAAGTGATACAATAAAATCAAGATTGTCATCAAGATAATCCCTCTCTCACCCCCATACATCATCCCCTATTTTGTCTCTTAAATCAGATGCAGTAGTATATGACGTTTTTCTCAGTGTAGCTAAGGGGAGAACTAGATGGATGTCCTTCAGCAAACATTTAACTAGTTGTGCATATAAGCCCTGGAAAGGTGCGCTCATCTACAAGTACATTGAAGGTCCCAATTTTTTTTGTGGCTGGATATCCTCGACCAGTTTCACCTGGCTGCTGAAATATTTTCCATCAGAGTACAATAAAAGCCTCACTAGACTAAGCCCAACTTGGTCCACTTGGAGGGTGAGACGTTTCCAAGCGGAAATGACTCTATATGGCCAGGATTCAGCTACCACTGCAGAACCGTTCCTTTTCATTCCTACTTCTTGTATGCTGGTCTACAGTTTCTTGGTGTGGTGTATTAACCAAATGGAGTCTTAATCTGAGTCAGTCTTTCCACTGTTTTATTTCTGTTTGTGTTCCCTGAGTTTGGGAACACAACCCTCTACAAAGTCATGGAAGACTATTAAAATATAGAGAGAACAGTCTAGTTTGTATGCTGCATTTCTACACACCTGAAGGGGGACAAAAGGTAAAGTTACACAGAAATTTTCATGAAATGCCGTGGAGCTAGTATATCTATAGAACATTTGACAAAAGCAACTCACTTTTTCTCTCTTTTCTAAAGAAAGATCTGATTCAAACTGGGTATTAGTTGCAGTGAAATCATACAATGACTACAGCTGACAAAAACCTACGAAATACATAGCAGTAGCTGTTTGTATTGAAATTCTATACGTCTGCTTATTCACTACTTACAAATATTTATCTGTTTAAAATTTCAAGTAGTCCAGCTAAACATCCTTCCGTAAGTTTAATGCAAAGTCTCTAAATTCCTCTTTTGTGCTGTTCTGTGTTGCTCCTTATCTTTCTTTACCTTCTCTGATTTCTGTATTATTTAAGGACCTTACAGGATAATCAACATTGATTTTTTCAGTATGAAAGTGTTTCAACATAGCTTATATATACTAATAAATGAATAATTGAAACACCTCTGGAAAAACTTAAATGCTGCTACTTCGTTGAGCATTTTGGCTACCAAACAGTTATTTACAGTGGGGACACACAGCTTTAGAATGGATTTCCTGCCACGAAACAGGACTACGGCAGAATTGGACTAAAGATTCTTGACTCTCAGACACTACTAACCACAGAACAGACCTGCCTGGCAAAATACACCTCAGAAATTTTCATGTCCGCAATAAAAAGATTGGAGTGCTTTTTAAAAAGCCTACAATGCAGCAACCCTATTATCTTAAACAAATAAGGTTTCTTAAAAAGAAAAACAACAAAAACCTAGACCTTTACTTCTCATATACCAAGTTTTCTAAGTTATTGGACAGCAGAAATTATTTAATTTTTTTTTTCTAAATGTTCATTAGCAATTCTGTTAGTGATGGTACTTCTGCATGGGTCTGTTTGGCTTTGCTTACTCATCACTTGAACTCATCAATAATATTGGCCAATATTGCTGCTTTTCTGGGTAGTCTTGCAAAGAAACAGGCACTTGAGCTCAAATCCAGCAAAGCCTGTGCAACAGCTATGGCCCACAGCCCCCATAAAGCCCAGCCATGGGCTCAAGTGCTCTGCTAAGCATCACCACTACCACTCTCAAGAAATATGTTAGAGAACTTTTGCTCCCACTCTAATGTGATCCTACCACAGTTAATTTCTTAAATCAGCATAGTAAATGTAGGTCAACATGACTAGTCATGAGAGAGTCTGAGCCACAGATAAAAAGATTTTAGTCTGTGATCAATGCCACTAGCATTGTCTGGAGTTATCAATGAAAATGTCATGTACATCCTTGAAAGAATAAGCCAAAAGCGTCTAAATAGCTAAAATATGTATCTATTAAGTCAAGCTTTAATCATCTGGGGCCTTACAGCCACTACATTACAATCTCAAATCCTGAAGGGGCCAGTGCAGAGAAAAGCCTGTCTCTATTTCCATTCCAGTTCCGAGGTCTGGGCGTTTAATATCACAGTTGTCTCAAATCACATTAGGCTGAAACTTGGCGTATGTTTTTGTCAGCCCAGATGTAACTTTTTTTTTTTTCGTTCTTTCTTGGTACCAAAAACTTTATTTAAATCAGTTCAGCTGTTTATAATTTGGAGATTGGCCAAACTGGGGGGTGGGTGGAGAGGAGATTTCAAGTTTTTCAGATAACTTTCTAACAAATCTACAGTCAGAGCGGCTTTGCTCTGGGGAAAATAAAAGTATGCACACATTTTAGTGTAGCAGTAGCAAAGGAACAAGTGGATTATTATTTTTATGTATCTAAGTTATGAAAATTTGTAATTATTCACTGAATATGTCTTGCAGACCTCTCTATTGACTGTTTTCCCTTGGTAAGAACCATGATGAAAGCATGTAATTGCATAACAACCCTTGATATGCAGAATATTTACTCACATTTTTTATGGTTTCATATCTTGACCATTTCAAATTGAACAAGTCTGAAACTTGGTATATACAGTGTCAAGCCCGAATGCCTAATTTTTTTTAACTCCTTAGATGATTTTCACTAGTTACCAATACTTCACTGAAACAAGGCAATTATTAGTAGTCCTTTCTGCTAAGCAATAAACCAGCAGGAAATATGATAACAAGTGATTCACTCAGGTGTCTTGCCAGGCTCTTCTTCATAAAAACTGCTTTCAATTTTAAAGGATTGACTCTACAGTTCACACAATTCCAAACCTTGTAGCCATGCAGAAGACTACTTATACTCCACATTATACAAATATATTTCATAATATACTGAAATTTCAGGGTATTTTTCAGTGGAAGTTCATGTAGCAAAATTTATCCTGCAAGAGCACAGCCAAAAACAGTGCTCAGGAACTGTGACTTTTTAGCTAGCTAGACTAAGCAATGGTGCCTGACACTCTGCTAGTGCCAAATACATCCTGTTTTCAAAATTTCTGCCAGAAGATGCTTTTAGAAACTCAAATAGGCTCCACAAGCAGCAGCCAAGGATTTTTCTTACATCACCCTCTTTGTTTTGGACACAACAAAACTTGTCTTATTGCTGATTACTTTCACTTCCCCAACACGAAACGATGATATGATGAGGACTGAGTGGATTTTTTACCATCTCTGGCCTCTCTAATTTGCCAGAAACAGAGCACACTGTTAATCATGGCTCCAGAACATGCGGGGCAGTGAAATCATAAGTGTTGCCCAGGAATAAGCATGCGCCTGACCTACTTCCAGCGATGAAGTCGGAGAATACAACCATATATGCCTCACTGAAAAAAGGCAAAACGCTGGCTCTGGATGCTCTCCTGCAACACGGGAGGTCCAAAAGGAGAGCTGCAGGAAAGCTGCACACATGCTCAGTGTGAGCCAGGTGACTTGCTGTGGAGAGCAACAATTGTAAGCAGCTGGTCTCCTTGGGCTGCTACCACACAGTACAGAAAAACAGCATAGTGCACTCACGATTGCATCTATCTTTGTTGTGTTTGCACTGCTGTAATTTTGAAAGAGTTTCTTGTTCCACACCTGCTATGTCATTCCTGCTTTGTTCTCCTTATATAAGTAGGCATTTGATTATCTTGAGTTTTGGTGAGGTGTAGATTAAAGTTTAAAACCTGGGCAACAGGACAGCATCTGGATGTTGGAGTAAGCACTACTTTCTTCTGATTAGGATGGGAAAGGCATCCTTCAGACCTCATTTCTTTTGGTTGCAAAGGCACTCAGACCTTTCTGAATGTTTTTAATCAAAACTGCTTTCTCTCTCTACTGTGAAAACAGACACAACTATGTTTCTGTGAAGTTTCACATTATAAAAAATTAGTTGTTTTTGCTGTAACTATGTCTAAATTTGAAAGAAACTCCTTGAGGTTTCCTTCCCTTTATAACCTCAACAGCTTTTAGGAATACACCAGACACAGCAAATTTTTGTCCCAGAAGTGAAAAACTGAAACACAAAAAGCAGAGTATTAAAGTAGAAGTTGTTTTCAACCTTAAGTATAAGTTAACAGATGCCTCTACGTCAATTTAATGTGCCAAATCCAAACTCTTTATCTAAGACATTTTCAAGAACAATTGCATTAAACAGCTGTATTTGAAAGAGACATAAGAAAGACATTAGGAAAGACAAGGTAAAAAGAAAGTAAAAAATGCCAAAAAGTAAAGTCAAAATTACACACTTAATTCATATAGAAAGTTAGTGGAATTTTTAATGCTGTATCGTGACAGCATCTTTTTATGATATATGCTGTATCATAAACTTTTAATGAGGGGAATCAAGGGGGTTTTAGAGAGAGAAAAAACTCAGACAGTAAATTAAACATTACTGCTAGTGCAGCCTTTCAGAATCCTACCCCTGATCCCTTAGGGAGAGTAAATATTTAAATGTTCATGTAAACTGCAATTATTTTTTTAACAGCAACAAAAATGAAGATGAGTAGTTTTTGTCCCAGCATTTGAAGCTGTATTTTGTAAAGCTACCTTAGAGACAGCAGCATTCACTACTCAAAAAAAATCCCCCAACTGCACCTCAAAAACCAGACAGCAAACTACAGTCTTTTTGTGTTATGCTGAGCAAGTAAGTAAGATACGAATTTAGGATGTTAAGTAAGATACTAGTTTAATATGATTTGTACCGAAGTAAAACGACTCATCAAAATAAATTACTAAATTAAGAAAAACAGAGCTATGAAAAGAAGACAATAAATCACTTGCTGGAACTCTTCACTGCCATCACCTCCTCACCTTTACATCCTCCCTCAAGTTACAGCTGACCCAACCCTTGCCACTGTGCAGGAAGGGACCTGGCTTTGGACACCGCCTTGAGCTAGAGCCTGAGCTCCACTGCAGGAATTTACCATCACTTTCATCTTCTGTTAATAACCATATGCACTATAGGATTGCTTAAATAATCACAGTACACTTTACAATGACTTACTAATTTTTCATTCACTTGAATCAGGTAGTTCAAATCATATTTCCTTGTCAATCCAGACAGTTTCATAATTTCCCCCTCAAGATCTGCAGTGGCAGAAACATGAAATAATAAAACTTTTTCTGCTGGCAAGATTTCCTTGTCACAGTTAGTAGCAGTTAATTTGTAAACACAGGGTGTTAAAAATTCATGTTATCTTCTGACAGGCCAAATACATATAGAAAGAATAAATAGATACATATGTTTTTTTAAGTGTGTATTATTATTTATATATTTATACCACTTTATTATATGAGGCTTTTGTAATGAACAATGAGAAGTATTTTCTGATTAGCTATATGTTAGTCTGGTTTACAAAGAGCTAAATATTTATTCAATCATTTTACACAAAGTATGATTTTTTATAAAACAGTTGCCTTCAAATGTCTTTTACTGGATATAATGTATTTTTATGGTCTTAGCCTTCAATTTGCACAAGGTGACCACCATTAAATCTCTTCCAGTGCCTCAAAGCAGCCAGCACACTATGGTATAGGCTCACTTCTGCTGTATTTTGCCACTAAATGTAAGCAGCATGACAAAGATTTCCATGGAGGCAACGAAAATTTTATTTTTAAGGTTTTATTAAGACCAATAGCAAACAGCAAAAAGCAACCTGAAAACCTGCATTTCCCGCACAAGGATGATGTCACTTTGCAGCAACTGAAACCTATTCAAGAGGAATAGGAATTCTGCCTCCAATAATTCACCGAGTCAATTACACAGGAAAGTACTGTAATGGGCTGTCCCCCGTCAAACAGCTCACGTACACCACTTCCTTCTCAATTACCAACTTGTCTGCATTGCCATCTGTAAAAACGAACGCATACCTTGTGCTGCCAGTTTCTGCTCTTGCACTTCCATTAGTGGAACTGGCTGCAGCTGCTCAAGAAGAAAGCCCTGATTGTCTTTGTTTCCCCTCCATGTAGGCACCATTTTTCTCCTTTCCTTCTCTACATCGGCTCAAGGTAACGCATTATCTTTGTTGAGGTGTGCTCACCACTCTTTAAAGTCTGCCTAAATTTGAGTCCTGTTATCTTTTCACAGTTTATCTAACACACTAAAAAGACGCTGGCAGCATCTCTCAGCATCTTTGCCAGAATTATGGAGTTAGTCTTGCAACAGGTTTTATCAATCCTTTTTAAGTACTGCTGTAAAAATTCTCAAGTTGCTGGATAAACAACTTCACACTTTTCTAAATCAGCTTGACCACTCAGGCAATTTAAAACCAGTATTTATGTGCAGCATTCAAAAATAAGATTAAAAAAGAAGTCTAATTTAGGAATAGTAGCATTATCTGCAAAAAATGGTTAAGTAGACATATTAGTGTACCTAAGCAGGACAGAGGGAGCCTGGTTTGGGAACTGTGATCCTGGCCCCAGAACCTTTCTCCGCTTGCACTTTGCTGCAACAGATTCATGCAGCAGCTCTGATGCTGAACGGCTGCTTGAAACCTCAGTGCCTGCACAGAGCGACCACCGCTCCTTCCCAAACACCATGTGCTTCCAAACAAACTCAGCTTTTCTTAGAGAAAAAACTAAGTCGTTATGAGTCTCTTCCATTTTTGTTTCAAATTAGAAACATAATATAAAATGGTCTAAAATGTACAAAATTAGGCTACTCTTCTGATCAGAAACTGGCTAAAAGTAGTATCCTCAGAACTAAGCACGCTGAAAGTGACATCGAGAAAATTGGAAATGCCTCAGACTCTTTTACTTCTTGGCACAAAGCAAAACTACCAAACCTTTGCTGTCTCAAATGGGGAATCTAAATCAATAGTCAGACTTTGCTATAAACTAACTGACTTTCTGAGATAAAGAGTCATTTATGACGGTGCCTAAGCATGGAATTAGGTGCTTAAATTTAGTCATCAATACCAGAGGATTTATGTTCAAGAAGACACTCCATGTACCCCTTCTTTCATGAAGTAATCTTACTCATTAAACGAACAGACAAAACCGGAGCAGAGCTCTGTCCGTATTTCCTTTAACACCCGGCTCCGACATGGCAGAAGCAGCAGACTGCTTTTGCAGATCTCAGCTACAAGCCAGTATGGAACTCTACATGTGCTAGTAATTGAGGGTCCCAATCCCACAAGTGCTCTGCTGCAAGCGTGAGCACAAAGCTGCTGGAGTTCTCAGCTTCTGGCATCTGTTCCCACTTCCACAGAAATCAGATGGGCAAAATTAAGTTTTGAGGAAAAAAAAAATCACAGACATTTAAAAAACATTCCCTGACCTTATTAAAGCCCACGTGATCTCTATTTATACAGAAAATAGCTC
This sequence comes from Calcarius lapponicus, assembly GCA_039654755.1. Classification (NCBI taxonomy): domain Eukaryota; kingdom Metazoa; phylum Chordata; class Aves; order Passeriformes; family Fringillidae; genus Calcarius; species Calcarius lapponicus. Next base: position 141,096,045 of record CM077464.1, read on the forward strand.
AGAAAGCCAGCATCTGAGAAGAGGAACTCTCATTTGTAGATTTTGGCTGAGGGCTGCCAAAATCAGCAGGAGAAAGGCTCCTCAGGGGTAAAAATTTCAAAAGCCATTAAGAGTCTTAGAAGCCTCAGTCCCACTGATTTTTGATCACATACATCCTTCCAAATTTGCACCCTAAGTCTGGAAACTACACTGTAAGAATAACTTTTAATTCAAAGTTACAAAATTAGGATCTGAAGTTTACATAGAGGTCTTCTAGACTCAGGGAGGAAATGTCAATTAGGTGTCTACTCCTTGGTGAAAATCAGTGAGGTAAAATTTACCTGTTACTTGTACTTTAAAAAAATTCCCCTTAGGACCATTAATTTTATTTAAAGAAAAAATGTAATGAGAAAATGTTTCACATGGGCAGCTATAGCTCACATACTTATACTTGTTCAGGAACTGTAATAACTATAATTTGAGTCTCATGCGGTCCCCGTGAGAAAGCTGCTCCTAGTGTAGGATACAAAGCAGACTATGTCCACCTTTTATTTTCAATACACTTAGGACTGCAGTCTCATTGCAGATCTTGTTACATGCTGTTGCTAGAATGATTTCCATTCAGAAAAATCAACATTTGCCAACCCATACCACACAATTACCATAGTTATTTCCTATTGTGAGCTTAGGGAGAAACTGTGGTATCCCAGACACCACGGTGTGGTAAATATTGAAAATTAGTGGCCTTTTTATAATGGACATTTTCATCTAATCCAATCCATTCCAAACACTTCCAGATAAAAAGACAATATGCCAGAGTCTGTGTCTAAGTGGTTGGTTCTAACATAATCATTTTATTCCATCCTATGATCACAGTTTCAGCAAAAACACTTGATGGCTTCCTTTCTGATAGCTTTAGGAAGTAAGAATGGACGAGAGCTGTGATCAACTCCAACACCTACCTAAGGAAGTAACTCCTGATAGAGAAAAGAGGAGGGGGAAAAAAAACCAATACCACCTCTGTATTTTTAAAAGCTAACCCATCTCATATTGCCTAGAGCCTCCCAGGTTGCACTGGGCAAAGCAGTGCCAGCAGGTCAAGGGATCCTTCATTCTGCTCAGCCCTGGTGAGGCCACACCTGGAGCACTGTGTCCAGTTCTGGGCTTCCCTGTACAAGAAATACCTGGATGTATCAGAGAGAGCCCGGTCAAGTGCCACAAAGATGATTAAAGGACACATACAAGGAGAGCCGGAGAGCTGTGACTGTGCAACCTAAAGGAGAAGGCTCAGGGGGATCTTATCAGTATGTACCTGATGGGGGAAGGAAAGGACAGAGCCATGCTCTTCTCAGTGGTGCTCCGTGAGAGGACAAGAGGCAAAGGCACAAACTGAAATACAGGAAATTTCATGTGAACATAATGGAAAATCTTTGTTACTGTGAGGGTTGCTGAACACAAGAGCAGGTTGCCCTGGGAGGCTGTGGAGTCTCTGTCCTTGGAGAAACTCCAAACTGACAGGACACAGAACTTAGCACCATGTGCTGGCTGATCTTCCTCTGGGCAGTGGGGTTGGATTAGATTTACCTCCAGAGCTGCCTCCCATCCCCAACTATTCTGTGAAGCTTTCTTCAGTGAGAGACTCTAGACTGCTTAGATTAGAACTCTTCTATTCTAATACTTTCTACCCATTTTAGCCTTAAATGCTATTCATTTGCATTGCAACAGAAAATATTTTAAATTTCAAGGCTATTAAAGTATTAATTACGATAGACCAGACAAAATTTTATAGATTACAAACTGCACAGCTATTAAAAATGGAGAAACCTACTTTCAAATTCCACTGTAAATAATTTCAGAATGTTTACAATGAACACTGTAAAGTATCTAAAGTAGTTTTTACAAAAATATTTCACTGCTTGCTCTTTCCTATCAAGATCCTAATGCCTACTTGTAAATGAGACTCAACATACGGTGTTATATAGCTTTCTTTAAAAATACCATTAAGATGAGAAGAAGAGAACAACTGTTCTACATTTTAGAGACATTTCTCCTTAAATAGTGTTTATGTACTGCAAGCATCCCTTCCATAAACAAACCAGGTCTTTGGAACAAGTGAACACAATCTCTGAAGAATCTTTACCAGCTTCTATTTCTGGTACATGATGCATTGTGAATTTTGGGCCAACATGGGCATATGGTATCCTAGTTTGATAGGAAACATTTCATGGAATTCAAGACAGAGCCACAACACAATGACTAGAGACCTTAAAATCTGGGATACAACACAGGGTTAAAAAAAAAGAAAGAAAGAAAAAAAACAGAAAAAATAAATATTTCCAGATACAATACTAGAGGCAGTAGAGCATGCAAAAGCACAAGAAAAAAGTAAAGTCCTAAGGAATACTCTGAATCCCCTGTTAATCAAGCTTAACCTCATTAACCAAACAGCCTTAATCTCTTTTTTTTCTTCCTTTAGGAGAATCAACCCTTTATTTTCTATATTTAGGAAATATTTATTTCCTATATTTAGGAAATATTTTTTATTATTTCCTATATTTAGGAAATAATAAAAATAAAATCCAAACTAAACAAACAACAAATACCAAACAATATTTATCTTAGGAACATTCATGAAGGATTTGGGGCTCTTCTGCCTTTGCAGCCTTAGAAACTGGTATGCCCTCTCTTCTTTCTCTGCTCATTCACATCTGCCCAGAGAGAATACTGTTATTACTGCACAGCAGTGCTTCCAGCAGCCCTAGTCTAATTTTTCTCTTACTGTTAAGAAAGTGGCTCTTAAATTGCTTAAGACACCAGCTCCAAAATCTGTATTGTCGGAATCAGACTGCATTTCACCAAAGGAATTGTTTCTAATGCAAGTGACAAGGGACAGCTTACTGCTGGGGGCAGTCATTCTCTCAAATGGCACAAGCCTGACAAGAGCAGTAAGAGAGAAGCACATAACTTAGCGGGATTTTCCATCAGGAGTTCTGCGTGCCGAGGACAAAATGTACCCACCCTGTCACATACTCAGGCGTTGGTTCAGAGCTGTGAAGGACTGAAAAACGGCTTTCAAGAAATCAGGCACCGCCTGAAGGAGAGGCATGGCGAAAACTGTCCTGCCAGCCCACAGCTACCTTATTTTTCACATCCTTTGGAGTCTTCTTAAATGAAGCTGACTGAGCAGAAATGCCTTGTAAAACAAGCCCTCTCCTTCCTTTCTGAAGTGGCATCAGTGAAAGAGCTCTGCAGCCCCGCTCCCAGGCGGCTGTGACTGATCCATGTGTAGCTGTGAGGCAAAAACCACAGCGCTGCCTGTACGTGTTCATGTGCTCGTGCTGCACGTCTTGGACACGGACTCAAGGAAGGACTGACTGGTCCCATTCTACTACTCCATTTATCAGACTTTAGATAGAAAACATCAGGGAACAGTTTCCTTTTTACCTTCCACCTGCCAGTATCAGAATTCATCTGATTTTGAAACCAGCCTGCAGAAGGCCCACATATACAAATCTGAAATAAAAAGAAACCTTTAAATTTAGACATGCTGTATGAAATCATAGCTGCTACTTGTGAAAAGTCTACATTCAAAGCCATTTCTGTCTTACTTGACAGAACAAAAACTCTGACATTCTTAAGAATTCACTTTTCAATTTAATACAGGTTTTATTTAACAGTGAATGTCAAATTGTTTTCACTCCCTTTCTTTATCTTTATCACCTACTGGAATCTTTAGAAGTGAGAAGGAAAAATACGTACACCAGAAAGGAGCACATTTATAATGGCATGCCTTTTTTCTACTAGAAAAAAAATAACCTTCCATTTCTTCAGCATCTTTGCCAAAAGCCCTTTCAGGAACTGAAAAGAGAAGGGCCTTTATTTCCTACATATATTTTATAGGAAACATTTTTTGGTTCTGTGTCATGCACTAGGATTTCACACCTTAGTGGCTGGTCGTATGGAAATGGACATGACTGGAAACTTCATGGCTGTGAAACCCTGATAGTAAAATCAGCAGGAAGATGAGGAAGGTGTGGGGAACACTGAATGATTCATGCAGTAACAACCGCGGGATCCTTTGAGGAGATTTTGAGATGGCTGCCAATGCTACCTGACTAAGACCAGCATCCTGCACCCTCTAAAGCAGGCTGTAAATCTGAGCATGACACAGAGTACAGCTCTTTTAAATAATGCCCACACATGTAAGTGGATGTGACATGTATGGATTTTTATATGGAAAGATCTTTCCAAAATCAGAGTGCAATTACCAATGAGTTTTACCTCCCAGAAATAATTCCTAGCATATAAATACCAGGCCCTGTTTCCTTTATTAATAACAGTCTGAGTTAATGAGGGAACAGCTTCCAGAAGTTACTATAAGCAGTGCAAAGCTAAGCAACTTAGCCACAACATTCAACAAATCAGTGCTTTGCAACTGATTCTTCCATTGCCAAATCAAAGACAAATCCTCTCCTACTTCATACACAGTTAACCTATCGCATAAAGTACAAGGAAAACAGAAGACAGTAGGAAATCTACATAGTTAGCCCTGACTTACTTCCAGTCTGTTTTCAACACAGAAAAAAGAAAGATTAAAAACTGACTGCATTGAGTTTGCTTTTTGCTATGGTAAGGATAATTCTTGGCTGATTTTACTACGGCCTTGCCATCTACCTTTGGAGCCCTGGCACACGTGTGGCAAAACCAGAGCAGACATGGTAGACTAATCTGGAAGATGACCTGCACAATGTTACATTTCAGGAATGACAGTCCTGAAGCACAGACTGCCTGCACAGCCAGGGCTGTGACTTCTCCTAGGTTTTACTTGATTAATGGCCTCGTAATGGAATACAAGTTTCCTACAGAATGTTGTAATCTCCCTACAAATTTGGTCTTGTCTGCTATTTACTGGCAGGTTGTAGGAGCAGGAGAGAGATCAGTGCTGCCCATAGAACTGGGTGCAGTCTCAGGGACAGAGGGGAAGGGGCAGGAAGCAGCTGGGCAGGACTGTACCATCAGTTGCTGCGACCAGAGGATACTGTGAGGGCTCTGAAAGGGTGCTGCTCCCGTGGCAGGGACAAAAGAAACACTGGGAAACCATACTTTGGGCAACACAACAACTGGAAAGAGCTATTTTAAAGATGTGTCAGCCTTAAAAATGCCTAATCCCAGCCCTCATTTTGAAGTGTTCCTGTGGGATGTATTTGCACACACATGCCATCAATAAGCCAAGCAACTCACGACTTTATGGCTCATTTTTGAATCCAGTGCAGTCTGTGGATCATGAGTCACACAGCCCGTTCTTACACAAAAGGCCAAAGAGCTACAGAGAGCAGAGTGACAATGAAATTCCTCAATTTTTAACAATGGTTACTCATTGAAGGCAAGACGGGGATCCCCTTGTTCATCACAGCACCACGTAAGATTACACAGTTATTTGAGCAGCAAAGTACTACCAAAAAAAAGAGACAAAAAATCTCAACGTGTAATTTCAGAAGACATCACTATGTTTATTAGTAAAGCAATAAGAAATCTAGCACTCACCTAGTAAAGACTCCCAGCCACTACTCTTCTGAGTTTATCCATTAAACACTGCTATCCTGGATAGAGCAAATAACTGCCAGGAAATCTACTGCTCATAGTTCAATATTCTTTTTGTATGTATTTTTAAAACACACAACCCTTTTAATGCATGGATTGCTCTTAATGTGTCTGCTGGAGATTCTGTGCAAAGTACACACTTGCAAGAGGGAATGTTAGATGAAGCTTAAGTTATGGTCTTAAGATCGAACAGATTTTAGTAATAAGTCTGATCAACTTGTGCATTCCAGACTTTATTGCACATCTTTCTTTTACTGTTTCTTCCATCAACCAACAAGTTAATAAGAGAATAGGAAGAAAATGTGTGTGCAATGGATAGCAAAGCATTCCAATAAGCCACAGAAGTGGACAAATCATATAATAGCTGGGAATATCAAGCAAAGATGTTAACATTAACTAGGTTTACTTTTCACACTATTTAAATACAAAAAATTATAGTAAGAAGTTTCTTTATTTTAGTCTCAGCCAATTTTGGGCCACACTGCATGTTAAATAAACTATTATTTAATCAAATACAGGCATATTAGTCTCACTCCTGCTGACAACTTCAATTAGAATATTTTTGCTTCATGCAAAAAAAAAAAGAAAAAAGAAAAAGCTCATGATCTTTAAACTACTATGGCTTCTGCACAACATCTGGTTACAATTTTTTATATATTCAACCATCAAACTTCCATCTCCACAAAACAGTTTACTCAAGATTTGTTTTAATTATCTTTCATTTCAAGCTTCATATGGCTTTGAAAAGAGGGTGAAAAGATCGCTTATGATGCACAAAGACCCAAACTGAAAAGGACTATACATTGAAAGATTATTTTGAAACAGTTTTTAAAAAACGAAAAATTCTTTCTATTATTGCCAGGAAACAAGTGCTACTTTAACTGTTTCATTACACAGTATCTCTTGGCTTGTTCATTAACGATTTTAATGGGTTTTAGCTGGATTCTAGGATTAAGGCAACTCTTTGTAGCACTTTCATTGGAGCCATACAAGTCACAAATATGTATTTTCTCTTTTTCTAGCTGATGCAACAGTGGAAACACTGTATTTCTAAAAGTGGTAGTTTAAAACAGAATCCATAGCAAAAAAAAAAAAAACCAATCTGAATGTGATAAAGTGTAAGAATGAATTTTATAACAGCACAGAAAAGTTTTGCTCATACAAAAAAAAAAAAAAAAGTTACAATGCATTTTAAGCATCGGAGAAATCAAATTTATTTTCATGAGCCTGTTCACCTGTGTAAAGTTAAGCACATGCACAAGCACATCCATCCAAGACTGGGCCTAAGACAAAAAATCAGGAAAATACCTGAGGTTCTGTTTTTATTAAATGTTAGAGCCTCAGGCAGTGAAAAGGACACAACTGTATTTTTTTAAACAAGTATAGGGGTGCTACATCAAATCAATGAGTCATCGCTACAGATAGAAACTGTCTTGTTGTGGTGGAATCGCTGTAAACAGTGCAGGATATGAAACTTATTCGTTTATTTGCATTACATATGTGGATTAATGGAAAAGCATTATGGAAAGCTGTTATTTATTTTATGAGGTAACTGCTTTCAAATCCAGTAAATTAAACATCTTTTTTCCTGTTTTTTAATCAGTCAGCACCCATAATTCCAAGATATGGTATTCAAAGAAACTTCAGAGTTTTTCTCCTAGAGGTTTCTTCTGATGCCACGCATGGATTAGTTTAGACATGGAAGGTCATATTTTATTTTTTCCTCCTCTTAAAGATGCTCCAAAGAAGCCAGTAGAAGACATAGCTGCAAAAACACAGCTTATAACCATGATAAACTTATAAACAGTTTTGATTTACTGACTCCAATTCTCAGACAGAAACTCTTTTAAGTTTGGTACTGAAGCAATACACACAGTCTTTTTAGAATTTATTTTTAATGAGGAAACTTCATTTGAGTATTAAAGAAGACCAGAAAATATAATTTTATTTTGGTTCTGTGAGAAATTCTGGAATTAAACCCATGATAGAGTAATGTCTCTAAGTGGGTGACCACCAGTGACCGAGGCATACACAATACATGCATGAAACTTTTCAATCCATGGCCAACTACACCAAAATAAGTCCAATATATGGAGCCTAGTTCAGTTAGTCAGGAGGACCTCTGAGCAGGCTGCCTCACTGAACTCCAGGCACTGCTTCCACTGGGACTGCAAGAACTGCTGAAACACCTCCCCTCTTAGGGGTAATATTTGATACTTTGCTTGGTAACCAGAAACAGGAAAACACGGAAAAAATGCAAAACTCTAAGAACATGAACATCACTGATAAAAATAAATCACCATTTTTCACAAAGCCTTGATTGGCACAGAGGATGATGACAGAGATGAAGAAGCCATATTTTATTGAACGGCTTTGCAATCTCAGGCTCAAAATCCTGCGCTCCCTAAAACACATGACTGTTTCTCTGCATTACAGTTGCCACCTCAGCCTCTGAGCAAAACTGCTTCATGTGGATTAAAGTGAGGAAACATGAATTGTCACTGACCTCACAGACACAGCCTGTGAACACTGGGCTTCAGTATTCCCTGCCACCTCTTATTTCAGGTATGAAGAACAGGATTTCAACTCAGAATAAGAGGAAGCCAGTGGTAAAAACTATTGCATGTGCACCTCCTGCAAACAATCCCCACCAACAATCCCAGGGTACCTTTGGAGTATGGTGGGAATTCAGACACGCGATTTTGATTAATGTTAATGCAAGTCGTGTGGCCAAATCCCTGTACACTACTTTGAGAGCTTATTCTAAAATTGAAATATAATTAAGGTTGCAACACAAACCAAATAAGGCAGGGAAATGACACTTCATTAGTAACCTATTGGGTGCAAGCACCATAGGTAACCTGTTGCCTCAGTACTATAATAAAATGTTTAAAGTGTTTATATACCACCACTGTCAGCTGCTTATGAAAATATGGTAAAGACATCCAGACACTATTAAAAAAATGGTTTGCTTCTGCAAGTATATAAATTACTTCTATAGATTATTTAGTTGTGGTACTGGATCTCAAGATTTTGCATACTCTTCCTAGTGACACTTGGAGACCGGCACATTTGTTCTCTTTGTAAATTTATACTGAAGACCAGCCATGCAAAATACAACTGAATGGCAGTAGAGGAGCTGAAGAGCTGAAGGGAGTAGGATTGCATATGAGGAGTCTGTTTAGCCAAGCTCATAGGTAACAGATATAGGATCTAAAGACTGCTTTCAGTTTTCCCCTTTGCACAAATCTGTATTCCAGATCCTCATAACTGTGAATACCAAATTTGAACTCTAGAGTGAGAAGGGGTGTCATGCATAGTCCTTTGTCCCTAGCACTGCTTTTGCAGATGCTTAAAGTGGTATTGCCATGATCACTCTCTTACTCCTGCTCCACAGAAAACTGCCAAGTCAGTTTTGGTTTGGGTCTTTTGGTTTTGTGGTTCCTTTGTTTGTTACTATTATTATTATTATTATTAATCATAATCAATCATAATAATCATTAACATTAGCAATAACACTATTATTCCTGTGGACTGTGGGCTAAGGTTTTTCATCTTTCTCCATCACATAAAAGCTAATAGAAACAGGAGTTCTCTGAACTCTCTCATGGAGGTAACAATAACCTTTTTACTAAAGCTCAGTAGAAGATATTAAAGAAACTAATGGCTACAAATTATAATCTTCAATAACCTCCTTTTACATTCTTTGCAGTGTAGAAAGAATGGGGTGGTTTTGTGTGTTTATATGTGTGCATGAACAACGCAGGGGAAAGAGAGGAAGTGACAACTGATATCAGCAATATTGTGCTTCACAGAAAACGGAGATCTCACAGAAGCAAGCACACCATGGTTTTGAGACCAAGCAACTTTCCTTATCATTACTGAAAGCAGATTAAAGACACAAAATAGAAATCAGTCCTTCATGTAAGATTTAGGATTATTATTTTAAACCTCAAGTATTTTGTGCTAGCGTTCTGGACACGTGTAATGTTGTTGGCAGCGCCAAATTCAAAGCTTTTAACATACGTACTACAAAACAAAATCTGAGAAATAGAACTGCTGCTTAATGGAAAAATATTAGGGCAGTAAATGTTAATCTTTATTACACATCTATTCATTATACTCCTTGCCATACTTTTAGCAAGTTTAGAAGAGAGGACTACTAAGACAAATTTGACTTGAAGTCTGTAATATTACTTTATAGGCACTCAGGTAGACTCACATAAAATGTCCAAGTAAAATGATCTAAATTACAATGAATATTTTTTTTCCTTTAAAAACTCATTGAATGTGTCTTATATAGATAGTCTTTTCTAAAACATATTGGTTTCTTTAAAAATGGATTAGAGGTACACTGTCTTTTGACATAGTGCAAGAAGCAGGAGTGTGTAGACAGCTCAGAGGATGTAATTTTTTCTCTCTAACATAAAAAGATGTGTGAAGTTACTATGGCTCTTCAAAAAGGCCTAGTAATTGAGCCTGGTTATGGTTTCATTAATGTGCAAGTTTCATTTATCACCTTCCTTCTTTGAGGATTATATGCATTGATTCATCAAGACTTGTGACACATGGTTTTCATTTGCTCTATTCAGTGCAAATGAATAGAGCAAATCTTAAAATCAGTTTGTACTAGATTGTAAGAAAAAGTCTGAAAGTAAATCACACTAGCCTCCTGAAAACAGAAATGAGAAGATTTCAGCTTAAAAAAATTACTATTAAATGCATTTTTTTTTCTCTTTTCATGCTCTTTACATGTTTTTCTTTCAAGTATGTTTAATAACATGTTTGCTGGAGTTAGTAATAACATAAAAAGAACAAACAAAACAATGTGCACTGAACAGGGGAGATGTTGTCTAGTAAGCCTACTATCACAAAAAGCAATTGATTTTACTTCATGTAAATGCAAGTGACAAGAATAAAACAGGCAAGGTCCTTTCCTGCTGATCTACAATAACCATGATAAGTTGTACAGTTTTATAATGAGATGTCCTCATAAAAATTTCCTTCTGCCTTCTTTCTTTACTTTGCTTTTCTAAAATATGTATCACCTCAAGTATTTCCATTCTGCGTGTCACTGGCAAATGCCAAAAATAGAGAAAGAGAGATCTGATAAAGATAAAGCATGACAAAAGTTTCACGGATAATTGCCTTCACATATCCAGTTCAGTTCTCATCTCTCCTAATTAGCCTCATTACCATACCTTAAGACAGACCAGCAGTCACTCAAACTCCCTGTTTTTAATGTCAAAACTATTGCTGACAGGCAAATGGACAACACATGCACTGAGTGAGTCTATTCTAGACTATTCTTTTACAAGACTAGCCTGCAGCAGAAAATACTAAACAATAGGTCTTCTATAAATGTATAATGAAAGTATACATACAGTGTGTGAATACTCAAAAAATTATTGTTCTATTCATTGCTCCATCATCTCTTAAAATGAGGACAATAAAAAAAGAAAAATCATTCTCCACAATATCAAAGAGATCAAACCATTGCAGTACTTCACTATACTGATACAGACTTTTAGAACAGCCTTGCCACAGCGATTGACAAAAAAATCACTTGAGTTCTGTAAAGTTTGACTATGTCGGTACAGTACTGCTTTCAGCATACCCATGCTATCTCAGGAAGCTTTTTTGTTTTTACAAATCATGTTAAAATGAAAAAGCTTCATCCCATTGCTCATATTCATTTAAAATTAGCTCATAAAAAGTATCCACAAATAGTTCACAGGGGCACTAGAAATATTGCAATATTAAACTCCACTGACTATCAAAACATTAAACTGTATAATGGGAAGGCATTGAAATCCTTCACAATGTCCATTTCTTTTTCACTGTTGTTTTAGTCCCACATTACATTATGTATGGAGTTTACATACATGGTACTTTGTTTTCATTTTCTCTATTTCTCTATAAATATCTTTCTGCCTAACATCTAACAATTTTTATATGTTTTTCTACTACAACCTCCCAGGAAAAGGTGTCATTTTTTAGTTACTTGTCGTATTTTCATGTTCACAGTACCATTAATAAAATAAAAATACTGTTTTATAATTTTCATAACAGAAATTTAACACTTGCAATATCACTTATTTAAGAAGTGGACATTACACATTTACTGGTCTCTTTCCTCCCCAGCTCCTCAGACACAATCCTCTTTGTGATATTTTTTTTTTGTACAGTTGTAATACAATCTCTACAGCAAAAAAAAAAAAACCCAGAACAATAAAACCTCCCAAAAAAGCAACAAAACAAAACAAAAAACCCCGAGTGAAACGGACTTTCTGCACTTTGCATTTTGGGAAAACTAACAGTCCATTCAGCATGACTGAAAAATACCCTGAAGGCTAATATTTACTAAGCATGGCACACACACAGGAGCCTTGTTAAAAATCCACAACAAATCTCTCATTGCAAACAAATCCAGAGGCTTGAGAGCCGCTGCAACTGTCAGGGTAATGCTGATCCTGACAGCAGAAAGCTGCTTTTTACCAGGCTAACAGCTAGCTAGATGTCTGCTGGCTTCCCACCAAGATTTCACTATTTCAATTTCTTCTCTTCAGGATTTATTAGGTGATGAATATACAGCAATCTATGAAAGGGCTGAACAGCATCAAAAGAAGGTAAGGCTGACACATCCGGGCACTCGGTACTCGAACAACACTGGTGACCAAGGACTGCAACTACTTCATGCAAACAGTCAAATAAAGCCAGCTGAAATTAAACTCTAGGCTGGAGTCAGACACTGAGAGGGATAGAAATGGGTCAAAAAAGGGCTTCCAAACAACAGGAAATACTTTCAGCTTCACACGTAACGCTTCAAAATGGATTTTTTTTTTCTTTTTCTTTCAGAGATGTCAGTGTAGAAAAAGATGAAAACACCATCTACTGGGAGAGCAAAAAATTAAAATGAAATGCAGGGATGCTAATGTGTGAACAGAAATGATATGCAGGAATGCAATGCAAGTAGGGTAAACTCGTACATTATGTACACATACCACACAGCTTTAACGGTATGAGTGGGCATGTTTGAGAGAAGGGCATTTCCAGCAGTTGTTTAAGAAGTGCTGGGAAGTAGCAAACTGCTGCTGAAGTCTGCTCCTCGCAGCCCTCTATGTAGCCCGGCTAACACACGCTGTCCTTGTGCTGCAGAGCCAGGAACTGAATTCCAGCCCAGCGAGATGAGCTGCCGGGCAGGCACATTTCCACTAGCTCCGCTTCAGCTGGACAAGCTTCCCCAGTGATTTTCAATGCTTCAGATATTGAAGCTATTTAATTTTAAAATGCTCCACTTTCCATTTCCTATTATGGATTAAAATACAATTAAATTCTATTGCCTTCATAATTATGAAGCTGTTAAAATACATATGCGTAGTGTACCTTCTAAATATTATGAATTTTTCAAAGATACTACTTATTAGCTTATGTTTTCAACACTTCTAGTCCTGCATTTCTCTTTTTTTCAGTCTTTATTTTAATGCCTCCTCATTTTTATTGTGGTTTTTATCCAGAGCATTAGCATTACATTTTTGAAGAATCACAGTCCCTTCCCTGGATTCTGATTCACTTCTCACTTAGAAGGAAAGAAAAATTGAAAAACCATTGTAGAAGAAAAGGGAATGGAAAACAGCCCTTAATCCATGCCCCTCATTTATTTCTTCCTTCAGAAAAAACCCACTATTTACTGCCCTGATTCATTTGTAATGCCAGCACCAGTCATGTGAGCTTCAGTACATTCCCTAGCAATAACCCGCTAATTTCAAAAATCCCCTATACGATATATAGAAGTAATTTTTAATGAGAAAATGAAACAATCAGATTCCCACCAGCCTATCTTCAACGATGATGTTCTGTTATTCAGCAAAGAGGGTA